>CM040187.1:71277393-71877393 GCA_022606455.1 Callitettix versicolor | reverse complement strand
CACGATCTTGCGAGTATTACGTCAGAGTGCTGAGTATATTATGTAAACATACTGCACAAGTGTCGTGAGACCAGTTACTGGAGATAGATTGAAAACATTTAATTCAATACTGTATAGTTTTTTTAATCTGACATCTCTTGGAAACTATGATTTTACCATCATGGTCTTGCCAACGTTAAAGTCTGCTTAAATTTATATTTTAAATTCTCAAAAAATATTTAAAATACGAGAACGAGTACTGTATTAACGTAATTTGAAAATTTTAAGTGTAATATGTGCACGTTGTAACGATGCTGACAGTGGTAAGGTAAAAGTTATAAGATAAAAAAAATTAACATATTTTAAAAATTTGGAATGACTGCCATTTTGAAACTTTTGAACATATTTTGCTGGGTAATGAACTTGAACAAGGCATTACAAAAATTGATTTCTGCGCCCAAGTTCGAAAAAAATCAGATACAAATGTTTAACGCATATTTAACTCTCTCTCTCTCTCTCTCCCTCCCTCCCTCCCCTCCATCCATCCCTCTCTCTCTCCCTCTCTCTCTCCTCTCTCTCTCTCTCTCTCTCTCCTCCTCATCTCTCCTCCCTCTCTCTCTCTCTCTCTCCTCTCTCTCTCTCTCTCTCTCTCTCTCTCTCTCTCTCTCTCTCTCTCTCTCTCTCTCTCTCTCTCTCTCTCTCTCTCTCTCTCTCTCTCTCTCTCTCTCTCTCTCTCTCTCTCTCTCTCTCTCTCTCTCTCTCTCTCTCTCTCTCTCTCTCTCTCTCTCTCTCTCTCTCTCTCTCTCTCTCTCTCTCTCTCTCTCTCTCTCTCTCTCTCTCTCTCTCTCTCTCTCTCTCTCTCTCTCTCTCTCTCTCTCTCTCTCTCTCTCTCTCTCTCTCTCTCTCTCTCTCTCTCTCTCTCTCTCTCTCTCTCTCTCTCTCTCTCTCTCTCTCTCTCTCTCTCTCTCTCTCTCTCTCTCTCTCTCTCTCTCTCTCTCTCTCTCTCTCTCTCTCTCTCTCTCTCTCTCTCTCTCTCTCTCTCTCTCTCTCTCTCTCTCTCTCTCTCTCTCTCTCTCTCTCTCTCTCTCTCTCTCTCTCTCTCTCTCTCTCTCTCTCTCTCTCTCTCTCTCTCTCTCTCTCTCTCTCTCTCTCTCTCTCTCTCTCTCTCTCTCTCTCTCTCTCTCTCTCTCTCTCTCTCTCTCTCTCTCTCTCTCTCTCTCTCTCTCTCTCTCTCTCTCTCTCTCTCTCTCTCTCTCTCTCTCTCTCTCTCTCTCTCTCTCTCTCTCTCTCTCTCTCTCTCTCTCTCTCTCTCTCTCTCTCTCTCTCTCTCTCTCTCTCTCTCTCTCTCTCTCTCTCTCTCTCTCTCTCTCTCTCTCTCTCTCTCTCTCTCTCTCTCTCTCTCTCTCTCTCTCTCTCTCTCTCTCTCTCTCTCTCTCTCTCTCTCTCTCTCTCTCTCTCTCTCTCTCTCTCTCTCTCTCTCTCTCTCTCTCTCTCTCTCTCTCTCTCTCTCTCTCTCTCTCTCTCTCTCTCTCTCTCTCTCTCTCTCTCTCTCTCTCTCTCTCTCTCTCTCTCTCTCTCTCTCTCTCTCTCTCTCTCTCTCTCTCTCTCTCTCTCTCTCTCTCTCTCTCTCTCTCTCTCTCTCTCTCTCTCTCTCTCTCTCTCTCTCTCTCTCTCTCTCTCTCTCTCTCTCTCTCTCTCTCTCTCTCTCTCTCTCTCTCTCTCTCTCTCTCTCTCTCTCTCTCTCTCTCTCTCTCTCTCTCTCTCTCTCTCTCTCTCTCTCTCTCTCTCTCTCTCTCTCTCTCTCTCTCTCTCTCTCTCTCTCTCTCTCTCTCTCTCTCTCTCTCTCTCTCTCTCTCTCTCTCTCTCTCTCTCTCTCTCTCTCTCTCTCTCTCTCTCTCTCTCTCTCTCTCTCTCTCTCTCTCTCTCTCTCTCTCTCTCTCTCTCTCTCTCTCTCTCTCTCTCTCTCTCTCTCTCTCTCTCTCTCTCTCTCTCTCTCTCTCTCTCTCTCTCTCTCTCTCTCTCTCTCTCTCTCTCTCTCTCTCTCTCTCTCTCTCTCTCTCTCTCTCTCTCTCTCTCTCTCTCTCTCTCTCTCTCTCTCTCTCTCTCTCTCTCTCTCTCTCTCTCTCTCTCTCTCTCTCTCTCTCTCTCTCTCTCTCTCTCTCTCTCTCTCTCTCTCTCTCTCTCTCTCTCTCTCTCTCTCTCTCTCTCTCTCTCTCTCTCTCTCTCTCTCTCTCTCTCTCTCTCTCTCTCTCTCTCTCTCTCTCTCTCTCTCTCTCATACACACACTCACAAACACGATTTTAACAACCCGTCTAAAAAAATAGATTTATAAGTAAGGATTCTAGAACTTACCTTAATTATAAACAGAAACATTACATGTAAGCCTGTTGACGAGTACACAGACTGACTGGTATTACCTCTTGCTTTTGCACTAATGCACATTACAGTATTATATTATGTAATAATATAAGCCTTACTGTAAGGTGCAGTGTTTGTGCTTTCTAATGTACTTAGAGGAAAATTTAACAGCATTATCTGTACACCTACTGATGTGCTGTGTGTGTGTGTGTGTGTGTGTGTGTGTGTGTGTGTGTGTGTGTGTGTGTGTGTGTGTGTGTGTGTGTGTGTGTGTGTGTGTGTGTGTGTGTGTGTGTGTGTGTGTGTGTGTGTGTGTGTGTGTGTGTGTGTGTGTGTGTGTGTGTGTGTGTGTGTGTGTGTGTGTGTGTGTGTACGTGTGTGTGTGTGTGTGTGTGTGTGTGTGTGTGTGTGTGTGTGTGTGTGTGTGTGTGTGTGTGTGTGTGTGTGTGTGTGTGTGTGTGTGTGTGTGTGTGTGTGTGTGTGTGTGTGTGTGCGTGCGTGCGTGCGTGCGTGCGTGCGTGCGTGTGTGTGTGTTATACAAGTTGCTTATGCAGAAAACCTTTTTAACTCTGAAAATGGCTGCCATTTCAAGCCGTATACAAATATTAATTTTTAACTTTAAATCTTCCAATTTTTTAAAAACCTTAATTCGATATCGTAATTGGCGTTAAAATTTACATGAATTAGTTTTAAAAACTTTCCGATACCCATCATTAATTAAACTGCGGTTAATTAATTAATTATTTTGGCGTTAGATACTATTGTAAAGTGCGTTTAGATTCATTCTATTGTAAAGTGCAAATACATGCAAATTTGAATGCCATCTATTATTATGATTAAATCATATTTTCAATTGATTTGTGAGGTAAAGTTGTTTAAAGTAGCTTCCATCACGTCAATGTTACAGCCGATTATTTTCATTCTAAATATCCAGATTATTGTACAGTATGTGTTGGTCGATACTGACCTCAGAGCACCTAAGGCGAGGCCTCCATCGCCAAGTTTGTTCGGCTAATTAATTCTTCAGGCGCCCCTAAAAGTTTGTCTGCGAGACTGCATGTTGTGCTAACATAAGAGTTTTGTACGGTCCGTAGCACTTCAGCGTCTGCAATTTTGTGAATTTTGTGTTCTCTGAATTAAATGTTTTGCGGGAAACGTTCTCGTTCTTCATAAATACAAGAGCGGTCACGTGATCAACTGTGCGTAATCTTAATGTTTCGGGACGATTAGTCAGATACGAAATTATAATATTGTTGATGAGGTGGCGGGCACACGCGATCCATATAAAGAAGATATTTAAATGCAAGTTGTACATGTTTGTTGAGTATGGAGTGTGACGGAACTGGAAAGTGTAAAGCGATAAACTGCGAGATAAGATTAGTGTTACTAATACATTATTGTATTTTATTACTGTTATTAGCTAATTGTATTCATGGCATATGCGCTGTGTATGCTTATTACTTATTGCAACGTTTAGCTAGATACAATTATTAAGATTTTTTAAATTATTATTTATTAGTAAATTTTCATTTGTTGAAAATCTTAAATCTCCGAAAATTCTTCACCGATTGCTTAGATGTTTTGACACAACGTTATATTCTAATACGTGCATGATTTTATCTATCTACCTATATAAAGAAAAGTGTTCGTTTGTTCAAAATTTTAAATCTTCGAAAATGCTTGAAACGCCAATTGCTTGTGTCCAACTTTGGACTCAACGTTGTATTCGAATACGTGCATTGTTTTACCTATCTGTAACGTTGGATTCGAATACGTGCAAATTTTTATCTATCTATCTGTATATATCTAGCCTATATAAAATGTTAATGTTCGTTTGTTTAAAATCGAAAATCTCCGAAAATTATTCACCGGTAGCTTTGGAATTTTGACACAACGTTGCATTCAAATGTGCATGTTTTATCTATCTTATCTATAGGCCTACCTATGAAAATGTAAATATTCGTTTGTTCAAAATCTTAAATCTCCGGAAATTTTTTACCGAGTTCTTCGAAATTATGACATTACGTTGCATTCAAATACGTGCTTTGTTTTATCTATCTGTAACGTTGCATTCAAATAAGTGAATATTTTATCTATCTGTATATATCTATATATACATATCTGTATATATCTATATAAATCGTTAATATTCGTTTGTTCAAAATCTGAAATCTCCGAAAATTCTTCAACGATTGCTTTGAAATTTTGTCACATTTCATGTATTGTGTTGGCTTTTACCGTAATAAAACACGTAATAAAACCGTAATAAAAACATATGTGAATGTTTTATCTATCCATCTATCTATCTGTGTTATATATATATATATATATATATATATATATATATATATATATATATATATATATAAGATTCTTATATAAAAAAATCCTTCACCGATAGCTTTGAAATTTTGGCTCAACGTTGCTTTCGAATACGTGCACTTTTTATCTATCTATTTATATAAATAAAAAATGATCATTTGTTCAAAATCTTAAATCTCCCAGAATTCTTCACCGATTGCTTTGAAATTTTGTCAGAACATTTCATGTATTGTGTTGGCTTTTACCGTAATAAAACATGTAGATAGAGATAGATACGTGCATGTTTTATCTGTCCATCTATCTATCTGTGTTATATATATATATATATATATATATATATATATATATATATATATATATAAGATTCTTATATAAAAAAATCCTTCACCGATAGCTTTGAAATTTTGGCTCAACGTTGCTTTCGAATACGTGCACTTTTTATCTATCTATTTATATAAATAAAAAATGATCATTTGTTCAAAATCTTAAATCTCGCAGAATTCTTCACCGATTGCTTTGAAATTTTGACACAAGGTTGCATTCGAATAAATGCATATTTTTGTATACCTGCTATTATATAAATATCACACTTGTAAAAATATGTTTTCCTGTTTTCAAAAACAGCTCCACCTACTGGATTTATAGGGAACAGGGTATACTAGATATTTTACGATTCCATTTCCTTGTTTCCGAATGCATTAATAAATTGAACCAGACTGAGTCATAGCAACGTGTGGCCGGCTACAGCTAGTTAACTTGTAATAAAAACTATTTGTAAAAGTCACAGATGTTTTTAAAATAAAAAAAATATCTGTGTGTTGATTTATTACAGTATAAATACAGATACGACAGGCTATTTAACCGCCTCTACTATTCAGAATGCAATTTGCCAAATGGTTTCGAAGTTTAGTTTTTACGACTAAACAAGGCGTAGTTAACGTCCACCGTTGACACCTGCGACGAAGTAAACTTTGGTCGTATAACCCCTCCTCCTCCTCCTCCTCCTCCCTCGTGACACAAGACGTCCAACTTGTGTAACGTGTTGCAATCAAAGGTTACTCCTTTACTGCACCACATGTACAGCACCGCAATGTATTATTAATCAGATAATACGATCGATCCTTTCAGGCCGCAAGTTTTCGTTTGTGATTCGCAGAAGTTTCGAAATACAATTTTAGAAGTAGATTTTCTTTAAATTAAAATCAGGTAAGATTAGTAAAGTTTAAAAAACGGTGGCCATAGTCCCTGGGAAATTCGGGCCAGCTGTAAATAAGCCGGCAGATAAACAGCAGTACGTCACGCCATAGGTCAATTCTTATAATAAATTGTCTCCCCTCTTCCCACCCTTGCCTTGCCAATCCAATTTACCGGCTATCACTAAATGAAAGCCTGATGTCTCCAAAGCACTCTCGTACGATGTGTCACTTTATTGTCAGGCCAGCTCATGCCCACGCCCTTCGAGCAGTTTGGTGTGTCGTAACTTGAAAAAAAAAATAGTCTGACCCCTGTGTCACACGTCCAAGGCAACGTAATACGCGTGGAAGTGCCTCCGGAACGGATGGTATCCACCATCCACTTTGAAATAAGTTACTATAGTTTCTGCTGCCCTGACAGGCCTTTATATTTTCTGCCCTTCTTATTTGATAAAGTAATTATCATTTTACAGTTAATTGTCAGTATATGATACAATTATATATATACAGTTACAGGTTATTTGATCTAATTTGAACTATCATAACTTTAATGTTATTCTACATCGATCATATTACCTCCTGAAAGTAATTTGAAAAGCATAAGGTTTTCTTCGTGTGATAGGTACACATCTCTGAATTTGGATTCATGAGTATTTCGGTATAATTTTCTTTGTGTAATGCTTTGTACATCATCTTGACTGGCAAAGTGATTTTCCTTCTTCTCCCTCTTTATAAAATATTAATATAGGACTTCGGAACCACAATATATTTTAACAATCTTTTCATCTCATCAGTAAACTGATCACTTGCACTTAGTGTTGTGACAGTTTTACTCCCCCAGACGTGTCTTGGTGAGGTAGAAATTTTCCTCGTTGTTTTGGGGGGGGGGACCAAATAAAATGCATTGGTTTTTTATTAGATTTTTTTATAAGACTTGATTTCCTCCTTTTTCTTAAGTCCTAGTTCTGTCTAAGGTTCCCTTAAACTGGCTTGTAAATTTTTGTAAAATTGTTGTATCGTAAATGCATTAAGGTATCCAGCCTTAAGTTGTATGCATATTTGCACTGAACTAGCTTTAAGTAGTTTTAATAGTTGCCACGGCATTAAGCCTGCCTTTAGGTTGCCGTAGGCCTACGCAGAACACAATCACCTGACTGAAACCGTAGCTGCGTGTGTTTTTAATGCTAATCACATGAATTATTGAGTCATAATATTCAATAGCTTTATCCGTATGCCTCACCATGTAGATTAATCAGGTTATATAGCTTACCTGTATAAGTAACAGCTGTTTCTTTTATTGGCTATACTTTACCACGAACGCTGCGTGATTGTTAGGTTAGGTTAATCAAATTTTATCTTCAAAAAAGAAAAATCCCATCGTTGACTTTGATTCTGTATATATATTGTCAGAATGCTACTAATCAAAGCGCAAAGTTAATTAATAAGTATTACTTAACAAAAAATGTTTGTAGTTTACAAGTAATGCTGTACACGCAAACATCTATCCCAGTTTTGATCTAACAAAATAATAGGCCTCTATTGACGTGCCTTGGTGTGTCCTTTACTTTTCATTAAATTAAAAGTTGTAAAAAAAATGAGCGAAATAAATTTGTTCGGGACAATACAACAAAAGCAAAGAAAGTAAGTTATGTTTCCGCAGATAATGAAGTTCAAATAAAATTGTTTTGTTTTGTTGCGCACAGTGGATAGCCTATTCATTCCGAAAGTGTCCGATGAATAACGGAGACTACAAAAGTTTCATTAACACCTGCATGTACCGTAGTCTGTTTCACTCGTCATAGAAAAAAATACTTTTTATCGCATCACGTGATGGAAACAAGTTTCGTAAACTATATTTTTAAATTTGTCTTTTTTTCAAAATCCGATTTTACAACCATAATCAGCATAGTTTAGCATTTTAAACTCTAAAATTACAGTGAAAATATAAAAATGGTATTTTTTATCCTACCATCAAATGCATTTTTAAAATTTCAGACATTTACCTTATTTAGCCTAAAATTTAACGCTATTATGAAGTTGAATTGAAATTTTCGAAACAATGTGGAAAAAATTTAATTAAATTCAAATGAAGATTTGAAACGGTTGCCATTTTAAAATTGTTAAACGAGTTTTGTTGGATAGCCAGACACATAATAAAGTTAATAACGATGTATTATTTGTTATTTTTATATTCGAGGCAAACACTGGCAATAAAGATAACGTCAGTTGAAGTAGTATTATCGAAGTCAGCTGTTTTGTTTAACATTTCCTTCCATATCAGCACAGCATAACAATTATTCCATTGAATATTTGATGTAATGATTTTATGTTTATGAAATGTAATTCGAGAATAAATTTAAAACGAAAAATTATACGCCGCTGTTAATGGTCCACCGTAGCCCACTTTGTTGTTTTAACATTTTCTACTAATTGTGATTAAATAAACTGTGGAGCTGTTGACAGAAACATTCGTACAGCCACGAGGTCTATTTATATCAAGCTGCTGACTTCATCCAAGGTGGGCTTATTTATTGCAAACAACTACTTGCTACATTACCCAAGCTTGGACACTGCAGCATACTACAAAGGTTACAAAAATTCAAAAGTGTCATTCAAAATTTTCAGGTGATACATTGTAAAAAAACATTCCGACCTTTGAAAACATAAAGTTTATTAGATTTAACGAAAATATACTTTTTAACGTAAAATATTAAAGTAATCACGGCAGACAGAAGTCTTACTGTGGTGATGGAAGCGATTTTCGAAAAGGTAACAATTTGATAGTAATTATTTTATATTACAGTTTTTAAAATCTGAATTCATCATCATAATCGGCTTTAAAATTTGTACGAATTACCTTTTTAAATGTTTGATTACATTCAAAATATGAAAACAAAGCCTGACCACTGACAGATTCATTTCTACATTAATATGTATCATGTTTTATGTACATGTATATTATGATACATGTAACATGCATCATGTATGAGTTATCTGTCCGTTATGTATGTATAAGCTGTTAATTTATAAGCAAGTACTTAAGCCTGTATGGACATACGGAATTCAAATTTGGGGCTGTACAAAAGAATCAAATATGAAGATTATTCAAAATTTCAAAAAAAAAAGTTCTTCGATGGATAGTTAAAGCTCTGTGATACATCCGTAACACCTTGATCTTAACATGAATACGGTGAAAAAGTAAATAAAGAAGGTAGCTTTTGAAGCATAACCAACATCTCCAAGTTCATGTTAATAAAACCATGAAGATAATGATAAAACCAATTTGTTAATGTTAACCCTACAATTGTGATTATGATAGATGTGAATCTTTAGTCGATCCTATTAGGATTGGTGTATCTTTGTAATTTAATGTTAAATATATTTAAAAAAATGTTTTAGGACTGGTTTTGATTTTGGATTTTGCGGGACGTTTGATGCGAGGAACCCGTTTATATTGATTTCATTATATTTTGCTCGTCGCAAGTCTCATATTAAATTAATTATAATAAAAAATTAATGTGTGTCCGTCTGAAATCGAACCGGTAAACTAGCGCGTGTGAGGCGGACGTGATAACCACTACACTACGGAAACTACGAAGAGAAGTTTCGACCGATTTAATTATACAAAGTAAATCGTTAATTTAATTTAATTAAAAGATCAGTTGTTTCGTATTAATTCGTAACTATCAGCTGATTTCATTGAACGGCTGATAAGCTATAAGTTTTAGGTTATGTTTTTAAAAACTAGCTATGTTAATTTATCTTTTATATTAATTCGTAACGATCAGCTGACTTCATTGAAAAGCTGATAGATTGATAACGTTCAGGTTATGTTGTTTACAATTAGCAATGTTAATTTGTCGCGTTGTCGAACCAATTATCGTAATTAAAATAAAAAAAGGAAGGGAAAACATGATACATGATTTTTATCTTTTGGTTGAATACAAAAATTTTAAGGGTTTATTTTTAATTGAATGTTTAATGTTTAGTATGCAGATTTTAAAGATAATTAGGCCTACAATGAAGAAATCAGATTTTTTAATGTAATAAACTTTTGAGTTTTTTCAAAGTTTTGAAAAACCACTATTGACAGTGTAATGACTATTTTGTAAAGTATTTTAATCAATAATGTACTGTGTTCCTATCGGCGCAAGAGTATGCATTATGAGTACGACTGCTAGCGGTTCTGTTTTTTTCACCATCTGGCAACGCTGCACTCGCTTTCTTCTCAACACGCAATTCTTCCCGATAAATCGTATTAAATATTCACATTGATCAGACTGTGTAGTCGCTTAAAAAAAGGGTTTTATATCTATTTTAGAGCTTATATTTATGTCTTGCTTTATAAATCTTCCTTCTCGGATTTTTTCTTCCAACAGCTATTATTTGTGCTAGCCGGACAGTGCGACGTTGGTAGTGTTAATTGCCGCTAGATGTTGGACAAACCCAAAGAAATTTAGGAAGGATCAACAGCTGTATTTACAGTTATATTATTCATAGCTTATTTAATAGAATCTTAGGACAAAAGTTCGAACCCAGAAAAATAAATTTATCTGTTTCAAATAGTCAACATTAAAAAAATTATTTAAAAAATCATAAATATCTTTTCCTTTTTTTTATTATCCAATTAAGTGTAAAAAGATTTTTTTATGATATATGAAATACCCACCATTTTGGCGACAGGTTAATAATTAATTTTCTTTTTTTTAACACAAAACTACTGTATTTGCTTATCTTAATGTTCGTTTCTGAAACTAAAAACCAGTATGAGCGAGGCAATAAAGAAAACAATACCAGGTTCGGTTGGAAACAATTTTAGCAAACACATTAATAAAGGCCCTACTGTATTGCTTTTGTGGTTTAACGTTATTACCTGTATCAGTTATTCTACATGTGCGAGTTAGCAGCGAGCACTCAAGTAACGCTAAATGAAACAATGTGTTTTATATTTTATATAGCGCCCGGATATGAAGTGAGCCTATAAGCAGACCACTCCCACCGGTAAAGAAGGACGGATATTTACGATAGATCCCCTCCTAAGCGCCCTTCTGCTTGTGTTAAAACTTGTGTAAAGTTAGCAATGAACACAGTTTACGGCATCCAAGATGGCGGCCGGAAGGTTTAACGATAAACGTAGTGTTGTGTAGTTAGCACTTCGGGCGAGGCAATATATTTTAATCAGAAGAAAATCGATTTTACGAGCGACAATTTGAAAACGTGTAAAACAAAATGACAAAGAAATGACTGGAGTGCGCCCGGCGATCTTGGGACAGTTTTATTGCGACAGCGTAAAGGAGGAAAGGCGTAAGATAACCCGCGGCACGCAGCTGTCTCGGAAACGTGGCACACGTTAACCAACATTATGTATTTCGCTTGGACACTTTTTCCCACCAAAGTATTTCATCCGTTTCAAAATGGTGGCTATTAACAATTTTAAATTAGCATAATTATTTTGTCTTACACCATCATAAATGATGGTGATATGCCATCATAACTGCGTGATATTCCACTGAAAAATTAAAATTTATTTATCAGTTAAGTTATTTATTAAGCTAAGTTATCAGTTTTTCAGAAAAGTATAGGTGATAAAAGACGTTAAGATTTTAAAAGAAAACAGGAATTTTGTTCACCCGGTTTATCTTCCATATTCTCAGCTGTAGTCTGTACTGCGTTTCTCGTAGTAGACCTTAGCTCAGTCTAAACTTTATCATTTCAGTGAAGAAGAAAGGTTGTTTATTTTGTTGAAAACGATAAATCAACAAATACCGGCTTCGCATGCGTTCTGCAAGAATAGGTTTAATTAATTACCAGCTTCGAAGTATGTCCTACTTAAATGTAAATGTTAGGATACTGAACTGAAAGGGAAACTCTAATATACTTCTGTCGGAACCTATTATTGTGTATAATCAGAAAATCTTTGAGCACCTTTACTTAACAATAGACCTACCAATAATTCAATATCACCTATTGAACAAACATTATGTATTTAAGTAGTAGCTTGGACACGTTTTACCACCAAAGTATTTCATCCGTTTCAAAATGGTGGCTATTACAAATTTTATACTGGTATTCTACAAACCTATTCGTATTCTTGTAGGTTCACCATTAATTGATCTTTGTAATACAATGGTATAATGGTGGGAAAGGCGAGAGGTATTCTTGAATGTTCACCATTGATCATTGTAATACAAGGGTGGAAGGGGCGGGAGGTGTTATTATTCTTCAAAGTTGAGGTAAGTAATACCCCTTAACTTCCATCTTATTCCTCAGCCCCCCCCCGTATTATATTAGCCCCTTGTACTTATAAAACGATATTACGGGTAATTTCTGAGCAATGTATATAAAACTGTATTACTGTGAAGAATAATTATTTACGAACAGTTTATATTGTTGAATTTTTTTATACAAAATTATTTTGTACCTGTCTCATTCAAACAATCAAGACCATCTGATTGTTACACAAGGAGTGAAGGGGCGTGATCGCTATTCTTGTAGATTCATAAGTAGTTGATCTTTGCAATTCTGTGGTGGAAGAGGTGAGAGTTATTATTATTCTTGAAGGCTCATCATTAGTCGATCTTTGTAATAAACGGTGGAAGGGCGAGAGGTGAATGTTCACCATTAATTGACCTTTTTAATACAAGGTTGGAAGAGGCGAAAGGTATTAATATTCTTGAAGGTTCACCATTAGTTGATCTTTCTAGTACAGGGGTGGAAGAGGCGAAAGGTATTCTTGAAGGTTCACCGTTAGTTGATCTTTCTAGTACAGGGGTGGAAGAGGCGAAAGGTATTACTATTCTTGAAGCTTCACCATTAGTTGATCTTTCTAGTACAAGGTTAGAAGAGGTGAAAGGTATTAGTAGACGTAGGTGAAGGTTCACCATTAGTTGATCTTTCTAGTACAGGGGTGGAAGAGGCGAGAGGTATTAGTATTCTTGAAGGTTCACCGTTAATTGATCTTTGTAATACAATGGTGGAAGAGGCGAAGGGTATTCTTGACTGTTAACCACTAGTTGATCTTTTTAATACAACGGTTGAAGAGGCAAGAGGTATTGGTATTCTTGAAGGTTTGCTGTTAATTGATCTTTGTAATTCAATGGTGGAAGAGGCGAAGGGTATTCTTAACTGTTAACCATTAGTTGATCTTTTTTACAATGTTTGAAGAGGCAAGAGGTATTGGTATTCTTGAAGGTTCGCTGTTAATTGATCTTTGTAACACAATGGTGGAAGAGGCGAAGGGTATTCTTAACTGTTAACCATTAGTTGATCTTTTTTACAATGTTTGAAGAGGCAAGAGGTATTGGTATTCTTGAAGGTTCGCTGTTAATTGATCTTTGTAATACAATGGTGGAAGAGGCGAAGGGTATTCTTAACTGTTAACCATTAGTTGATCTTTTTTACAATGTTTGAAGAGGCAAGAGGTATTGGTATTCTTGAAGGTTCGCTGTTAATTGATCTTTGTAATACAATGGTGGAAGGGACGGGATGTATTCTTATTCTTGAACGTTGAGAGGTTTCTGTTGAGAGGAACCTCAGTGAACGAACATCCGCAATAAATTACAACTGAAGAAAAATCGTTATTAATTGATTGTTTGTGTTTAAAATCGTTTTTATACACACTTTTAAATTTACACTAAGAACTTTAACGTAGTTACGAATTCAGTTTGTCTTACAACATTTTTTATACTGCAATAATGATGATGAAATTAAACCTTCTTTAGTCGACAGATAACGCAATAACACAAATCCAACTCGGATCGGATTCAATTAGTAAGGAAACCCAAGATCTTGGTAAATAAAGTTTGTGTGTACAACAATTCCGGGAGTAAATTCCTTGATCAACAGTTGATGCTTTAAGAACGGTGTAACTAAGAGTTTAAAACTCTGCCTCAAGTTGTTTGTCCTTGGTTTGTGATATGGCTATACCCTAGTTCAGTTCACACTTTAATTACTAATATAACCCGTGACAGACATTATTTACTGATAGACTATGCTACCATCAAATTTATTTAAAAAAAAACATTTTCATGTTATGTTTAATGTTTCGCGAGTTTCCATTTCACAAAAGCCATTCTGTCAAAAAAATGTTCATTCTATTTGTAAAATGTTTATTTAATACGTAAATAAATTTGATAATACTGAACTGCAAGTAACTAATGTTCATTTCAATTTCGATAAGATTTTAAAATTTCGACTGTGTTTGTTTTGCATTTTCTCTGAAAAAACAGACAAAATTCTACAACTGTAGGAAAATTTAATGTTCCTTACTTTAAAAAAACAAAGTTTAATTTGTTAAAGGCCTGTAGAGTATCGTAATTACATTTTATAGTTATTTGTGTACAAAATAATAATACTATAATATTACCGGATGTAAAATCATGGTAAGTATTAAACTGTTTATAATATAAAAGTTAAACATAATTTTTAATAATAATGAAATAAATTCAGCAGGCCTATCACTGTTAAAAAATATTTCTTTGTAAATTTTAATTTGAAATACAGTTATAATTTTTAGTTGAATTCGCTTTGTAACAGATTGAATATGCTTTTCAAGTTCTTAAATTGTTGTTGTGTAAGAGACAGAGAGTGAGGGGGAGGGAGGGAGTTACATGGGATAGAGTGCAACCATGCGTGTAAGAGATAGGAAATAGGTCGAAAGTTTGGATTTATTAACGAATTGGAGAAATGTAATTACATCGCACCGTTATAAGACCTACTTGAATATGAAATATAGTGATAATTTAATCTCCTGCTCCTTATATTAATTTGATTGTCTTGTACTGCTTATCTAATTGTAACTATATACTGCACCAACAATCGAATTGTTATAATCTCTCTTTATCCATAATATAATTGCTAAGATATCTCTTGCATATTAAGGTTTGTATATTATGATATATTTTCTACCGATAGTCAATAGTTGCGAAATATTGTCTACCATTATCCACCCCAAAACATTTGTTTACTAATGGCCATGTTGTTACACTGTACCAGTAATCTGATTGTTACAATGATCTCTTGTAGCGATGATTTGATTGTTGTGGTGCTCTTGAAGCAATGAACTGATAGTCACAATGTCTCTTATACCAAAGGTGTGGTTGTTACGATATGTTTTGTACCAATTATGTGGTTATAACTATATTTTTTGTATCAGTGATCTTATAGTACCACTGTTATAAATTGATACGGTATCCGTTACACTAATTACTTCTTTATATCTTTATAATACTGAACTAATTATTTTATTAGTTTGATAGTTACAGTATTTTTCGTATCAATGATTTGATTGTTACGATATCTTTTGTAAATATGTTCAATTGTTAGTGTGTATGTTATATCAAAGATTTAACTTTAAAATACATTTCATTAACTAATAATTATATCTTGTATCAATGGGTCGTTATAGTATCTCTTAAGCCAATGATTTTTATTGCAAAAATATCTTTTGAACCAGTGGTTGCTGTGATATTTCTTAAATAATTGCTTTGGTTACTACAACATCTCGTGATCCAATGATATAGTTGTTTTTTGGTAATAATGATCTGTTTATTACGATATCTCTTGAACCAATGATCTGATATATCTCTTGAACCAATGATATGATTGTTACAATACCTTTTGCTACTAATGATCTAATTGTTACGATATCTCTTGGACCAATGGCATGATTGTTACAATAACGTTTGTTACTAGTGATTTAGTTGTTACGATATCTCTTGAACCAGTTATATGACTGTTACAATAACGTTTGTTACTAATGATCTAGTTGTTACGATATCTCTTAAATCGATGATGCGATGATAACCTTAACGGTTTTTCGCAGCAAAAAAAAATCTTGAATCGATTATCTGATTGTTACAATAACTTTTGCTAGTAATGATCTAGTTGTTACGATATCTCTTGAATCAATGATATGGTTGTTACAATAACTTTTGGTACTAGTGATCTGCTTGTTATAATATGTCAAATCTGGTTGTTACAGTATCTTTTGGTACTAACGATCTGGTTGTTATTATATCTCTTGAATCAATGCTCTGGTTGTTACAATTTCTCTTGAACTAATGATCTGGTTATTACAGTACATCTCTGGGTAACTATATCTCTTGTATAAATGAGCTAAAAATATAACTATATATATCCTTGCAAAAACTAATAATGTATTTATTTTATCTCGTTTAAAATGTGTATAACATAAATTAAATCTAGTAACAGCTGGTGTTTAATGGTTGAAATATTTCAAACTGAAAACAGAAAAGCTGTGTTTTTCAAGTGCTTGAATGATGTCGCACTAGTCAGTAAATAAATAATTTATACGAAATGTTTTAAACCCCTTGCGAAGAATTTTTCACGAATATGTTGCTTTTTTACGGCGTGTATTTTTATAACAACTAGACCGTAATAAAAGGGCATTAAATTTAATTAAACAGCAGTCAGTCATAACAATAGAGGTGCGAACATACACACCGGCTTATCAACAGTTGGACACCGCCAACACGCGCTCGTTAAAACCACCCCTCACTGAGATGCCAGATAAGTTGCCACCCCTCACCCTCACTCCGAGCTTTAATTGCCCCTCTAATGTTCAAACATTCAGATTTATTTCTATCGCGCCCTTGTTTTGGTCATTCTGAAACTCGTTCCGCTAATTGGAAACTTTCTTGTGCGACTTTGTATTTGATTTCCCTTGTTTTTTGTACTGTCGCTGATGTTTCGCTAGTTTTTGTTGCTCCGCCTAAATATATTTCTTGTGATTACCGGCATGCAATGTTTTAATAAATAATTAGTAAATTAAGGGCAAGTTTATGTTTGGTGTTTTACTTGTTCAACCTAAATATTCAAAATGGGGTTGCAAATTACTTATTGTGGTGTGATCCTTTGCTTCCACTATAAGATATTGTTAACTGTTTTAACTACAAACTTGTATGCCTTTTTTTTTAGATTGTAACTGTCTAACAAACCATCATTGTAACGCCGAATGTAACTGTCCGACATACCATCATTGTAACGCCGAATGTAACTGTCTGACATACCATCATTGTAACGCCGAATGTAACTGTCTGACATACCATCATTGTAACGCCGAATGTAACTGTCTGACAAACCATCATTGTAACGCCGAATATAACAGTCCGACATACCATCATTGTAACACCGAATGTAACTGTCTGACATACCATCATTGTAACGCCGAATGTAACTGTCTGACATACCATCATTGTAACGCCGAATGTAAATGTCTGACATACCATCATTGTAACGCCGAATGTAACTGTCCGACATACCATCATTGTAACGCCGAATGTAACTGTCCGACATACCATCATTGTAACGCCGAATGTAAATGTCTGACATACCATCATTGTAAGGCCGAGGATCTCTTGAGTACGTATTGAAAAGTTTTATAGTCTGGATTCAAACACTGCACAGTAGTAATTGATTTTGGTAATAGCTTACACAAGTTTGTCATCAAGTGTAAAATCTTGTATTCTTTAGTAGGCCCCTAATACAAGTGTAATCTTGTATTCTCATAGTATTCTATTCTATTGACTATTCTCATAGTCCGATTGGATTCAAACACTGTACAGTAGTAATTGATTTTGGTAATACCTTACACAAGTTTGTCATCAAGTAATGATTATTCTCATAGTCCGATTGGATTCAAACGTGGCACAGTAATTGGTTTTGGTAATAAATTATGCAATTGTGTCATGAAATAATGGTTATTCGTCATCATTACTTTAAATTCATTAATTTCTTTTAAAGGTGGCAGTCCTTCAAAGTAGTATAAGTAATTATAATTGGTTTATTTTACTTTTACGTATGGTAGCGAACGTTAAAATCTCCGTAAATTTAAAAAGTTTTATATTTGTTTTCTAACTATGGCTAGTTTAATTTATGAAGAATTTAAGACTGATTGCTATGACGGAATTATATTTTCATAAACTTGTAAGATAAAAAGAAAGAAATTTTTCGTGGGCACAATTATTTTGAATAGACAAACAAATTTTCCTAAGTAAGTAACTTGTTCAATTACGTTTTGTGCCGAGTAAAGAAGTGTTCGTGTCGTTCTAATATTCAATATTGTTATTTTTTTAAAAGACGCTTCAATCACATCGCCGTAGGAAAGTAATTGCTGTAGTTTCATATAAACATATTGCAAAATCATAAATAACTGTAGGTTTTAGAAAAAAATTGTTCTAATCCTGTGTGCGCTCATTTTTGTCCTTTTTTAAAAAATGAAACATACATTAATGTTTACCATTACTTATTGCCGATGCTAATGCACTCGTCACTAATTAATTACTAAAACAAAGCTCGAGTTAAAATATTCAGCTCTCACGGCGAGCTTGTCTTTTTAGAGTTTTTAATCTCTTGATATGTTACAACCCTCTCTCGCCGTACCGCAATCCCCTAATGGACGATTTGCTTCTCTTTCCCTCTCTACAAAATTAAATTTTTAAATCCCGGGAACGCAAACAACGTACGCTACCCCAATTAATTAGGGGTTGAGGGCCGATTAACGTTCGGTCGAGCCGTGGATGGGTTTTTAATTTTTTTGTAAATTAGTAACAACCACTGCAAATGGTCCGTCCATCTTATAAGCCTGACTCATGTCACTGTAGCGTGGTCAAAGTATAATGACACTGCAAATTTTTTATCTTGATTAACGAACGGTTAAACGACATTACACCAATTATTTCCCCTTAAAATTCGATTCGGAAGCTATCGATAAAATTAGGGGAAATCGGTGTTTATTACAAAATTGGTTTATTTCTTTAAATTTATATATTGGAATGTATTAAAATTCTTCGGCCGTAAGTATATTGTGATAAGATAAATATTTCAATCAAACTGTTCAAACATGTAAGCAGTCTGAATCAGTTAGACTGAAAGAAAACTTCATGTAACAAAGCCTACACTTCGATATATACGTATACAACGTTATTGTAATAAAGCTGTTAATATTAATTAACAGCTTTATTACAATAACGTTTTGTATGTGTGTGTGTTTCGCTAAACTCCACTCCGCATAGCTTCGCCTCTGTCTAGTTTCGGTTTTTAAACTGACTCAGCTTCCCCCACCACTCTGACCACGCCTCCAAACTTATTATTTCTCGTTACCTAGGTTACTGTGGCCCAGGTTACGGTTTTTAAATATATTGGTTTCCCAGAACCCGTTACAGTAGGCCTAAATATTTAGATTTAAAAGATACAAACGCATTCTTTAAACTGACTGAACTCCTTTTCCGGTTGCCGTTCATATCCCTTCCTCTCCGCACTTGGTGGCCACTCGGCCTTAATTAGAATTTGGCAAATAAATAATTTGATACCTGGCAATTTAAAATTGTTAAAAAATCATAGCTCAGCTTCTTTTTATCGTACGCTTTTTTGAAAGTCTGGCATTTTTTAGGTCATTAATTATGTTCTAAAAAGTCAGATTTTCAACAAAAAATTTGTGATAAAAAATCCGAATCGAAACCTATCGAAAAAACTGTAAAATTCTGCTTTGGCTTAAAATTTGGTGACTGACCTAATTAGTGTTTTTAACCGTTCGCGAGTAAATCAGAACGGCTTACAGGCTTCGCTTTGATGTTTATACTTGGTTTTTTTGTACTGTCGAACCATCGATGTGATATAGCTTCATAATATTTAGTCCCTTAATGAATGCAAGTACGTTTGCGCATGCGTGCGTAAGTCGGCGTAATCAGACGTACACAATTATGTAACCGTCTCAGCGCGAAAAACCCCGAGAAGAAATATGGACGTGATTAATTACTCGCCCCCCACTTGGCGCGCTAAACGTTACCTGATTGGCTGAATTAATGTTCGGTGAGGCTGTGATACATCTTGCTTGGGTTAGATAAACGGCACTGAAGGTTATCTCGGTTTGAATTATTGTTGTTTTACTTTGTATAGAATAACAATACATCCCTAACGCAAAGCGTAACGGACTTGCAGCTGGCAAATCTGATAATGGGGGGGAGACGTTTATCCGTGCTAATTAGTATAGTAAAATCACATTCTTAAACGTGTGAATTAAAAAAGTAATATGATTTCTTTAAAGATGTTGACGGGTTTTGCTGGGTGGTGAACTTTATGCCAAATCGGATAACACATATTTCCTTCTTACGTTTTGCTGATAATGGGCATAATGTTTATCCGTGCTTAATTACAATGGTAAAAATCACATTTTCTTAAACGTGTGAATTAAAAATATGCCAAATCTGATCTACAGGTAACACGTTCAGGCTTGGCCATACCATAACATGTCAAACTAATATATTTATTTCAATAAACAGTTCACTGCTTTATAAAATAACTAGATCAAATATTTAGTTTTGTTACAAATAAGCACACTATTAAAGAATTAAAATGTTTCATACCTAAATTGTTTAGTCATTTCATTTTTACTTAGATAAACACAATACAGGCTACAATAACAGCATTCTCCAAAATAGAATTATGAACTTTTTGTTTTTATAAAGGCCTAAATATAATTAACTAAAATATTACTTGAGCTGACTTTCACAATACTTACTGAAATAGAAGACGTATCTATCAAAAAGCTTTATAAAATTTCTTGAAAATTTCTCAAATATTGTAAGTTTACCGAATTTGAAGTAAGACTATGGTAAGGCTTAGAGTCTCCAAATGTTTAATTAAGTTTTGTTTAATACCAAATATTTCAGTTAAATTAAATTAAATTATGTTTTTCATATTTTGCGATTTTCCATTGGGGAATTAGCTATTCAAGCTCACCCAACTTGATCAAATCTGGCGCGGTAATTGATTTTGGTAAACACTTAGACAAATACGTCTCCCAAAACAATTGGCGGTCATTCCAAACTTTCAAAAAGTATGATTTCTTTATTTTACACCATGGGAAATATGGTATTAGGCATTAAAGTGTGCAGATAATAGGAGTATTATAAATTTAATAAAATAGCAAAAAGAAACTGAACACAGTATAGTTTATTTTCTGTGTAATTGAGCAAATTTAATGAATCGTAAGTGTTGATATATTGCATATTTTACGTTTACTACATCAGGCAAAAATTCGTAACATTAAAACGCCATTTATTACACAACAGTTTTTTTTGCAAAATGCGAAATTCTTTTTGCGAGTCCAAATAAATATGCATTAACGTAATGTTATTCAATTTTATTTTTAGTAAATTTTCTTGCGCGCTTGCCCGAAAGAATTGCATACTATGTTAATTTCTTAATTTTTTTAGGTCTATAAGAACATTCAACTGTACATCTATAAATAAAGAAAAAATAATTATTTAATGTTATTGCGTGAATTATCGCGAAAAACGTCATTAACACCGTGACTTCTTATACTCGTACATTCATCTACATACGGTATATTATAACTAATTCTATCTGATTATTAATTTTTAATATTTACTTTGTGAATATAAAATTAAGTCTAATATTTAGCGGAAAATTAAGAACGATGCATAAGATGTTCATATAAACAGTTGCTTTTGCACCATAGCTGTTCCATTTTTTTTTTTTTTTTTTTTTTTGTTTAACGTCCGACTATTGTGCACACTTGGGCTAATGCAGACGGTGGGGATGATTTATAGCGTATGAAAATGCCAAGCCTTCGCCGGGAATCGAACCCGGGTCCTCGGGGTGAAAGTCTAGTACGCTATCCACTAGACCACCGAGGCGGCTTTCCATTGATAATATACCACTGTTTCAACTGAGATAATATTTTTCCACTGTTTACCATGAATACAAATAATAACAAGTAAATCATTATTAAATGTATTTCAATTGTTAATATTTAAATATTTGTTTGACTGTGAGAAATAACGTAACACAATTAACTAAAATGATTGTTGTAATTAATTGTGTTTTAATTAACATGTGTGGTAATTATTATGGGTTGTCTAATACTTTCACACAGTAACTTCACAGACTGAGACTGGGAAACGCAGCCGGAAATCTTTCAATTATAAACATATATATGCCATAGTAATTTTATGTTTCAAAATGTCCTTAAGTACTTGTTAGAACTGAACACTGTAAATAATGTTTCACTAACAATTTTATTTTTGTTTCAGGTGAGTGTCAGCTGATTTGGTTAATACTAGGTAAATAATAAAATTGATAATTTACAGTAGTTACTTTATTATATAAAAATATGGTGATGGTGGATCCCTTAATGTCCATATACACTTCTATTTCAATGGTAGACATTTGATTTTGGCCACGTATTGGTTTATATTTATGGTACATATTTTAAAATAATAGTTGTTAATCATAACCTTTCGAAAAGAATTTGCGAAAGTTAGCAACGTTGAATAACACCACGTAAACACTGTGTTGGAAGTAGTTTGGGCAAGTTCGTTTTATCATTTTAATCCAATATTAAAAATTACTGCTGCAACTAAAAAATCGTTAACATATCATAAATTTCTCTCTCGTTATTTGTTTCACTCAACTTTGGGGTACGCCAAATCAATCACTTTTTAATGTTCTGTGCCTTTCTCGTAGCCCAGATTGCTTCATACGTTGTGATCTTGCTTTTCTTTCTTCGTCAGAGATTTGGATCGTTCGCTTGGATTTGACTTTGCCTTGGAACCGTTGTTTTTTGTCCTTGGTTATTGTTTTGGCTGTTCTGTCCATGAGCATAGTGTCAGTGATTTGTAGTTCTGTTATGTCTTTCTCTGTTTCTCTAAACCAAAGTGGTTTGGCTGTTTTATTGTGAAAGTAGTCAAATATTTTTTTGGTTAGTCTATTTTTGTCCATTCGGAGGATGTGCCCATAAAAATCAATTCTCCTTTTTCTTATTGTGTCTGATAGTGTTTCAGTTTTTTGGTAAAGATTTTCATTCCTGATGTGGAGTACTTGGTTGTTCCGGAATTTGGGGCCTAAGACTTTTCGTAATATCTTTCTTTCTTTGATCTCCAGCCTTTCAAGTGGGCCCTGGGTTGTGAGAGATAATGTTTCAGCTGCATATAAGGCTTCTGGTTTAATTACCGTATGATAATGCCTTATTTTGTATTCCAGGAGAGGGACATCTTGTTGTATGTGTCTTTGGTAAGTTGGAAGGCTAATTCAACTTTATTTCTCCTAGATCCCATAGCTTTTTTCTCTAGGGCGTTCCAGCTGATCCATTCCCCAAGGTATTTGAATTCTTTGACTATTTCAAGGTATTGTTCTCCCATTTGAAGCTTTTTTTGTGGTTTTTTATGTTTGTCAATATTTTAGTCTCTTCAAATGAAACTTTGAGACCCATTTTTAACGCTTGCTTCTGGAGTTCAAGAGTCTGTTCCTTAGCTTCTTCCAATGTCTCACCTAGTAAGGCCGTGTCATCAGCAAAAGCCAAACAATTTACCTTAATGCCTTTGTTCTTAGTTCCTAGTCTGATTCCACTATGCGTATTCACGTTCCACTCTCTAACTACGTTTTCTAGAGCACAATTAAATAACAATGGAGAGAGTCCATCTCCTTGTCAGACTCCTGTTTTAATCTCAAAAGAGGTGGAAAGTTCTCCCATGAATTGAACTTTGGAGAATGTATTAGTTAATGTTTCCCTGATAAGATTTGTGGTTTCGTTATCAAGGTCTAGTTCCTTCAGAACCGAGAATAAGGATTCCCTATCTATAGAGTCGTATGCTTTTTAAAAGTCAATAAAAGTGATAACATACGATTTAGCCCTTGACTTTTGGTAGTTCATGATGTGTTTGAGGTTAAAGATTTTTTCCGGACAGGACTTCTTTTCCGGAAACCCGCCTGGTATTCTCCAAGTTGATGATCTAATTGAGGTTCTGCCCTGTTGAGGACTGTTGAGAATATCTTGTATGTTACGTCAAGGAGAGGTATCCCTCTGTAGTTGTTAGCGTCAGATTAGGATCATAAATTTATTGTATATATATATATATTTTTTTGAAATATGATTTCACCGTCGTTGTCAGCCTTAAATATATTTACAGTTTAACTTTAACATATTCAGTTTTTAAATTTAAAGAGTGTTATAACAATATTTAAAAGTTTCTTAGAATACGTTATTTTTTACAGATTGAATTACAGTACAGTGTGTTTTTAATGTTTGTGTATTTAAGCCACTTATATAAACGACCAGAGGAACTATTATTGGAATCAGGAGCGGTGAATATTCCATGGTCCGAGGTCTTACCGATGTAAATTAACTAATAAGCGTTTACTTACACCCTCGTTCTAAAATAATGAATAGTGTTCAGGAGACCCTATTGTGTAGACCCGGATTATTACTAAAACAAAAACAGAGAGCTGGCGATCCTTGCTCGAGATTACATTTCCTTAATTACTTTTCCCCTTTCTACCAACATCGGAATACTCTGAGAATACGACAGCCATCTTGTGTTGCTGTATACTGCATCGCTTGCTGCAATACAAGTTAATAATATCACTCAAAAATACAATTCTATTTAGTACTACAGTGGGTTTCTTGTGTATTCCAGAAGATAATACAGTGGGCCTACTAATTATTACTCTTACCAGAATAATTTAATTCAGAATATTAATTGATCTTTTCAAACAAGCGGGACGTGACAACAACAAACAACTTACGTGGCAAGTATTCCATTAAGAATATTAATTAACTTTCCTAAGTACTCCATATCGTAATGTGAAATGATGTTTCAAAATAGTGTACACCAATATTATTCTCCACCTTACATTATACTTCAGATCGGAATGTTAGTTTTTTTTTAATAGTCCAAATCAAAGTTAATGTTAATTAATCTTCCGAAATAATCTACATTTGAATTTTAACTGATCTTTTAAAGTCCTCCTTAACTGAATAATTACTGAGCTTTATAAGTACTTCAGATCATACAATTAATTCATCCCTATAAGTTCTCAATCCCGCTGTGTTATAAAATTATCTTTGTAAGTACTTTACTCCAGATGAGAATATTAATTAATCTTTCTAAGTACGTTAGATTATAGTTTTTTTCTGATATTTAGTGAGCTCAGAATATTATTACAGTATAATATTACAGAATACTGTAATATAAAATAATATTCTTTAATGTAGAATATTACAGTAGAGAATATTACTGATCTTTCCAGACTTTAGATTACATACTCCAGTTCAGATTATTAATTTATTAGATTAGAAGTACAGTTCTTTAATTGTTCTTCGGAGTAATTCATATCTGAATTTTCCGTGATATTCCTAAAGTTCTGCAAACCATATTGTGATTTTCTCACTTAAATTCTTCCTTTTAAACCGTTTTGAATATCAAAATACCAGTGTTAATTAATTAATCTAGCCGTTCTCTATCTTTTACATAACTTTGTACAAACACGGCAGAGGCTCCCACCCTCTCTCTTGTAATTAAATTAAACACAGACAAAGAGTGTGTGTGCGTGCGTGTGTTAGTGTTTAAACTTGTAAGTAAATACACTCGACACTGTGTTACATAGAGGTCGCATTAAATTTGCACAGATGGATTAGTCACGGCAGGGTTGCATCCTGTGGGAAACAAGACATTAGGTTATAGGTCTTCGTTACACTATGCGGCACTCTAATTCGGTAAATACACTTTATTTTATGACACAGCTAATTTTACTAATGAAAAACTATTTTCAATCGCAAAGTTATGAGCCACTTTTCATTGGAAAATAAGTTATTAGTAGAGCGAACATCAAGGTATGACCCAGACTCGGTACGAAACTTCTGATACAATGGTATCGTGATTGTTGGAATAAGTTATTGAGCAAGTTAGCGATTCAATGTTCGTATGTTTGGTTCCACTTAACAAATAAATAATTTTGGTAATAAGTTATAAAAGGTCGTCATCCAACACGATCAATCTACTGCGTCTCTGAACTGCGCACTTCAAGGTCATGGATTTGAGACGCAGTTACTGCCGTTGCTTTACATTTTCGGTTAAGGGCACTCTGGTCGATCAGATATAATTTATTATCGATTTAAGACTTTGATTGGCTATTATTCTATGGAATATGCTCTTGAAAATGATGTATAAATAAATGTTTTCTACAATCTTGCAGTGTGTTTATACCATATTTTGGCATCTCGACATAGAGACTTAGCATGTTGTTTTCGTAATTGTGTTAAGACACCATAACTGTTACCAGCGCCATTCATAATCGTTTGTCATTTACAAGATATCGTTATGCAAGAAATCAAACCATTCTTCAATTGATGGCCAATTGTAATCTTCTGAGAAAGAATTTTTTGAAAGGAAAATCACAAAATTGCAATGAACCATTGAACATTTTTTTTGTTCTATGGTCGCGCATATCAGAAAGAACATCTGTTATCATATAAACATTCAACTTTAATGTTTTTGTTGCAGTATTGTCATTACAAATGAGGTTATGTGACAAAAGTCAAAATTGTGGAACATTTAGGTCTTACAAATTGGATGTAATATGGTTAAAGCAATGAAACATTTCGATAAAAATCGTATTAAAAATGAATAAGAGCAGCTTTGGAGCAACAAATCAGACTAGAACTGTTAAAAAAGAAAGCTAGATAATTTGTACCTAGTGGACGGAGACTCTGACACCCCTAGTTATATAGTTATACGTTATTAAAATATAAGTTGTCCAACTTAATAACAATCATTTTATTTTGAGTTTTCCGAAAAACTGCTTTAAGATTAGATATCAGATATCTCAAAAACGTTTAAAAACTAGTTCCGCACACAGGAATTTTAACGTGTTTTTATATAGATAAAGTTAAAAATGTTGTGTAACAAAATTTTTAGAAAACATTTACGAAAATTTATAAATTCAAAATAATCCTTTGTGCGGAACTAGACAAAGATTTCCCTTGCAAAAATTAAAAAAAAATAGCGGTACATTTTAAAAAGTTCTCGAGATATCTGACACATAGATAACAATAATATTAATGGCAGTATTCAGTTAAATTTGTGAAATAAAAAAATATTGATTTGACGTTGATTACGCGGTAAAATAAAGTTTAATTGTGATAACGATTTTTTATTGCCTTTTAAAGTTTGTCATTTCGAAGAGGTTATGCACTTCTAGGCCTATTTCACTAGATGTTATTAGTTTTTGAAAATGCGTCAGTGCGATAACTGCGTGTTGTTTTTATTACGTTAAAAATTTAAGAAAAGCTGATTTTATTCTTTGTGGATAGCAATTGACCAAGTTTTTTTGAATAATTAAGAGGTAATTTTGATCCATATGATGTACCGTTTATTTTATTGACAGAAAATGTGTAAGTGTATTTTCTTGACTGATATATTTATTCTGGCCTGTGGAAACTAGGTAATATTATTTAAAGAAACTGAACTCTTCCGTTCTTCCGATCTAAGTCATCATCGATTGCAATGCAGTAGACATAACCGCTGCAGAATTTTAACAGAAACTCGGCTTCGATTTTTTCTCCTTTTTTAATATTGTAATAATTACAAGGGAGAAATATGGCAGACAATGAGACTGACTTTAACTTAACGATTTCCACCCCACGCCTCTCCAACCTTTCAACCCCTCCTCTCCATTTCACCCTAATTGACGTCTCATTAAGTGTTGCCAACCGTAAGTTGGGCGTTTTACTTCCAGCTCGATTTTAATACCTCCCGAACGGCTATTTTTAAGGTGAAAGTTGTACGTTGCCAACTTAGAAAACAAAAAAATAGAGTTAATTACTATGTGTTATTTAAATGACATTTTTAAATGTCTTGTAGAAAAAGTTTTGTGTCGGGTCGAACGATTTTTGATATTGAGCTTTGTACTTCCACAGCCTCCTGAAAATAATTTTCTGAATTGAATATATCCGCTTAAATATTTTGAGTATAAAAG
Organism: Callitettix versicolor; assembly: GCA_022606455.1. Taxonomy (NCBI): domain Eukaryota; kingdom Metazoa; phylum Arthropoda; class Insecta; order Hemiptera; family Cercopidae; genus Callitettix; species Callitettix versicolor. The sequence continues at coordinate 71,849,743 of CM040187.1, read as the reverse complement.
TTGTTTTACTCGGAGATCTGTCCGTGTTTTGATGTTAAACGAATCGGTTAATCCTAGACTTTAATTTTTTTGTAAATCGGTTACGTTGTGCGTGAGTGAACTGTGTGTGGAGTTATCGACAAACATCTTAATATGAGGTCGTCTGCAACTTGCTCGGTTACTGCTGTTGCTTTATCGTCACCTTTAACGCCGATTTCTTGTCCTCATTAGTCTGACTGACAAAAACAGCATCTTAGTCATAAATTAAGTTTTAAGTCAGAGTAGCAAATTTTAAATAAAGAATTAACGGTTACAGATTTCAAAGTGATAACGTTTCTCGTGTATTTGAAGGCAGCATTAAGCTAAGCACATTTTAAAGTAATTCAATTAAATACGAGTACGTTTATTGCAATAAAACGTATCACTTTGTAACTTACTGGAAAGTACTAAGTAATGTTTATAGATAGGCTGCTGCCAGTACAGCAACAATTAATTATTATTATTATACGTCACTGGAAACGCATTTCGATGTCTTCTAAAAAAACCTTGAAATGAGCGACTACGTGACCCTCGATCACTTTTTGAAGGGTCGTTATATAGACCTTACATATAAAAATTTCATACACTAGAGTACTAAAACACACACACACGCGCTCGCGCGCTCTTACATATATTTTTTCTACAATCTCAAATTTTAAATTTGAACCCAAAAATCGTTTTGTATAATAGCTCGGACGTATTTGTGACTCATCAAAATCAGTTTTATCTTGTAATCGGTTTTAAATTCTGCATAAATTTGATTTTAAAATTTACAAATTATTTACTATTTACTAAAACTTTAAAATTAGTATTTACGTTAGCGAGACAGCTGCGTGCTGCGATTATTGTACCCTGCTTTGTGTTAGGGAGTTCTTATGTTGACAGTAAGCCCTACATATGTCCACTATTGACAATGCCTAGTGTTACACAAAGGACATACGCGTATAAAAAAGGTAATGTAAATTCCCTACCAGTCTTCGGCGGAGGCAACTTAGGTGTTGAGCAGCTGATGAATTTAGCGATCATCAGTACCTCTGGGTCATAATACACTCATCTACTGACGAAACACACACACACACACACACACACACACACACACACACACACACACACAAATACTCTACATAGCTTGGCTAACTCTAAATTGTAAAGCGGCCTCATGCTGATGGAATGAATGACACCGGCGTAGTGATGTATCGAACGGGAGCCCTGCCAAATCTGATGACATCTCTGTGTAAGTTAGCTTTACCCAAGCATGCGGATAATGGTCCACCTTAATAACGATCTAGAAAATGACCAATTATAATTGGGAAAGTTACCCATGTTGAATCCTTTCCAAATCCTAGACGTTACGAAGAGACTAGGCCTGGAAAAGACGCCGTAACTGAGCACGTTAGAGATATTGAAAAAAGTCACAATAGATATCCTAAATAGGTAATTCTATACAATAGCTAATTCTACAAAGGTTGTAGTGCAGTAGTAGTTCTACTACTTCACTAAATCCACAAAGGCAAACATTTAATGATAATTCCTTTAAATATACTTAAAACGAAATACTTTGTACCGTCTTCTCTTTCTATCATCATAAGCAGTAATTCAGAACTGGGCACCTTATGATTTCAATTCATCTCGAATTTCTCCGTTGCTTTTATTGCGAGAAAGTACGTGCTTGCACGCCTTTAACTTCCGGTTGCCGCTCGCAACAATATCCGGTTACGTCTTTTATCCACTCGCTACTCTCAGATCTGTTGACGAGGGTGGGAGAAAGGGATCGTAATGGAGACGGTTAGGAAGAAATTTGTCAAAGAGAGATGAGGTCTGAATTTAAATACTTGAATCCATCACAAAGCTGGGTGTTAATGAAAAGGGAGGCTGTATGCCTTTTGTTACACTATACCTGAGTTTACGTAACCAAACCAAAAAGAAGGGGGGACGCATAACTAGCAATGTCTCTGCCATTTATTTATTTGATCAACACATATATAGTTTTATCTTCATATCCCTTTAAGACTTTAAACTTTTAACTTTTATTTTTGACTCGTTGCAGTGTTATGTAAGTTTTCCCTTTGCGAAGTATTACACACGCTATGACTTCCCAGAAAATATAATGATTTTGAGCAAAAATATTTTTATTTAATTCGTTTTCAGTTCTGCTGAATTATTACTTAGCTCGTGATATTCGTAATATTTAGCTCGTAATACTTAGCTTGTAATATTTAGCACTTAATATCAATTTGTAATATTTAGCCGGTAATATTTAGCATGTATTATTAGCTCGTAATTATTTAGCACGTAATATGAAGTCGTAATATTTAGCACATAATATTTAGCACGCAATATTTAGCACGTAATATTTAGCACTTAATATCAATTTGTAATATTTAGCCGGTAATATTTAGCATGTATTATTAGCTCGTAGTTATTTAGCACGTAATATGAAGTCGTAATATTTAGCACATAATATTTAGCACGCAATATTTAGCACATAATATTTAGCACGCAATATTTAGCACGTAATATTTAGCACTTAATATCAATTTGTAATATTTAGCCGGTAATATTTAGCATGTATTATTAGCTCGTAGTTATTTAGCACGTAATATGAAGTCGTAATATTTAGCACATAATATTTAGCACGCAATATTTAGCACGTAATATTTAGCCCGTAATATTTAGCACGTAATATGAATTCGTACTATTTAGCACATAATATCTAGCATGAAATATTTAGCTCAACCTAGTCAAAAAGTAAGTAAATTCCTTTTGTTAGTAATAAAATATTCCAGGATGAATGTTTGAGGTACAATAATTAATTGTATGTAACACAGTATACGCAATGAGTTTCCTACACCAACTTACGATAAAGATTTCCATGTATATGATAAAATCGTGATTATCAGACGAACCGATTTTGAGAAATTTGTAAGTTTTTGTTAATAGTCCAAAATGGGCTACATTTTAATAAGTTTTTTTTATTGAATGTATTAGAAAGTTTGTTCGCTTCAGTGGGAGTGAGACTTTTGTGTCATTCTGTATAAGTTTAACTAAAGTAAGTTCAGAGTACCAAGTTATTAAACATCTCATTACTCTGTAACTTGGCAATTAGTCTCGTTGTAGTAACGGTGTACTGTGCAGTTATCGCGTTAATATCGAGAATTGCTTCCTCCCCAGCTGGCCCACTCTTTCAGTTAAGATGCTGAGATAACTTAGTCTAGTTTTCCATTACTTAGTTGTAACTTTGCCAAGAGGTGAGACCCAACCGATGAAGTGGGACAAATGATTTAGAAGATTTCTTACTCAAAGTTCTACGTACTTACTTTACGGTTATTTTGATTATAAATACAGTGAGTTCTGGAACTTCAGAGAACAATCCATTTACATATTATGCAGTATTTATTAATGAACCAATACTGAAATTAATGCAGCCTACAAGACATTTTTTTGTGTTATTTTTTTATTAAAATAACGAAATGATTTTTATACGTCAAAAATTACAAATATTTTCACTTTTACTAAGTTCAAGTTGACACTGCGTTAACTGGAACTTATATACAATGCTGGAAATATATTAGTATTGTGTGAATTAAGTTAGGCGAGCTTCACAGTACACGACTGTAACACTGAATAGCATTTACGTAACATTTCGATGATAGTCTACGCGATAATCCGAACTGACAGCTTCCACACGGCCTTTTGCCCAGTAAAATCTTTAAAAATGGCAACGATTGAAATTCTTAAATATTCATTGCTGTTTTTATTTTGTACCTTATTGAAAATCCCACTTCCTATTATATGATCGGCTTTATAATTTGTATCAATGCTGTTGTAAAATATGAAAATTTCAGGGTCAGGGCACATTCTTAGCTGTCTGCTTTGTATCTTGCCGTATTGGCTGCTCCTAATTTTGTATAGAAATATTGTCGTTAAGAAATACGTTTTGTGAAGTTTGTAAATTATTTGCGTCGTTATAATTTACATTAATAAGCTTTTATCTTCTCTCTACTCTAAAAACTTCTTCGTTGTAACCATAGGAAAATATTTGCAATCACATTAGCGTCGTCGTTGTAACCATAGGAAAATATTTGCAATCACATTAACGTCGTCGTTGTAATCATATGAAAATATTTGCAATCACATCAGCGTCGTCGTTGTAACCATACAAAAATATTTGCAATCACATCAGCGTCGTCGTTGTAACCATACGAAAATATCTGTAATCACATCGGCTTCGTCGTTGTAACCATACGAAAATATCTGTAATCACATCGGCTTCGTCGTTGTAACCATACGAAAATATTTGCAATTACATCAGCGTCGTCGTTGTAACAATACGGAAATATTTTCAATCACATCAGCGTCGTCGTTGTAACAATACGGAAATATTTTCAATCACATCAGCGTCGTCGTTGTAACCATACGAAAATAATTGCAATCACATCAGCGTAGTCGTTGTAACCGTACGAAAAAATTTGCAATCACATCAGCGTCGTCGTTGTAACAATACGAAAATATTTGCAATCACATCAGCGTTGTCGTTGTAACCATACGGAAAAATTTGCAATCACATCAGTGTCGTCGTTGTAACCATACGGAAATAGTTTCAATCACATCAGCGTCGTCGTTGTAACCATACGAAAATATGTGCAATCACATCAGCGTCGTCGTTGTAACAATACGAAAATATTTGTAATCACGTCAGCCTCGTCGTTGTAACCATACAAAAATATTTGCAATCACATCAGCGTCATCGTTGTAACCATACGGAAAAATTTTCAATCACATCAGCGTCGTAGTTGTAACAATACGAAAATATTTGCAATCACATCAGCGTCGTCGTTGTAACAATAAGAAAATATTTGCAATTACATCAGCGTCGTCTTTGTAACCATACGGAAAAATTTGCAATCACATCAGCGTCGTTGTTGTAACAATACGGAAATATCTGTAATCACATCAGCGTCGTCTTTGTAACCATACGGAAATATTTGCAATCACATCAGCGTTGTCGTTGTAACAATACGAAAATATGTGCAATCATATCAGCGTCGTCGTAACCATACGGAAATAGTTTCAATCACATCAGCGTCGTTGTTGTAACCATACGAAAATATGTGCAATCACATCAGCGTCGTCGTTGTAACAATACGAAAATATTTGTAGTCACGTCAGCCTTGTCGTTGTAACCATACGGAAATAGTTTCAATCACATCAGCGTCGTCGTTGTAACCGTACGAAAATATTTGCAATCACATCAGCGTCGTCGTTGTAACAATACGAAAATATTTGTAGTCACGTCAGCCTTGTCGTTGTAACCATACGGAAATATTTTCAATCACATCAGCGTCGTCGTTGTAACCGTACGAAAATATTTGCAATCACATCAGCGTCGTCGTTGTAACCATACAAAAATATCTGTAATCACATCAGCTTCGTCGTTGTAACCATACGAAAATATTAGCAATTACATCAGCGTCGTCGTTGTAACAATACGGAAATATTTTCAATCACATCAGCGTCGTCGTTGTAACCATACGAAAATATGTGCAATCACATCAGGGTCGTCGTTGTAACAATACGAAAATATTTGCAATCACATCAGCGTCGTCGTTTTAACCATACGGAAAAATTTGCAATCACATCAGTGTCGTCGTTGTAACCTAACGGAAATAGTTTCAATCACATGAGCGTCGTCGTTGTAACAATACGAAAATATTTGTAATCACGTCAGCCTCGTCGTTGTAACCATACGAAAATATCTGTAATCACATCTGCGTCGTCGTTGTAACCATACGAAAATATTTGCAATCTCATCAGCGTCGTCGTTGTAACAATACGATAATATTGCAATCACGTCAGTTTCGTCGTTGTAACCATACGAAAATATCTGTAATCACATCTGCGTCGTCGTTGTAACCATACGAAAATATGTGCAATCACATCAGGGTCGTCGTTGTAACAATACGAAAATATTTGCAATCACATCAGCGTCGTCGTTTTAACCATACGGAAAAATTTGCAATCACATCAGTGTCGTCGTTGTAACCTAACGGAAATAGTTTCAATCACATGAGCGTCGTCGTTGTAACAATACGAAAATATTTGTAATCACGTCAGCCTCGTCGTTGTAACCATACGAAAATATCTGTAATCACATCTGCGTCGTCGTTGTAACCATACGAAAATATTTGCAATCTCATCAGCGTCGTCGTTGTAACAATACGATAATATTGCAATCACGTCAGTTTCGTCGTTGTAACCATACGAAAATATCTGTAATCACATCTGCGTCGTCGTTGTAACCATACGAAAATATTTGCAATCTCATCAGCGTCGTCGTTGTAACAATACGACAATATTGCAATCACGTCAGTTTCGTCGTTGTAACCATACGAAAATATCTGTAATCACATCAGCGTCGTCTTTGTAACCATACGGAAATATTTGCAATCACATCAGCGTCGTCTTTGTAACCGTACGAAAATATTTGCAATCACATCAGCGTCGTCGTTGTAACAATACGAAAATATTTGTAGTCACGTCAGCCTTGTCGTTGTAACCATACGGAAATATTTTCAATCACATCAGCGTCGTCGTTGTAACCGTACGAAAATATTTGCAATCACATCAGCGTCGTCTTTGTAACCATACGGAAATATTTGCAATCACATCAGTGAGGTAGCAGTGTGCACGATTATTATAATTTACTGATTCAATTGCAATAATTTCACATCAATTATTAAAGTTTACGTATGTATACGATAAGAATGTAGCGTCCCTTTACCAATAAATTGTGCACAAATTGCTTGAAATAAACATATTACAGTGTATCATGACACTTCGTTATTTTTCTGATAAATTAAAATAAAGATAACCTATATAACTTAGGGAAATATTAACCCAACGATTATCAAGGTTAAAACCAAGTCATAGGAGATGTGAAAATAGTCAGCCTTTCTCAACTGTATCATTCTTACAGTGCTTAATAAAGTGAGAAAGTAAAACTGCAATGTCCTTTTACGCATGCGCCAACAATCTCTGAGGCTGTCTACTGCGTTATGCCAGCTAAGTGATTTCACGAATAAATCTGCAAAGCAGTTAAGAGGTTGGATCGCGCTAAGCCCTTCTTAACCCTTCCCTCCGCAGACAGCGAGTGTTTACACTTGCCTATCAAAATACTTGTCAAACAGCTACTGCAGTGATTTAGCCGTTGTCTTTACTGCGAGTGTTTACACTTGCCTATCAAAATACTTGTCAAACAGCTACTGCAGTGATTTAGCCGTTGTCTTTACTGCGAGTGTTTACACTTGCCTATCAAAATACTTGTCAAACAGCTACTGCAGTGATTTAGCCGTTGTCTTTACTGCGTGTGTTTACACTTGCTTATCAAAATTGCTGTCAAACAGCTACTTCAGTGATTTAGCCGTTGTCTTTACTTCGTGTGTTTACACTTGCTTATCAAAATAGCTGTCAAACAGCTACTGCAGTGATTTAGCCGTTGTCTTTACGGCGTATGTTTACACTTGCTTATCAAAATTGCTGTCAAACAGCTACTTCAGTGATTTAGCCGTTGTCTTTACTTCGTGTGTTTACACTTGCTTATCAAAATTGCTGTCAAACAGCTACGGCAGTGATTTATCCGTTGTCTTTACTGCGTGTGTTTTATACTTGCTTATCAAAATAGCTGTCAAACAGCTACTGCAGTGATTTAGCCGTTGTCTTTACTGTGTGTGTTTACACTTGCTTATCAAAATAGCTGTCAAACAGCTACGGCAGTGATTTAGCCGTTGTCTTTACTGTGTGTGTTTTACTTGCTGCGTGTAGCTGTCAAACAGCTACAGCTGTGATTTATCCGTTGTCTTTACTGCGTGTGTTTACACTTGCTTATCAAAATAGCTGTCAAACAGCTACTTCAGTGATTTAGCCGTTGTCTTTACTGTGTGTGTTTACACTTGCTTATCAAAATAGCTGTCAAACAGCTACTGCAGTGATTTAGCCGTTGTCTTTACTTCGTGTGTTTACACTTGCTTATCAAAATAGCTGTCAAACAGCTACTGCAGTGATTTAGCCGTTGTCTTTACTTCGTGTGTTTACACTTGGTTATCAAAATAGCTGTCAAACAGCTACTGCAGTGATTTAGCCGTTGTCTTTACTTCGTGTGTTTACACTTGCTTATCAAAGTAGCTGTCAAACAGCTACTGCAGTGATTTAGCCGTTGTCTTTACTGCGTGTGTTTACACTTGCTTATCAAAATAGCTGTCAAACAGCTACTTCAGTGATTTAGCCGTTGTCTTTACTGTGTGTGTTTACACTTGCTTATCAAAATAGCTGTCAAACAGCTACTTCAGTGATTTAGCCGTTGTCTTTACTGCGTGTGTTTACACTTGCTTATCAAAATAGCTGTCAAACAGCTACTGCAGTGATTTAGCCGTTGTCTTTACTTCGTGTGTTTACACTTGCTTATCAAAATAGCTGTCAAACAGCTACTGCAGTGATTTAGCCGTTGTCTTTACTTCGTGTGTTTACACTTGCTTATCAAAATAGCTGTCAAACAGCTACTGCAGTGATTTAGCCGTTGTCTTTACGGCGTATGTTTACACTTGCTTATCAAAGTAGCTGTCAAACAACTATGGCAGTGATTTAGTCGTTGTCTTTACTGCAAGTGTTTACACTTGCTTATCAAAATAGCTGTCAAACAGCTACTGCAGTGATTTAGCCGTTGTCTTTACGGCGTATGTTTACACTTGCTTATCAAAGTAGCTGTCAAACAACTAAGGCAGTGATTTAGTCGTTGTCTTTACTGCAAGTGTTTACACTTGCTTATCAAAATAGCTGTCAAACAACTATGACAGTGATTTAGCCGTTGTTTTTACTGCGTGTGTTTACACTTGCCTATCAAAATAGCTGTGAAACAGCCACGGCAGTGATTTAACTGTTGTCTTTACTGCGAGTGTTTATATTTGCTCAGCATAATAGCTGTCAAACTGCTACAGTTGTGATTTAGCCGTTGTCTTTACTGCGAGTGTTTATATTTGCCCAGCAAAGTAGTTGTCAAACTGCTACAGCTGTGATTTAGCCGTTGTCTTTACTGCGAGTGTTTACACTTGCCCAGCAAAATAGCTGTGAAACAGCTACAGCTGTGATTTAGCCTTTACCTATACTGCGTGTGTTTACACATGCCTATCAAAATAGCTGTCAAACAGCTACTGCAGTGATTTAGCCGTTGTCTTTACTGCGAGTGTTTACACTTGCCCAGCAAAATAGCTGTGAAACAGCTACAGCTGTGATTTAGCCGTTACCTATACTGCGTGTGTTTACACATGCCTATCAAAATAGCTGTCAAACAGCTACTGCAGTGATTTAGCCGTTGTCTTTACTGCGAGTGTTTACATTTGCCCAGCAAAATAGCTGTGAAACAGCTACAGCTGTGATTTAGCCGTTACCTATACTGCGTGTGTTTACACATGCCTATCAAAATAGCTGTCAAACAGCTACTGCAGTGATTTAGCCGTTGTCTTTACTGCGAATGTTTACATTTGCCCAGCAAAATAGCTCTCAAACTGCTACAGCTGTGATTTAGCCGTTGTCTTTACTGCGAGTGTTTACATTTACCCAGCAAAATAGCTCTCAAACTGCTACAGCTGTGATTTAGCCGTTGTCTTTACTGCGAATGTTTACATTTGCCCAGCAAAATAGCTGTGAAACAGCTACAGCTGTGATTTAGCCGTTACCTATACTGCGCGTGTTTACACATGCCTATCAAAATAGCTGTCATACAGCTACTGCAGTGATATAGCCGTTGTCTTTACTGCGAGTGTTTACACTTGTTAAGCAAAATAGCTGTCAAACAACTATGGCAGTGATTTAGTCGTTATCTTTACTGCGTGTGTTTACACATGTCCAGCAAAATAGCTGTCAAACAACTATGGCAGTGATTTAGCCGTTGTCTTTACTGCGAGTGTTTACACTTAACTATAAAAATACCTGTCAAAGACCTACGGCAGTGATTTAGTGATTTAGCCTTTGTCGTTACTCATAGGCTTCAACAATTTTATGAAACTTTTCTCATTAGTAGACGTTAAGGTATCGTGACTTCTTTAGTTAGGTACGTAACTAAATAAAGCAGTAAACCTGTTCGGAAGCTTCCTGTAGCAAAAGGCAGTATCTAATACCGCAAGCATAAGTGCCGTGAACCCGCTTTGAAAAAAATCATACCATAGATATATGTAAAAGTCTTTTGCTTTTCCTCGAAAGGTGTTACATATATTTGGCCCCATTATTACAATTGCAAATAACTTCAAAAAACAGGTTTTTAGGCTTGATTTTAAGGTTTAAGTAGAAGTTGGGTTTGACAAAATGATTGTTTAGCTCGCGGCCCACATAAATTTTAAACAAAAAATTATAAATATTAGTATATTTATGTTATAGTAGTAGTTTTACCCGACTGCCATTTTTTCTGACTCTCTCTTTAATGGTAGTCCCAAAACAAGTTTCTTTTATACCATAATTATACCTAGTGAGGGCGTAGCATATTTTTGTCTGAAACATTTTTTTTTTTTTTTTTTTTTTTTTTTTTTTTTTTTTGAAAATACAGTTCATTCTCTTAATTTTATTTTGTTTTAAAACAATATAGTTTTAGCTCGTTGTGATAATAAAAAGGTTTTGTGTTTTAAATAGTTTTTAATAAAACGTCTGTGTAAATACGTCAGAAGCGTATTTTAGTTTGTCATAAGTGGTGGGCTTCAATAAATTAAAATATATTTTTGAAGATGTGTGTGTATGACTCAAGTAAAAAATCCTGCATTTATGTTTATTGTGGTCATATAGTTTCTGAGGTTTTCTTAAAAGTGGAAATAAGAGTAATTAATTTTTCATTATATGGTTTTATTGTTTGAACAGTTACAATTTGAAATGTACCTATTGTTGGATCTTCACTTTCCAACTCCAAGTAGTAGGCCTATATCTAGGTAATTTGGGGATTTTTTTTTTATTTCGATGTTTATGAGACTGGCAGTTACGGGTCTTGAACAATGTTTCTTAATAACCACGTATTATAAAACATATAAAACAGAAAGTAGAAGCTAGCACCAGCTAGCTGCAAGGTGCATGCATAATTAGAAAAGCCCATACAGTAAATCTTCGGTTATAATCTTCTTTGTGCATCGCAACATAAATAACACTACTGTACTTTGTATAACTTTATAAACTTGTTTCAAAGAATTAATGCTAATAAAAACAAAACATGCTTGCCTTGCGTCCTCCTGCATAATACACGTTAAGCTGGTAAAAACAAAATTTCCCTCCAATTTGGACCTGGACTCTAATTAAAGATTACGACCACTGCTCAGCTGCCACACGGGAACAAACCTCGGGGAAATCACGTTCTGCAGGACAAGCAATAACGTTTATAGTTTGTTTAACGTTGTTTTGAAATAAATCCGGGTTGGATTACGTTTCCAGTAACACCATAATGGTGCGTAATGTGTTTTATATAATTAAAAACGTCTTACAGCATGTAGCATTCTTCATTTATTTAAATTTGCTATTTATTTTGGCGAACATTTTCCTAAATATAAATTTAATTTCCTAAAATTTACATAACCTATTTTATATCAGTGCAAACAATTTTTGAAATAAATGATTTTTTAAAATTTATTACAGTTCAGTATTTTTTCTTAATTCGGTACACTGGTTCATTTTTAATCTAAGTACTTATTTAGTCAAAATTTCGTGAAATTTTGTTTACCTATCCGATTTTGAATACCACTATCAAGTCGTATGGTTTTATCGATAAATTATTAATAACTCAAACATTTCTGTACAGTCAGATAGCCAGCAACTATTGTACGTTAAGGTAAAGACGATTTTAGAAAATTAATTTTTTATTAATTTATAATACTTTTTAAAAAAATATGAACAAATAATTTTGAATAAAATGTGTAGTTAAAGGTTTCTCTACGAAACCATAGGTTATTCTTTATGTATTTCGTATTTAGAGAAATTGAAAAAACGGGTTTGAAATTCTTAAAGGGGTCCTTAGCAACGCCCAGGGCAGTTTGATTAGTTTGCCCGTACCTTCGGACAAACCAAAAGTTTAGCTATCTAAGATATTTTATCAAAATTGTTCTTTCCATCTAGTCTCGTGCCCTACAGTCTGACAGATCTGCAGCAATCAGTCAATAAAAACATGATAATGTGAGGCCACGAAATTCAAGGTGTTTCTAGGGCTTTTATACCCTTCTAAGTATACAATGTATACTTAAAAGATAGTATACATTTCAATAGATTCGAAGTATGATGGTAGGAGTCAAGGGATAATGTATCTCTCTTACAATATCCCTTGAATCTTTCGCATTCAGATACTATACATCATATATGTATAACAATATAACAATAACTTATATATAACAGTATTTTGTTATATGTAATTTTATACAATATTTAAAATTTAAATAAAATTTAAGAGAATTTATTTTAAAAAGCTATTGAAATTTTTGTTAACAATAAAAAAGAAAATATTTAAGTTTAGTCTGCGATTGTTTTGTAAATTAAAAAAAAATTAAACAGGCCTACTTATGTTTAATAAGAATGCACATTTTTTGTTTAGACAGACTATGTTTTTTTAAAAAAGAAATTATAATGTAAAAAACACAAAGTTTTTGTGTCAAAACAAAAGGTTTTATTTATTTAGATTTTCTTATAACTGATTAAGTTAAACGTTGGCCAACTGCTATGTTATAGTTTTTTTACAATATGTAGGCTACTGAAATTAATTTTATCGCAAGATAAGCAAATTTAAACAGAAAATTTCGTTGAATTATTTTAGATAAGGTTTCATTTTAATTAATTAATGTTAATTGGGGGCCAGTTTGGCCCCATGTGACACCTCCCAAGTTTTTGATTAATCAGCCTTAAGGGCTCCAAGCTTGAACAAGTCTTCATATATCAAGGGTATTCTAGGCCTAAGTACTGCAGTCACTAAAAGATTTTTAACATTCCAGTTTTACAAAATCACTGTGAAAAGTTGTTGAAATTATTTTAAGCACTGTTTTGCTTAAATTGTCTGCACTTTACACAAAGCTTAAGTTTTGGTGTTTTGAAGAAAAACTTCAAAGAGCAGATTCTGCGCCAGAATGGTCATTGTGATTTAGTACATGCACATTTTGCTTCTGCAGTCATACTGTCGAATCAGTGATTCTGCGCACTGCCATAATATGCCAGATATTTTATTTATATTCCTTTTATTTAAATTGAGAGTTTAAAAGTTTATTGCAAGATAACCTGTTCAAACAGAGATATTTTAACATAGCTATCCTTTTAAATTTTTTATGCAATAAAATGTGTCTTGCAATAATGTTATTACATGTAAATTGTACATTATACATAAATGTGTTTGCAACTAACCCTACCTGGTGACGCTTAGCTTAAATATTATGTTCGGGATTACAGTAAAACTGTTGTGCAAGCCAACTTGAACACAGCTTTGAAAGAAAAAGATAAGATGGCGCGGTGTTGGAAGACCTGATTTATCGCTGTAAATTCAAAATGCACGTTACAGCTGTAACACAGTTAGCTGGACAACAGTTAAAAACAATCAGTTTCACCAAGTTTTTTTGAAAGGTTATTGCTCGTCGGCTTTGTTTATCCATGTTATCGCATAAACGCCGTGATTAATCAGACTTTTGTGCGAATTGGGAGAAGGGGGAGGGAGGAAGAGGTGTTATCTTTGAAAGCAGTTGACATGACGTTTTAATCCAAAACTGACAGTTGACACTCAATCAATCAGGTAGTGTGCCTGTACACTGGATAAATTGCGCGCTCGCGGCCACGAGCATCGGTTCAGTTTTGTGCAAAACAATAGCATTTTCTTATTCGAAAGCAATTCCAACATGTATCTCCAAAAGTTAAACCTCTTTATAGGTTTTACTGTAATTTTATATTCTTCATCACACTATGAATTCTACTGATATGTAGAGACCGTCCTCTGTTTCTTCTGCCTAGAGCTGACCAGTCATCATTTGTCTATTGTATTGTCAGACTTCTTACTTTCCATTCTTGGAGTTGTCGTCGCCATCCTCATTTCTTCTGCCGAGAAGAGACCAGTGCTTCAACTGTCTATTATGCTATCAAGTGTCTTACTTCCAAGGTTGGAATGTCGCGGCCTTCAACTCATTTCTTCAGCCTGGAACTGATCAGTGCATCAATTATATATTAAGTTGTCAGACTTCTTACGTCCATCGTTGTAGTCGCGGCCGTTCTAATTTCTTCTGCCTGGAACTGACCAGTGCATCAATTATCTATTATGTTGTCAAATGTCTTACTTCCAATTTTGGAGTTGTCGCGTCAAATTACACCGGAGCAGTCTGATCCAAACTTGTTCGGTATACCAAAGCATGATTGCTTGCGATAACTTTCAAACCAGGTTTTGGGGGAAATAATCGAATGCGTGGGTTTATTTAAAAGAAGATTTTACACCATTTATTTAATTTAAATATTTTTTAAAGTTAGCGAAATATATTTAATCGGTTCTGTTATGTTTGTCATGTGTGTTAAAGTTATACTAATTGAACTCGAGACGTTTTTTCTATTTTGTTTCGGATGTAAAATCATTTTATGATAATCTAAACTGCTGGATAAGCTACGTTGTGTAACCAATTTGGTTTCGTTTCCCCCTCGACTACATCTGAAAGAAAATTAAAACCATTTATTCCACAGTGAAGATTATCACCGTACAATAAACTGCTCGCTCAGCAGGTTTAGGTATCTCGTGAGTTAGGTTATGACTGGAAATTATGCAGGTGTATTACACGGTTCTAATTAGCTTATATATCGCAGTTAAACTTGTTTTATGTTCACATTAAAGTGCAAAGACTAAAGAAGTAACTTGGCGCAAACTGAAATTATAATAAAGTAAAATGTCATTGTGACATTGTGACATGTAATATCAGTGCTTAGTTTGTTCAAAAGTTTTTTTGTAAAAGTTCAGCCTCCATGTTTATTCTGTTAGGACTTGCTCTTAAATTTCAGCTATCGGAAAACCACGCCCGGTAGAATAACACGAGCAACCGATCTGTAAAAAACTGTATAGCGCTAATTTGTGTAAACTTGCAAACTTATTGGGAAAGTTGTGTTCTGTTAAGACTTCGAATTGTCGCTTACCTGGGCTATCCATGTTTGTGCCTAGTGGATGTTCAACGTTGTTTGTCTTATAAGCCACTTGGACCCGTAACAACAGCTTCCCTAATGTAACATTCACTTTTGCTTTTTATTCGAAGTTAATTATCTGCTTCTAATAACTCGGCGCTTTGCTTTTGCACAGCTATCATGATTTGTTTTGTTTTTAATTTAAAAAAATAGTTGCATTTTTCTCGTCATATTTAAACTGTTTAAAAGAATGGTTGAACACAAAAATACTAAAATTTTTGTAGTTTTTAAACATTCTTTCTGAAAATTTCTTTTACAGTTTTTTCGCTGTTAATGAAAAACGAATTAGAAAATCTCAAATTTATGGCACAAGTATTTTCACATGAAATTAAGTCCGAGACAACCGAAGCGAACGTAAAGGCTGCGCGATACAAACTGCCCCAGTGAACAAAGTAAATGAAACCACAAAGCAAATTTACCAAAAACAAAATGTAAAAACTAAGCGTTCACTCGCACACGAGTTGTTTCCATTCCATCGGAACAAAAAGGTTAGTTTATTAGTAAATCAGTCTTCAGCTCGGGTAGATATGTGTAATCAGAAAACAAAATTTCCTGCTCAACCGTTCGTTGGTCCGCAGACCTTTATTGCTAGCTGGAGTGGACAGAGATCTGAGACTGAAACTAACACGTGCTTGATGAGCTAATGCGATTATCTGAGTAGATTAGCCAAGATCCGCCGTAGAGCTGAATTAGGTTCTGTTCGATTGTGCAAACAAATAAAAGCTATCAAAATTTGAAATTTTGTGTAATTTTAATTCTCCCTGTTGTTAAAAAAAAGACATCACTTCATACACATAGAGTGGCCTTTATTAGAGTCCCCTCTTCCGTTTTGGAAGACTGTTTTGTTATAACCAATTTGCTAAATTATGTATATAAATATGTTTCTGTTACTATTTAATTAATAATTAACTTATGTTTAAACAATTCTCTGTAAACATTTATTCTATTTTTTATAATGAATAGTTTTTAATTTATGTATCACTGTACCTAAAAAAAGCAAAATCTGCTTTTTAAATCTGAAACTTCAAAAAATACAGAGCGAAGTGGTTACGTTAATCGATTGCTTAGTTTAAGGTATTTACAGATAACTGTTATCAAGCTTCAGTGCAGTGTATATAAGACCACGTTATAGTCAGTAACTGCCAATCCTGAACGTCTTTATTTATTTAAGTCCAAATAAACCCCCCAACATGCGCCCTTCTTCTTCTTGTGTCCAATTTTATACTTCATCCCTATTTCAACGGAGTCATGAGGGCGTATAGGTTGAAAATAGATATACTCTTTTAAAGGTTGTAGCTGCTGTCAAAATCAACCCCATTGTCGATACAAAGCACAGATCTGAGAAGAAATAATCTGTGTTGTACCGGTGAGGTAACTTGTGGTAATAGTTATGTCAGTGCTTTCTTTACATTTACATTTTATTCACTATTTGAAATTTTGTTTTTATATTAACCTTTTGTTTATATTTTTGTTGATTTGATAAAGTAAATATGTTTTTTACACCGCTCAGTACGAAAATTGATTTTGAAAATAACTTGGACAAGTTCGCTGCTAAACATAATCCGTAAAACGTTTACAATAGCGGCCATCTTTAAATGTACGTAATTTTTTCACAAAAAAAAAAAAATTACCGTCGTAATTATCTTTACTTTAAAATTTATTTTAAATTGTGGTTTTACTATCGAAATGGAAATCCTTTCAAGGTGTACTTGAAAGTGGTTAATTTCTATTTTAATTTAAAAATTACAACGCTAATTAATTAATACAATGAAAGCATATTTTGATTACAATGGTAAGATAAAAAAATGTATGCTCATTTACAATAGTTATAACTAAAACATTAAAAAACATAATTTTATAACTTATAAATGTATCACCATTGTTTAATGGTGACAAAGCAAGCAAATATTTGCTCATAAGCGCTACTGTTCTTCAGGTAAAAGTGATTTAATTAAAAGAGGCTGCTTACACTGAAGCATGAAAGGACGTGTGCGACCGCTACGGACAATTTCCTGCGTTCTGGCAAGTATACACTAATTATGTGCTAGCAGTGATGTTGTGGGAGGTCCGCTGATACATTCACTTTTTATTTATAGAGAATGGTGGTGTTTATTAATGGCCAGTTTATCAGGTTATTGACTGTAGAGTTACAAGATATATATTTTGATAAGAAACACAAATTAATCATTTAACAAACACGTTCGACGATGCAAACATCCTTTTTTTATTAATCTTTAGTAATCGGATTGTACAGGAATAGCCAAAGTGCCTGCGAAATACTCAATTTTTTTTTAAGCGAAGTTTTTAATGTTAGCTTTGGCGAGAGGAGTGAATAAACAAAAATCTGCCAAACGGAAGAATGTAACGGAAATATGGAACGAACGGCAAACGAATTTATAATACATTCCAAATTAATATAAACGTTTATAATAATTCTTGTTGATATTGCTAGCTTTTAACAACATAACCTGAAACTTATTATATAGCCCATCAGCTGTTCAATGAAATCAGCTGATCGTTACGAATTAATATAACACAACTGATCTTTTACTATAACTACAGTAAATAATATCTAATCTAGGTTCACGTATTTCTTTATTTAAACAAAATATGATCTTTGTAAACATGTATTCAAACTAATTATACATTCAGCAAAGTTATTAACAAAAGTTTCGCTTCTGTCGGCAACTCCCCGAGTTCCACACGTATACTTTTTTATTAATTGTGCACAGTCAAAATATTGAAATGTTCGGCAACTCTTGTTGTTCCACGATCACTTAGAACACTTTCGTTTACCGGTTTCAAAATGGCGGCAATTCGAAATAATAAGTAAATAATGACGTTTTTGAAAACCTGTTATTATATAAATATCCGTTTAATTCTGTATTTTAATGGTCGTATTTGTTTTAAAATCTTGAAGTTTTCAATATTTTTGAATTGTTAATGTGAAAATAAACTCAACGGCAGTAGATGTTATCATTTGTTTGAAAATCAAGCATTAAAAATTTTAATTTAATTAAATCTAACGACGGCTAAAACAACTAAACAAATAATAGGCTAAAAATATACTTTAACGATCAGCTAATTACAGGCAATTATACCGGGCCGGCCTAGATCAAGTATTTACCTAAAGGTACTGGAAGATTCATGACTAGACAAACAGAACTTGCCAAAATCCTAAAAACAATAATGGCAACGATTTCGGCAAGCTGCCAAATGTGTTTCTCCAACATTGTCTCTCTTAAAACTGTTAATCGTGACGCCATCTTGTAGGCCGTAGCATGTTTGTGTCACTGTGGACAGATTAAGATTAAATTGTACAGACATAATTCAATAGAAATTCTGATTGTATTTTAATAACGATGTGATAAAGAATTTTTAAAATCATCGTTGGTAGAGAGGAAAAATTTATATATACCAATTATGAGTTGAAGTGAATGCACGAACTGGAAGTAACAAGGAACTAAGTCGTGTGTTTATGGGACAATTTACTTTAGTAGGTGCCTTGCCTCGCCCGATGTGTGACAAAACTGGGACAAGCTTCTTCCCTCATTTATCATCCCCTTTCTACTTTATATTGACACCAGAATTTATGGGGTTGCTTTTTACATCAGATATTACGTATAAAAAGGTATAGCCACTTATCTGTATTCCGGCAATCTACCCTTAGATGTCCTTTAAGAAGGGAAAAAGGAGAAAATTGTAAAGAGGGGCGGAATTGTCAGGGAGTATTCGGTCTAAAATAAATAAAGTCGTTTATCCAGATCGCCAGATATTGACCCGCGTGCGGGAGAGTCCATTTTTTGGTGAAATTTATACTTTTGTTGTATATCCCCCCTTACTATTAAGCGTGTTGGCATAACATAACTAATGATGCTCGTATTGTTTAAAATAATTTAATCCTTATTTATTGGTAAGTGTGTGTAATACTGAACTTAAATTAACCAAATCTTTAAGAAATTCACTTATTTTTATATAATTAGCGGTTTTCTGTTATCTCGTTGTGCAGTTAGGCCAGTAACCTAATCATCAATTAGTACAGTTAATGACTACTGTTAAATAATAATGTTGAATTATTCTATTTCCTATATTGTTAGTTTTAGCTTGAACAATTCTCTTTGTCATTGTTGAAATAACCATATAAATGGTTATGAAATGTAGGCCTTAATAAATATAGTATCACTAACAGAGGGACATGTTAGGCGAACGTGTGAGTACGGGTTGGATCTATCCGCCCTTGGCAAGCTCTTCATCCCAAGCCAAGGTGGAACAGCGTGCATGCATGTTACCTATGCATGCGGGTTCTGTGAGGGTGGACTTTTTATTTCTCTTGCAAATTGTGGAATTTTTGTGGCTGAAAACAAACCTTCATTGCCCACAAAATCATAGCGAGCTGGTGAAAGTAGACCCGGGGAGTACAGAGGGGAAGGAAACTGGAGCTCTATCTAATCCTTTAGAACCCAGTAACAGTAAATTGCAGCAGACTGTAAGGAAGCTATGCGGACCTAGCCGACCTGCAATAGAAGAAGTAAGAGATGGGGTTAAACATCCTCAAATTATTAAGGTGACTGCCTGTCTTACATCAGACAGATGACCGCAAACTGAAAAGAGAGGAGGCGGTAGCAAACAAGCTTCTACTTAAACCTGGAAGTAGAAGACCTCCCGGTGATTTTTTATTGCTAGACAAAATAAGGTCTGACGCAGGAAAACTATGGAACTCATTGCAAGGCACAGTGGTCTGAACACATGAACAAGAAGGAATGTCCCACGGAGAAACCCTGTGTTGGTTATGCAAGTAGGAACAGGAAACAGCAGATCGCATAATCTATGAGTATGAGGTTCTTGCCAGAAGGAGGCACAGGATGTTTGGATTCCAGGACGCTGAGGACCTCCAGCTGAACGAGCTAGTTAGTGGACTGCTAAAACTCACTGAGGTCACCAGTTTTCTTAACTAGAACCAAATAGGTTTAGTTGCACAATAGTCCCTTTTATCGCTTTACTAAATACCACTAAACACCATAGCCTCAAACACTAATATTATCTGTACAAACATTTTACCACGCGAATATTTTTATGTTATACAACACAAATAAAAAATAATGGTAATTAAAGGTGCATGTTTTAATAATTTTATTTCAACATCATAAACAGTTTGGAATATGCTTGGTTATGGAAATTCAGAAATGAGAATACAGAATTTAAAAATTTCAAAATGGTAATTTATGAACACTAAAATTTATGTCTGAACAAAATGCATATGTTTATAAACATATTTATTGGTCACGACCGTAAAATCAGATTTAAAAAAGGGGAAAATGTTTTGCATTTAAAAATGTTCCAGCTTTAGAAACTTTGGAACCGAATTTGTTCAACCTATTACTGAAATCTATTTTCGTAGCAAATTTGAATAAAGTCGGTACCTAAATCGCGAACGCTAAAGTGCTATTACTGCTATTATGTGTATATGACATTTCTAAACTTGTTCTGGAGGTCATTTCATCGTTGCTGTGTCTGGGGAACAGCTCAGTATCTTATTTTCCAATACGGTATTCGCTAATTAAAAATAAATATTATTACAGCAAAAATCTGAGCTATAAATGTAGTAAAAGTAATTTATTTCTGTGTATTTATTTAAAATTAAAGCCGCGAAGTGCTTTACCACTAAGTTATTTATAAATTCCAATCTAAATTCCTGTGGTTTGAACTGAAGTTATAAAAAAAACAAAGGAATAAAATTGCAGCTATACATTCCTCCACACCACAGCACAATGCTAGTGTTGCAAAGGTTAATAAAGTAACATAATACAGTACATTCTACTAGAGGCTATATAGGGCAATAGGGGTAGGGTGTAGGGTGTGTGCACCCTTCATCGCATTTTATTGCGCAACTGTCTATACGGTACGAGCTGTGGCACTGAGGTCTTAAAATATCTGCGTTATTATTATTTCATCAGGTGAGCGTGTATAATATCAGTGTAGCGAAACATCAGTGTTTCCGTTGCATATTAGACCTTATGTTTTATATTGGTAGTATTCGTAACATATATATGTAAATATTAATATTTATGGCCATCTGTAAATAATAAATGAAGCCTTAGAAGTCATGACCGGTGTATATTTGTTAATTTCTGACCTCAGCTTACTTTCATACTCCATTAGTTCATGTTTCAGTTGAGGCATGTAAAAGCATAAAACAATATAAAATTGAAATATATTCCATAACTTTTGCAATGAATGTACTAAGATTAATATATTATATTTCCTTTGAAAACAATATTTTGTGATTGGTAAGTCGTACAAAGGCGGTTTGAAGGCTTATTTCAATTGTCTTGGTCTTGAATTTGAGGGTTAACTGTACATTTGTCTTAATTTAGCTTTTATTAAGGCATATAAAGAGCGAAATTTTTCTTAAAAACTAGTGTTAATGATCAGTCACAAATAATTTGTTCTAATAATAGTTTTTATGGTAACAAAAGTATTATTTTCGTAATTTCTGTTAAATTAATACAATAATAACATTTCATTAGCAATTCAATTGATAACACTTTTTAAAATAATGCTTTTGTTGTGGTAACAAATATTAGAACTTAATTACTTATATAAATAAATAATTAAGTTCTAATATTGGTTACCATAACAAAAGCATTGTTTTAGAAAGTGTTGTTGAATAAATGCAATATTAAATAAATAGTTAAATTCTAATATTGGTTTTCATATCTGCTTTTCATAAGTGGTTTTTTATAAGTGCTACTTGAATCAATACAATATTATATAAATAATAAAGTTCTAATATTGGTTTTCATAAGAAAAGTTTTATTTTCAAAAGTGCTATTGAAGAAATACAATGTTATATAAATAAATAAGTTCTAATATTGGTATTTGTAACAAAAGTATAATTTTCATAATTTCTCTTGAATAAGTATAATATTATAAAAATAATTAAGTTATGTCATCGCCTAAACAACATAGGAACTGAGTTCCGCTTACTAACACCGAAAAATATCCACGCAAAAATCCCGCACTTCTCTCCCGACTTTCGAACAGTATACGCCTGCGAACCCTATACAATTCTCACGTCAACTAATACTCGCTTCTGATTGGTTCGCAGTACTCGCGTATCTTGTCTATAAGTACGCTATATTGTCACATTACTGCCTGAATAGTACGTTCCTTCTCTGGTTTTAACAGTGGATTCCTGAAACATTATTTTTCCGGCAATAATTTCCAGTATAAAACAGGTCGAAAATCGTTGTTCTGCAGAACATCGAGGAGGACAACCCACTACACAACAACTACAAGAACGGAACTACTCTACAAGACACTACAGCTTACAATAGAAGGAATCCGGCCAATTCTAACAAGAAGCAAATTTTATTCACTCATCATTTTGAACCAGAACAGTGCCTCGCCAGCCCGCTGCCGACCTGGTAAACGTCCGGACTTCTATTTCTCCCGGAGACTACAACAGTTACAATATTGGTTTTCATAACATGTATAATTTTCATAACTGCTCTTGAATAAACACAGTATTATATAAGTAATAAAGTTCAAATATTGCTTTTCATAACAAAAGCGCAATTTTTCATAACTGCTGTTGTGGGTAGGGATTTCCCTTGTTGAGCTAAATTTTCAAGCACTTTTACAGAAACGAATATTTATGGAGTTGATTTTGACGGCAGATAACTTAGGCCGCTAGAGTTATGACAGACTAAGAAGTATAGATGACGGAATAACTCGCCCTAAAAAGCAAATATATTGTATTTAGAATTACTGTCTCGCATTTGATCTTTATACGTTTGCTGTATACTCCTGTGCTTGCACATAGCTGGAAACCAAAATGTATCGAAGAATAATATGTGCACGTGTAGTTGTCTGTATTTAACAAATTGTGTGTTTAAAGTTCTTTTTACAGTTTTACTAATACCCTGTGGTGATGTAGAAATATTCAAATATAAAGTAGTATTTCTTTTCAGATTAGACTAATTCGTCGACCACGCAAAGCGTTGATAAATTCGGCATGCAGGTTCTTTTTTCACATATTTCAAAAACATGAAATTAAAAAAATATATTAATTTGTTTTTTCTCAAAGTCGGCTGTAATTATTTTTATAAAATTTCACTCAAATGTTCTCCCCATGTATCCGAAAAAAAATTACGGATTCCCAAAAAAATAATTTTTGGCAAAATGAAAAATTAATTTAATTACTCAAATAGTGTCATAAGCTGTTCTGCTCAAATTTGAATTAAATATAATTAACGGTAAAGATTCGGTTCCGTTGTTCTCTGGGTAAAAAAATCTGCAGAACCGATTTTAAAACTTTAATCCTGTTTTCTGGGCTTTTGTCTGTAATGCCTGAACCCGATTTGTTTGGGAAAGTTTGGATAATAATTTTGAAATATTAAGCGCCAGATGCGTGCTTCTTGTACTTTGTACTTACTTAACAGTTTTGTTCTTCTTTGTTTCTGCTGAGGCACTCCCTTATCTTATCAGGATTAAGAAAGTACTAATTCTTTGTTATAATAATTTCTTGTTTTAGGCCTACACTGTAATTGTTTACTGTTCAGAAATTTGACAACTATTGTAACTAAAACATTTACGAGAATTTTGGGAAAATACGATTTTTGTTCAAATTTATGATGTTTTTGATGGTTCTTAGTAAATCCTTTTAATTCTTTGAGCCTGACACTTCATAAAATCCCGCACCCATCTGTGAGATCCTGTAAACGTGTGAGTGAAAGCATTGGGTATGCAGTGGACACACTGCCTGATTGAGTGGCAACTGACGCTTCTAAATTAAACGTCATGTCAACAGTTGCATAGATAATACTGTACATCGCCCTGCACCCCCCCATTAGTTTCTTCAATCAACTCATGTTACAGGTAACTGATTTTCCGGATAATATCGGGAAAATGCAGATTTCTCGGAGTAGCTCATAATCGATTAGGCTTTATGTCGTTTGTGCTTGCGTGCGTGCGTGTGTCCAAAGTATTGTTCCTTTACGTTCAAGTGCTCGTAAATCTTCCGCGTATCCGTCCAACTTAGTATAAACGGTAATAATATTTTATTGAGGTTTTCGTTTAGATAAAGCAATGCAGTTACTTTTCCTACTTAATTAAAAAAACACAAACTTATCACACGCATGCATAATTGTATAGGCTTCATTGTAATCAAGTAAACAAAACTTATAATAAAAACACACATCAGTGAATTTTATTATACGTACTTTTTTAATAAGTCAAAACAAATTTTAACAAACAGTTAACGTTATTGGTAAAAATGCCTAGCGTAATTTCCCTCAGGTTTGTCCCTGCCTGCCGGCCCTGCAGTGGCCGTAGTATTTAATTAGTGTCCAGCCAAATCTGTAGGGAAATTTTGTTTTTTCAGCAATAAGTATTAGGGAAGCAATACAAGATCGTTGAAAGTTTTAATAATGTTTTAACCGCCTCACCACGCAAAGTAGACTGCACTGAATATTGATGAAAAAAATGTTTTCAGTTGTCCTGAATCCAGTAAAGTATGTTTACCTATTTTTGTATGTCCAACTGTGTATGCGGAAAGCACAAGAACAAAATGTCTGGCCTGTTCTGGTTAAATTTAACACAGTACAGTTTCCTTTTCATCTTTTCTGAATTTTAGGGTTTACAGAAACCATTAAAAATATCTTTTTTTTCAAAAATCGGATATAATAATTAATTGTAGAAAACATTACAGAATAAATTGAAAAAACTAAACAATGACGACGGCGGTCAGGGTTTATTTTGACTTTTTCCATTCAGCCTATTTCCGAAACGTTAATTTCTTTTGTTTAAAGTTTATACACGGTTCTTTTTCTTATTAGGCCAATGTTTAGTTCCTTTGACACGCCTCGAACAGAATTTTGGGGAATATACTTTTTTTTGCTTTCTTTGAAATACATTTCAGCAAAATTTGATGAAAATCGTTGAAACAATTTGGGCTACATTACTTGTTTTATTGTTACTAGCTGAGCAAACAAGATTAAAATATAAACTTTCCCGAAATCGGTTAAATGACCGCCGAGCAAAGTGAAGTCTCTGTTTCAACTTCACTATTCAGTATTTGGTTTGTATGTTTGCTTTGCAATTTCAGCCAAAAGCATTGTCTTATTGCTTTGAACTTTGATACGAAGGTACGTTGTATAAAGTCCAAATGAATTATGTGTAAGATTTTTTCCATTTAATTCAGTTTCGTGACGGCGGCTTCTGATTCTACGATAACGAGTGTACGCAATTTTAATCAAACGCATTGGCTGATTGTTTTGAAATGTGATGCGAAAGAGGTATAAGTCCGAAAGAAATATGTGAAGATTTTTTTCCATCACTTCCGTTTTAAGATGGCCGGCTCTGATTCAACGTTATGAGTGTAGTTGGTGGTTATTTCCTTTAATACTAACTGAACAAATAGCAAAAACCTTTCATAATTTTTAATTTTTTCAAGGAAAAAGAGCACAGAATTCCTAATAAAGTCGTAAAAGTTCTGTAACTTTCTTGAAGTATAATGGTTGACTTGGTGGATAAATTACGAGCGCTGTCGTGGAGCGTTCTGTATATTTAATTAAGAACATAATGCGACGACCTATGTAGTAGTCTAATGTTCTTTGAACTATTAGTTAATGTAATCCCCATACACAAATATACAGACATCCAAGTAAACCTGTTTTTTAAATTAAGAAATCTAAACACTGATACTCGTAGATTAATCATGATATTTTCTTTATATTTCATGTAATAACAAAGTAGGTTTTATCTTTGTTGGTGATAACATTACAAAAAAACAACGATTCATTTTACATTACGGAACGTCAGCCGACAATATGTTCAGGTAAAGTCGTAGCTACTGATCCGTTGAAGTGCAATCAGTACGCACCTTTTTGTAAGTGTGCAGTAAGTGCTTACAAATAATCGCGGATTTATTTTCGTTATTTTAACAGATTTTGAATATTTAAAATTCTAAATTTTTGCAGATTTGTAGGCAGAGTTTGCTGGGTAAAGAACTTGCCTGAGCTACAGTATTACCAACAGTCTGTAGGAGCCGTGTCGGTTTAATCTTAGCCTTAAAATTGTTTCCATTTTACTTTGTAAGTTCATTGATCAGTAAAATCAAATACAGTAATTGGTAAAGATTTACAAACAAAGCAGATCGAGCCTTTGTTAAATAAATCTGCAAACCAGTTACCAACATCCCCCGTACATTCATCAGGGTTGACTTTGACAGCGTTCAAACAGTTCTCCCCTTTGTGTATTTTAATAGTCTACCAGTTCTTTTACGGGTTAATTATACACGCTATACTTGTGTTTGGCGAAGTGTGATTTGTGCTCAGTGTGATGAGACTCGAATTACAGGGCTCAGTGGGTCCAACGCTGCGTTACACTTCATTGTAAATTGCAAATTAGAGTCGATTTATTATCTATTTTTTGTAAGTTCGGAGTTGATTTGTACTTTGTAACTTTTTAAATTTTAATTTATAATATTGAGTTTTAAGTGTTTCAATTATTTTGAATAATTGTAAATAATTCTTTCGTTTTGAAATTTAAATGTTTTTTTTATTATTATTTTTGAAGCGTAGGTTTTAATGTTAGCATCGGCGAGAGCAGTGAATAGAAAAAATGTGTACCGAACGAAAGAATGTAACGGGAATATGTAACGATGAGTAAATGAATCTCATCTCACCCTATTTTTGTCCCTTTCTTTTTCTTCCTCCTTTTCGACAACAGTACATGCGTATTATATCAAGACGTTGTGTTGTTGCTTTGGTTTCGGTATTTTTCCTTAGTTGAAGAACACGTGCACGTTGTAACCGTTTATAATACATTCGAAATAAATATAAACGTTTATAATAATTGTTATTAATATTGTTAGTTTTTAACAACATAACCTGAAACTTATTACATCCTATCAGTTGTTAATGAAATCAGCTGATAGTTACGAATTAATAGGCCTATAAAACAACTGTTCTTTTACTATAACTACAGTAAATGATATCTAAGCTATGTTCATGTATTTATTTATTTAAACGAAACAAGATATTTGTAAACATATGTTCAAACTAATTATAGTTCAGAAAACTAAATTAGTACAACATAATGCAGAACATAAAATAAAACTTTTTATGGATAACTCAGGTAGTGATAGTGACGATTCAAGTTATATAGATTACGACCCAGGTCCTAACGAAATTAAAAGGTAATTAAAATATATATATATATATATATATATATATATATATATATATATATATATATATATAAGACATGAGTCGGAGTGCTTTGCGTGATCCAACAGGGTCTATGCGCAGATAATAATATCTAATCTAATTCATATTATATTTCTGAAAGTTTGTGTGTTTGTTTGTTTGTTTGTTTGTTTGTTATTCAATCACGCTTTAACCACTTGACCAATTGAGATGAAATTTGGTACGAATATGGTTTAAGTATCAGAGATACATATAGGCCTATTCCCGTTTTACAAAACCTCATTATACTACTTACCCAGCCCAAAATAATTATCAGTTTTTAGTTTTGTGTCATGTGTTAATTGTAGTTATTTACTGGACATGTGATTTAGTTACCTGAGATGAACATAGATTCAATCCTATTTTAATAATCTTAATCTGTGTTTTATTTATTGCAAAATTATAGTTTTTAATGTAACATTTTCATATTTTAGTTGAAATTTTTTCAAAACTGACTTTAATTTGTTACTTTGTGTTAAATTTTCAATATTAAATGTAAAAAAATCCCTACACAGAGTGCCAATTGTAAGGTAGTATATATATTTGTGTAATTACATTACATGAAATATAGTAAATATGCAGTGTAGCATAACCTATATGTTTCGATATTTTTGTTACTAAAATGCTTTATTATGTGCCCAAGAGCAAGAATCCAAAATATGAAAGCACGAGAAGTACGATAAAATCTAAAATAAAAGTGACCAACATAACCTCAAAATTGGTACCAGGCGAAAATCAGTAACGTGTTGTAAATCGGTAAAACAATAAAAATACGACTAACACGGGTTTTTGGTGATAAAAAACCAATTTTTTAAAAGAATTCTGCATAACCAAACTGACACGGTTGTTAAGCCTAACAAAGTGACTCATGAAAAAACCTTTATATTTTTTTAAAAAATAGCCTACTATATATCCTGACACGGTTTTTAGGCCTAAAACGGTGATGCGTGAAAAACCTTTACATTTTTTTTAAGAATACTACATATCCTAACTGACATGGTTGTTAGGCCTAACACGGTGATGCGTGAAAAACCTTTATATTTTTTAAAGACTACTACATATCCCAACTGACACGGTTGTTGGGCCTATCATGGTGATGGTGAAAAAACCTTTATTTTTTAGAATACTACATAACCTAATTGACACGGTTGTTAGGCCTAACACTGTGATGTGTGAAAAACCTTTATATTTTTTTAAAGAATACTACATATCCTAACTGACATGGTTGTTAGGCCTAACACGGTGATGCGTGAAAAAACCTGTATAATGTTTTAAAGAATACTACATAACATAACTGATACGGATGTTGAGCCTATCACGGTGATGTGTGAAAAACCTTTATATTTTTTTAAAGAATACTACATATCCTAACTGATACGATTGTTAGGCCTATCACGGTGATGTGTAAAAAAAAACCTTTACTTTTTAAAGAATATTATATAACCTAATTGACACGGCTGTTAGGCCTAACACGGTGATGCGTGAAAAACCTTTATATTTTTTTTAAAGATTACTAAATATCCTAATTGACACGGTTGTTGGGCCTATCACGGTAATGTGTGAAAAAAACCTTTATTTTTTTTTAAATAGTACTGAAAACCTTAACTGACACGGTTGTTAGGTCTACCATGGTAATGCGTGAAAAATACTTTATAGTTTTTTAAAAGAATACTCCATAAGCTAACTAACATGGTTGTTATGCCTAACACGGTGATCCATTAAAAAAACCTTTATTAATTTTTTTTTAATAGTACTTATAACCTAACTGACACGGTTGTTGGGCTTAATAAGGTGATGCATGAAAAAAACCGTTATATTTTTTTTAAAGAGTAACTTAACTAACACGGTTGTTAGGTCTAACACAGTGATGCGTGAAAAAACCTTTATATTTTTTTAAAGAATACGACATATCCTGACACGGTTGTTGGGCCTACACGATGATGTGTGAAAAAACCTTTATATTTTTTTAAAGAATTCTACATATCCTAACTGACACGGTTGTTAGGCCTAACACGGTGATGCGTGAAAAAAGCTTTATATTTTTTTAAAGAATACTAGGCTACATATCTTAACTGACACGGTGGTGCGTAAAAAAACCTTTATATTTTTTTAAAGAATACCACATATCCTAACTGACATGGTAGTTGGGCCTATTATGGCGATGTGTGAAAAAACCGTTATTTTTTTTAAAGAGTACTCCAAACCTTAACTGACACGTTTGTTAGGCCATGATGATGCGTGAAAAATCTTTATATTTTTTTTAAAGAATACTGCATAAGTTAACTAACATGGTTGTTAAGCCTAACGCGGTGATGCATTAAAAAACACCTTTATTTATTTTTAAAAAATAGTACTTCAGAACCTAACTGACTCGGTTGTTGGGCCTAATACGGTGATGCAGGAAAAAAGCCTTAATTTTTTTTAAAGAGTACTCCATAACTTAACTAACATGGTGGTGCGTTAAAAAAACCTTTATTTTAAAAAAGAAATACACCATAACCTGACACGGTTGTTGGTCCTAACACGGTGATGCGTGATCTTTAATGTATATTACGATTGCGGGCAAAGCCGTGACGGTTAACAGGTAATCATATTATATTTCTGAAAGTTTGTTTTTGTTTATTTGTTTGTTATTCAATCACACTTTAACTACTGGACCAATTGAGATTAAATTTGGTATGAACACGGTTTAGGTACCTGAGATAAACACAATACCATTCCAGTTTAATTGAATAATAGTGATTTTTTAATAATACTGTATTTTATTAAAATATGACAGGATCCTGTTTTAGAGTATCGAGTAGCAAAAATGTATATTTCTTGGCCGAAAACCATAAATAGTATAATATTGTAAATAGAAATATATTAAAATGAAATGATCTATTCTGATTTTGAAAATCGACTATAAATTTTATAGCCTACATTATAATTGCAGGCAAAGCCGCAACGGGTAACAGCTAGTATATATATATATATATATATATAAATTTTTGTTGTTGTTAAATTTAAAATTTTGTAAAAATACAGTATTTCTTTTGCAGATCGTTTTTTTTTAATTACTGAATTATTTTTGAATAACATAAATCGATCAGCAACCAGCAAAAAAAAAAAGAAAATGAGATATATATGTTTACTGTTAACTTGAGATAGTACTCTTTTATCACTACGCCTATTGCGCAGTAACGCTTACAACAAGTAAGGCAAAACAGTGTCATGTATCTTCATATCTTCCCCGTTTATCATTCCCCTTATACTTTGTATTGACGCGAGAATTTATGGGGTTGATTTCTACATCAGATATAGCGTATAAAACTGGGGCGGCGGGGGACGGATCCACTTATCTATATTCGACCGATCTGACCTCACAACTTCTAAAGGGATGACATTTGAAATTGGACGTTAGAGGGTATGAGGGTGGCGCTCGTAGTTTATTAGGGCTTAAATAAATAAAAACGCTTCTCAAAGTTATCGACTGCCGCGGCGAGAGAGTGGAAAACATAGGCCTACATTTCTTACTTAATACGTATCTTTTATTAATAGTTTATAATGTCATTTTTAGGGCAGTTAATGCGATTGATTATTGTTGTTACAAGTAACTTGCAACTAGAAATTTCGTAAAGTGCTGCTGTATGTCTGCTTTACAAAACGCAGTGACCAAACGGTTTGAAATAAGTATTACAGAGGATTTCCTAAATTTGCCTAATTTCTGAGAAATGCGTCAAACATTGCGAAAATATTTACTGCAGCAATTATTTTAGAATAAAAACGAAATTTACAGTGCGAATGTAAATAAAAAAAACGAAATAAATTAAATTTTTAATTAAAACGAGTTTCACAAATATGACAAATATAGTTTAAGACACAAGAATGCTCAGCTACCGGTATATAGGCTTACACATAAGAGAACCAAGAAATTATAGTACCGTAATAATATAAAGCAATATAATAGTGCATGAGATCCGCGATAAAGCCAAAAGTAATGAATCCCAAAGCCACCCTCCGGGCAGAAAACCGCCCTGTTTCAGAACGTTTCTCAAGGTTAAGGGATCTCTAGGGGTTTGAATTTTATTTCTTCTGAAAATTACCCGGCAATTACCCACTCAAAGTGAACAAGTTATTGGATAGCGTAACAACCGTATCTGATAATATTGCCTGTATTTTTCATATCTGTCTTTTGCCCACTGCAACTTCTTTCGTATGAAGGTTAATATACAACAGACTAAAGAAGGTAAAACAAAGAAGTAAAACAAAATAATAGGGAACACTGATCTAACGCACATTCCCTGATACAGCTGATTTGTATAAATAACAAAGTTAAATAAACGGTTCATTCCGTCAGCGTGGTTGCGTGTCCGCCGATGAAATAGTTCCCATGCGGCCTATTTAATATGCGACTTTATACGCTACGGCTTTCTCTGTTTGCGTTTAAATCAATCCGCTGAACCCATTCGAAGTTGGTTGAATTATTTCTGGTGAAATATTGCAGTTAAAAAAGTCTGTAATAGAATAGAAGCACGGAAGCGGGGCGGCTGAACGGCTGGCGAAGTTTCTATTGTAGCAGTTTGTTGTGTGTTTATTTTTTAGTACGGGCGCAAAAATACAAACTACATTCTCAAATGAGTTATTTGGGGCGGTTATCATGGTAAGACCCAGACCTGGGACCTCGAAATGAGAGGTTGACTCTGACCTCTAATTCATTTTTTGAGCGGCAGTAAAAAATATATGATTTGTATATATATATATATATATATATATATATATATTTATATTTGATACTTAATGTCCATACTTTATGCCAGTTAGACTAATGAGGACGAGAGATCAGTGTTAACAGTAAGGGGAAAATGCAACGGAAGTAACTGTACTGACCGGTGCTTTAGCCACATCGATATATACATGATCGATATATATATATATATATATATATATATATGTGTGTGTGTGTGTGTGTGTGTGTGTGTGTGTGTGTGTGTGTGTGTGTGTGTGTGTGTGTGTGTGTGTGTGTGTGTGTGTGCGCGCGCGCGCTGCGCGTGTGTGTGTGTGTGTGCGTACATGTATGCATAAATGTGCTAGCACACTCACGTTCGCAATTTAAGTCTAATTTGATTCAAACTTGGCACAAAAATCGATTTTGGTAATAGCTTGGACAAGTTCGTTAATAGAAAAAATTCGTTAAACTTTTTCAAATCATAACGTTTTTTTCATAAATATTTTAGAAAATCTAACAGCTATATGCCGCGATTATTGAAAACATCGCCCCAAGATTGGGTAAACCAAACCTGTAATAAAATTTTGAAATAAATTAATCAGTTTGTCTTCAGCGATTTGACCAGCCACAGACAGATGAACTGAAGTAAAAGTAAGAACTATGTTTTTGATTTAATGCACCTGAAAAAAATTGCACAGATCACAGTATTTCCTTTACGTTCCGTATATTGAAAAAGTAAATTTATTTTGCAACTACTGCATAACAATGATCTGTAAAGAATTGAAAAAAATTCAAATAGACTTTATGTAAGAAAAAATAGGCCAGACACGTGAACAGTTACACCATTGTTTTCTGCATTATACATCAGTCCGAAATAATGTACCGAGATTACGGGAGTAAATCGACTTCGACAAAATTACACTGAGAAATTTTACTAACTAACAATTCATATCGGCGGTGTTCATAAGAAAAAGTACGGCAGGCATTAAAAAACAGCGTCGTGTATACTCTATTACTATTACAAAGTTACATAAACCATTTAGAGGTTTTCCATTAATCTTTCCTGTCGTATTGTTAGAAGTAATCGATTTTTGGAAGAGTTAGGCTACATCAGATATAAAACAGGCACTCTATCATACATCTTAATATCTGATGTCGATGACGTCCCCAAACAACCCTTGGGTACGGGAGGCAGTATTAGGGATGATAAATTGTACACTCATAAAGATGTAGCATGTCTTTCTTTACTTCAGTATCTTAATAATATTTCTTTTCTATAATGTAACAGGAACCGAAATTACTTCTATTATCTGCAATTAGCTTAAAACGTTCTTTAATAAATATGACAACATTGAAACAAATAATAAGTTTTGCACTTATCTGCTCATTACACTGTTCGCTATCTAACTCTCAAACAACACGAAGATACTGTTCTTAGTGGCTATTTGTTCTAATACCTAAAATGTTTGGTAGAAATAATAGTGGCTATTCGTTCTAATACGTCAGTTGTATGGTAGAGAATGTGTGTAATTTGTTATAGTACTTCAGCTGTTTGGTAGAAATAATTAGTGGCTATTCGTTCTAATACGTCAGTTGTTTGGTAGAGAGTATGTGCAATTTGTTATAGTACTTCAGCTGTTTGGTAGAGAGTGTGTGTAATTTGTTATAGTACTTCAGCTGTTTGGTAGAAATAATTAGTAGTCTAGCTATTCGTTCTAATACGTCAGTTGTTTGGTAGAGATTGTGTGCAATTTGTTATAGTACTTCAGCTGTTTGGTAGAAATAATTAGTGGCTATTCGTTCTAATACGTCAGTTGTTTGGTAGAGATTGTGTGCAATTTGTTATAGTACTTCAGCTGTTTGGTAGAAATAATTAGTGGCTATTCGTTCTAATACGTCAGTTGTTTGGTAGAGATTGTGTGCAATTTGTTACAGTACTTCAGTTGTTTGGTAGAAGTAATTAGTGGTAATTTGTTTGATAGGTGTTTTTAAATTAATAGGTGATAGGTTTTATTGAAATCATTAATGTTAGAATGTTAACAAAGTAAAGGTAATATAATCAACATTTTAATTTTATAAACAAAAAATGTTTTCAAATATATAAATAATTGTTTTGCTGTCGTGATGGGAGCGAATTTTCAAATAGTAAGAACATTTAATATTATCACGTAAAGCGATAATTTAATATTCAGACATTTTTGTATTTTATAATGAAAACATGAATCTAACC
This sequence comes from Callitettix versicolor, assembly GCA_022606455.1. Classification (NCBI taxonomy): domain Eukaryota; kingdom Metazoa; phylum Arthropoda; class Insecta; order Hemiptera; family Cercopidae; genus Callitettix; species Callitettix versicolor. Next base: position 71,815,335 of record CM040187.1, on the reverse strand, counting down.
TAATCGTCGTAAAACGTAAAATTTGAACCAATCGCAAACTTCTTTTAAATCTGTATAAATTAATATTTTAAATTTTAAGGCTTGCGAGCGTGCACAACACACACACACACACACACACACACACACGCGCGCGCGCGCACTTTCGTTCATTAATGCAATAAAATTTTTAGTCAACAAACATTTAAAATGTATTTGTTTTTTGTTTATTTTAGGCTTTAATACATCAGGTCTTCTACAAACTTTAAACACGCTTATTCGTTATCCGTTAGCAAATAGTAAACACTATTGCCAAAACTACAACAACAACAAAAATCAAGATCGTAAGGGTTCGTTTTCGCTAAGCATTTTCCTTTCATTAAGAAAAAGAAAGGGAAAGAGAGGCTTTATTGTTTAGACTGCAGAACGTGATTTCCCCGAGGTTCGTCCCGGCCTGGCAGCATTGCAGTGGTCGTATCCGTAGCCTTTAATTAGAGTTTAGGTTACTGGTGAGAAATTTTGTTTTTACACCCTTAACGTCGTAGAATGGAATGTTAATTTACACTTTTTTAATCTGCTTATTTATTTATTTGCTTGGATACAGCTGCAGGCTACGCCGACAGTTATTGTCCAAAATCAGCTGTTCAAATAAGCTGAACAGCCGCAAAACGTAGAGGCCCGTTCTTTAGCCCTCTGTGTTTGGTCGGACAACCTTTCTTTCACATTACCCAATAGGTTGTCAATTTTTACGATTTAGGCTAATCCTAAATTATTTATTACTGAATTATAAGTGCTATTCTTGTGTAAATCTTTAAAGCAAATTAAAGTGTTACATTAAATCTTGTGCAGTTAATGTAAATCGTTAAAAAACGGCTTGAATTTTGTAAAATTTAATATTTTTAATGTCTTTGAAGTGATTCCTAATATGAATTTATATATTTTCAGGCACCATTATTAAATAATAAATCAACCTTCCTCAATATGTTGAAATTATTTCTTCAACTATTCATTAGTAAAAAGCATAGGGAACAGCGCTGTGCGGGCGCATAGTATTTCTTCATAGAAAATACCACGCAAACATTTAAAACGTTTTTGTACACACTTCTTATTCGGGGCGCCTTTCTCTAATGAGCTATGCGTATTACAAGAATCAGTTTTGTCACAAGTTCTAATGGGATGAGACCAAAAAAGCGAACGATTGATTGCTAAAACACACGCATATACATTATGTCTTAACTCAATTAATAGTTACTGGTTCGGACTTTATAGTGGCATACGCATAGACTACCTCCAATAAACTGGTAATCAGCGTTTATTCCATAAATTCTTGATTGCAGTTACAGAAATGAGGATTGAAAAGTTTCGATTTCGCTCCCTCATTATCGCCTTCTTCCTTGAATATTTTCTGCAATATGCTCGACAACCCTCCTTCAGCTCTAATAAAAATTCCTTCCCGCCCTTCGCCTCCACTTCCTATTGATTACGAGAGGATATACTCGGGCGCTTTGCATGCCGAGGTGTAATTCGACATCCGGAACAAATCCTTACAAAAAGTGGATTTCGCTAAATGTTTTTACGTCTTAAGAATACCTCGCTTAGTTCCTCACTCACATTGAAATCATAAACCCTGTTTGGATTATTGTAGATTATATCTTCTCGTTCACATTGGCATTCATTTTAACATTTGCCACTAAGAAATCATAAACCCTGTTTGGATTATTGTAGATTATATCTTCTCGTTCACATTGGCTTTCATTTTAACAGTTGCCACTAAGAAATCATAAACCCTGTTTGGATTATTTTAGATTATATCTTCTCGTTCAAATTGGCATTCATTTTAACAGTTGCCACTAAGAAATCGTAAACCCTGTTTGGATTATTGTAGGTTATATCTTCTCGTTCAAATTGGCATTCATTTTAACAGTTGCCGCTAAGAAATCATAAACCCTGTTTGGATTATTGTAGATTATATCTTCTCGTTCAAATTGGCATTCATTTTAACAGTTGCCACTAAGAAATCATAAACCCTGTTTGGATTATTTTAGATTATATCTTCTCGTTCAAATTGGCATTCATTTTAACAGTTGCCGCTAAGAAATCATAAACCCTGTTTGGATTATTGTAGATTATATCTTCTCGTTCAAATTGGCATTCATTTTAACAGTTGCCGCTAAGAAATCATAAACCCTGTTTGGATTATTGTAGATTATATCTTCTCGTTCAAATTGGCATTCATTTTAACAGTTGCCGCTAAGAAATCATAAACCCTGTTTGGATTATTGTAGATTATATCTTCTCGTTCACCTTGGCTTTCATTTTAACAGTTGCCACTAAGAAATCATAAACCCTGTTTGGATTATTGTAGATTATATCTTCTCGTTCACATTGGCTTTCATTTTAACAGTTGCCACTAAGAAATCATAAACCCTGTTTGGATTATTGTAGATTATATCTTCTCGTTCACATTGGCATTCATTTTAACAGTTGCCACTAAGAAATCATAAACCCTGTTTGGATTATTGTAGATTATATCTTCTCGTTCACCTTGGCTTTCATTTTAACAGTTGCCACTAACAATTCATAAATACTGTTCGGATATTGTAGATTGTAGTTCCTCATTTTCACAAGTGCTTTCATTTTAACAAGTGCCACTAAGAAATGAATGACATTGGATATTGTTTATTATTATTGCGCTCGTTGCAGGAAGGTATGGATATCGCCAATTTTTCAACTTGAATGACTTAATCAAATATTTCTCAAATTTAGTAATATTTAATTACACAAAGAAAAGCATATACGTCGTTATGTTCCCAAAAAAATTCTGTTCGGGAGTTCCAGACGAAAAAGAGATAAACCTGCTAATTTCTCAAAATCAGTTCATCATATTTTGTTCGTTTCTGTGATATTTGAATAAAAATTATAATTTATGGTTTGTGTACAAAATTTAGAATAAATATAATTTACTCTATGGGAGTGGATCGAAAGTGAAGTTTTAATTTACCTTCGTAAATTTCTGTTTTTTATTTTTTGTTCATATATTAGACTTTCTTATATATTTTGAAATATCAAAATAAACATTACAGTTTTTAATTTTATTTCATAAAGTCTAAATATATTGAGTATCGAAATTCATTTTACAGTACATCTAAATACATCTTAAATAGGCATCAGCGCGAACGTATATTTTAAAGAATATACGTTTTTTTAAAGAATATTTCAAGATCATCGAGATGTAGTATTAGAAGGCATTCACATGTTTTGTACAATCCCAAAATATGTTTTAGATATTTGTAAATAAAATTTTGAATCATGAAATATATAATATAGTCAGTATATGTTAAAGAATCAAAATCACCTCAACCCTTGGAATGAGTTAAAGTAAACATATTTGGCGCACACAATTGTTTTTATAATATCTGTTGTACATAGAGTATTGTGGAAGTAGAAATGTCTTTCTTCATGTACGCTGTTAACACTTCTTGACGTATTAGCACATGCGCATCTAATCACACACTTCCTCTGCAGTTATTTCAAAGAAATTTTGTCGTTACATTTTACTCAACATAATGTAATTCTGTTTACCCAAGTTGGTTACGAAATTGCCAACTACATAAAATGACTTATCGAATTTTAGAAAAAGCGCATCCATTAGAGTTCTTGCGAACTTTTAGTAAACTTGTTTTTAGAAGTTGGCACAACTGGGACGTTTGAAAAGTTCGCTTTCCCATCGGTTTATTTATATTTACTTAGCTGCACCAATCAGCACACTTCTATTCCCGTCAAATTGGCCTGGTCATTTCTTGTGTATTGTTTAAAATCACCCTTGTGTCATTATGTAGTTCTGTGAGGAAGTTTCAGTAATATACGCCATTTTGTTAGAATTAAATTACTCCAATCTTTGAATCGCCACTTGTCGCTACATTTTGTAGGAAGTAACGAAGCGCGATGTTACTTCCAGATTCTGAAACACTTTTAGCTTTTATTATGAAACAAGTATGTTAGTTCTCGAGCGCTTCCTTGTTTGGTCTTGGAATTAATTTTTTTAACAGAGTATACAATTCTGTTGTAATCCAGCACAGTCCCTCCAACTGTTCAAAATAGCGACTATTCAAACACTTAAAACATGCATAGTTTGTTTATTTTACACCTTGCTTAATCAGCGCTAAAATCCGATTAAACACATTTTATCTGTTATTTTTTATTTTATAAAGTACAGTAACTGATAAGTGAATATTAAGTGACTTTTTGGCTCTGAGGTATTTCAGTGTGATAAACGCAAACGTGTTGGTTGGAACTGTGTTATTTTTTATGTTATAAAGTAACTGTTTGGTTCTGAGGAATTTTAAAAACAGATATATTTAACGTTCAGTAACGTATTACAGTAACCGTTTAATAATTAGTTAAAGAAACCAGCGTTTTCTAAACTTTTAAAAACAACTGATTTATATTATATAAAAATAACTGAAAACGTAATTTCTGTCACGGTAAAAATTGTTTAATAAGGAAAAAATCCTTTAGGAAGACACAAGAAACAATTGAAAAAAATGTAATTTTTCGGAAAATCTTAAGTAAATTATCCTAACGGGCTCCGTTCACAAACTTTAAAAATTAACAGTCGTTTTCCCTTTCCCTAAAATCAAAGTTCGTTTTAGACGAGAAAAATTGATGTTAGCCACAAATCACCTTCGGTTGACTTTTGTTCCTTTGACATCTGTTCCTTATTGCAAGGCGTAAAGAGAAGAGCAGGTAGTATTTATGATGAGACTGTTTCGAGGGGAGAGGACCGAATTTTACGGTGAACAGTTTTTTAATCGACAATGTGTTGCCGAGCACAGCGTGCGAGTTTTTTGTTTCTACGCTAATCATTGTTTATCTCTTTGTTTAACACTTTCGTTTTTTGTGGGTTTGATAAGGATATTTTTAACGTCCATACTTTATGCCATTTACCCACCGTCAACGGTAAGGGTAAATGAACGGCCTAAACTGCGGCTAGAACTAAGAACCTTGAGGTGCGCAGTTCAAAGATGCAGTACCAGTCTACAGACTGGTCGTGTTTTAGAAACATCAACCTCCCAGCCCTGGGTTTGATAATGATTTTTTTTACACGTTACAATGTGTTGTAAAGGTGTAAAGTAAAGGTGTAAACAAGTTACAACGTGTGTAGTCTTAATTTGTAATAAAATCTATGAAAGATAAGAAAATAACTGGGCAAGTTAGCCTGTTTTTAATGCGAAAGTGACGTCATGAATACAATTAAAAGCGTAAAGAAAACGAAGATTTATATTTTTTTTAACTGAATTTGTTACTGTTGTGAGGCTTCTAGCACTGGTTTTAATCATAATTATAAATGTTGCAACTAATTATCACCCAGTTTTGTCTTTATGTTATTAGCTGTATACATTTTTGATTTATTCTACAATCCTTCAATTTTACGTAATGTTAACCTACTTAATTTCAAACTTAACTTGTAAAGTACAACTTAAATAACCAAAAATAAAACGTTTATCTTAAGTAAAACTTTACTTCAGCTTCGAAACGTGTAATGTAAGTAAAGTATACATAAACACACAGTTCATATAAAAAATATCTTGATCAAGATAAAACTTAAACATTATATAAAATTAAATTTAAACACAAATAACTTAACTGACCAATGGTAACATTTCAGTTCAGCCCAAATAAGATAAAAAAAAATAAGAAAAATTTTTAACTAACCAAGATAAAAGTTGAACAAGAAAATTAAACTTACTCGCAACTAACATAACGTACCAGTGGTAAAATTTCAGTTCATCTGAGATAACCATATAAGATAAAAGGCAATTAAGATAAATTTTAAACTAACGAAGATATAACTTAATTGTACTCTGTAATCTATTGTACACACATGGACGTGTGGTGTAACCCAAACTTTATTTACACCACAGGCATAAATAAAATTAAACTTAAACACAACTTAAAGTACCAATGGTAAAATTTCAGTTCAGCTAAGATAACCGTATAAAATAAAAGGCAATTAAGATAAATTTTAAACTAACCAAGATAAAACTTAAATATAAATAAAACTAAACTTAAACATAACTAATACAACTTACCAATGGTAAAATTTCAATCAACAAGATATACATACAAGATAAAATAAACTAAGATACATTATAAAGTAACAAAGATAAACCTTAAATGTAAATAAAATTAAACTTAAACATAACTAATGTAACGTACCAATGGTAAAATTTCAGTTCAACTATGATTACGGTATGATAAGATGAAACACAACTAAGATAAACTTTAAACTAACCAAGATAAAACTTCAACATTAAATAAAATTTAACCTAAGTCAGATGAAATTCAGAAATAATCAAGACAAAATTTAACTCAAGTAGGATAAATCTAAAATTAAATTTATAGACTCTTCCAAGAAAAATCTAACCACAGCCAAGATAAAACTTACTTCACTGAGACGGTACTCCACAATCAACAGTGAAAACAGTTTTGATAAATAACTCGTTGACATTTTACATTTCTCTCTGATACACTGCTTGCGTTAGTTTATCTTCAATTAATTAGAGAGGGGGTAGTTAACCTTAATCTACTTTATATGTGTTTATATTTAGAGGCGGGTTAGTGTTGCACTTTGTAACGTTATATCCGAGTTATTTACAACTCTGCTCTTGAGTTTGTATGGCATATGTTTTATTGTCTCCTGTTTACTTTTATTGTGTTTCTGGAAACGCTGTTGGTTTACGGCTGACGTAATGAGATCTCATTAAAACTGGATGGAGTAAGTCTAATTAGTGCCTAAATAGTAAGGCGTAACGTTATCCAGAGGCCAGACAATTTTAAACTGTGAACGTAAGTTTCAGAATAATTTGCAAATTAATCATAAAAACAATGATTAATAACTTTGACGTGATAGCAATCATTTTTGATTGCACACTGATTTCACTATCTCAACCAATCCGGTCCGGGTGTTACATTGACGGCCACTGTTATAAAAACATTCCGTTACCGTATGCTTGCACTTGATTAAACATGAAATTCGCAACTCCGACAAGACGGATCCCAATCTTGTAGACTAAATTAATTCCGCGCCTCACCCCTCCCTCCGTCTTGCAGTTGTTTTCGTCTTTCTTGGAATTAATCAAATCCAAATTAATTTTACTAAGAGCGACATCCGAGGTTTAATTAATTGTCTTCTTTGTGTTTTCGGCATATTTTGTTCTATATTCTATTATTGCAGCCCTAATCACTAACAGGTTGTTTATTGCACCAAAATATATACATTTTTTTGTTTTTGTTTTGTTGTTGTCGGAACATTTTAAATTTTTTTCTCCTTTCTGTATTTTATTATTATTTTTTTTTTTATTTTAAGGCGAAAAGTACATTGAGGCTATTATCGCCTCCCTAAATGTAAATGTGAGTGTAAAGTGTTAAAGTCGTCAGTGTAAGTGTGTTAGACTCAGATTCCACGAGGGACGTCTAAATCCTCTCAATAGGTGCAGCTAGTCTACACCCTCTGCGGGGGATCTCACTTCTTAAAAGTATAATATGGAGAAAGTAAGTTGGTCGCGAAAAAGTAGATCTTTTAATGGACACATCCAACTGTTCCTGGCGTTATTAGGATCTGAATAAAATAAATAATTAAAAATTAAGTAATCTGCTTAAAATTTTAACAAAATTGAATTTTAAGAGGCTGTGGGGTTGTTTGGATTTTAAAGTTAGCTTTCTGAAAGACGAACAACATTGTTAAAGATCACGAACAGATACATTTTTGTTTGTGTAGTACTACTGTAATAAGTAAAATAGCTGCCTTAGGGGTGTCGGTGAATCCCACAGTACTTTCCTTCGAACACAAAATATATGTGTGAAATTTAGTACGAATATCTTCTTTTCGGAACACACACACACACACACACACACACACACACACACACACTTCATATCAATTGATTTTAGTTCCCTTCAGTTCTAAGAAGTGGTTTTAAATAGAATGTCCGTGTTATTATCTCTGTGCAGGGGTTAAACGAACTTTGGCATATCTCGCGATCATTTTTAAAATATTTTTCAGCAGTCAATCTGCTTACATTTTTGTTTATTAACAACAAACAAATATTAAAAAATTGATTTCTTCAAAATCAGCTGTAACGTCTTCGATAACATCTTGCTAATAAGTATTAAATATGTAATCAAGCATTATGTACGCTATGAGTCACTGTGTCATAGATAAATCAGTTCGAGATATTATATTAAAAAAAAGTAAATCATCTTAATATCTTATAAATTGATTTATGATTAAATTTGCTGAAAGTTTTGTTCTGTAGAGAAATATATAAGAATATTAATAATTAACAATTAATAGTATTGTATTTTGTTTCAGGTAAGTGTGGCATTGTATTTATCAGTGAATAGCCTACAAGTAAGCAAGGTCCAGATTATTGAGGTATTGAGTAGATATAAATATGCAGACCTTTACTTTGTCACCACGTGTACCAGATATGAGAATGTCAAAATGTTCCCAGAAGCGTATTGTTTGTGTATAGTTGTTTCTGTAATTTTCATGATAAACAGTATTAAATAGATTTTTCGAGTGTGAAAAACTCTTTTGCATTATGTAGGCAAAAGCCGTTCAAGTCAGCCAGAAATTTTATCAAATTATTTATCACAACAAAATAACATCTCGAGGAGGACGCGGACGCCATTGTATTTTGTTTATTACAGTTTCAGTTTGTGCCAAGCTACTTCTTCAGTTTTTGCGCTTTAATGTGAACATAAAACAAGCTTAACTGCGATATATAAGTTAATTAGACCCGTGTTACTGCATGTAATGTAGGCTACACACCTGCATAATTTCCAGTTATAACTCGAGTGCCAGGCAAAATGTCGGTAATAAATTTTACGGATAGATTTATTTTATTGTATAATGTCGGCGCGTCTGCTGTTTGGCTCAATCCAAGTGTGCAGAGGTGTTTATGTTTCCCAGAAATTATTGCGTCAACTTTACTGACGACGCTTGCCGTTTTGACGCTGTAAATAGCGTCCTGAGTCCTGTTTCCTGTTCAGTAATCGCTATCGTTTCCAACAGCAACCTTTACAGCAGAAACCAGGCTACTATGTGTTCGGATGTGGTACGTGATGACCGAGACGTTGGTGGGTGGACGCAGTTACAAAACTGTTCAGCCACTGCTCTGATGGGTTCGCAAACTGTTCAGCCACTGCTCTGATGGGTTCGCAAACTTTTCTGCCAATTTTGCCAGCAACAGTAGTATTTATGAAAAATATCACTGGTTCAACTTTGTATTCTTTCTCCTTGAGGTTGTCAAAATTGTGACAGGACGTACCGTTCAGATAGTATTTTAGGGAATGCTTGGCAACTGCACTCGTCATCGTTAAATCAGAGACCGCCATTTTGAAACGAAAGTGAATGGAAAAAGTATTACACGTAGGTCTAAGCCGATCGGGCTTTATACACAATCCAAATTCCGAAAGGTTGAGTTGAAACAGAGACCCGAGTCAATTATCTAATTATTGTGTTAGCCTTTTTGTCTGTAGTTTCAAAAATAATGTAAAGATCTAATAATAGTTCGTTTTATATACACCGGCTTTAAGCCGTTTCAAAATGGCGGTTTTTTAAAGCCGTAAAGAATGCATAACTTATCTTATCTTACACTTCCTTGAGAATCTGATTTCACTATCGGAACTGACGTTATAATCTGCTTGTGTAAGTATTTTTGATTTTAAAATTAGGTTGAAGTACGAAGCGGGTAGAGTTCGGCTCCGTATTTTCAGTGAAATTATGCAAAATAAAAATTTGAGTTTTTTGCTGATTTTAACGCTGGTTACTGTATTGGTCAGATTTTAAAAGAAATGTAAAGTATAAACGTTTTACGGCAGTTAGTGTTCATTTTTGTAATTTTATTGCGATGTGTAAAAAGTTATCGCGTATTACCAGGACAGCCACCACGTCAACTAGACTGCTGTGTGCCGATATTATTTGTATTTTAAATTTGTTATACACTGTAGAATAATACAATTTTAAAATATAACGAAAATATCAAACCGATTTTGAGATTTTTTTTGTACTTGCTATAAAGTTTTTTATTGCTATTTTCGCCAATAGCTTCTCTCAAGCTATAATTATTTTCCTGTTATATCTTATACGTCATTTTCGAGTGCTTAGTGCAAGTGTTTCCGCATTTTCTCTCCGTGTTTACAGTGGCACAGACCACGTTAAACACTCCAGCGTCGAGGTCAGTGTATTTGATCTGAGTGGAAAAGGGTTAAAGTTGTTTACCGTAGTCGAGAATTTGATCCCTGAATGTGTTGTTTACACGGCAGCTCGTGGCTCGTGGTCGCCTAGCAACAGGCCGAGCGTGGTAATAATTGTAGTCCCTAATGGCGTCGTCTTTCTTCTTTCCACCTTTTCGTCGTGAATACAGAATAATTGCAAAGTGATTATTACAAACCTGTATTCTAACTTTAGGCAGAAATCCGTTAATGACACAGAAAATCATTGAACATTGTAACTTTTCACATAACGATTTTCTGAAAATCCGATTTGACCACCGATTAAAAACTGACCTCCCTTCAAATCCATTTTTGTTATGAAGTAAAAATTTCCCAACAGATATTTAACACTAGCGTGTGCATTTCCCCTCGTGCTCTGTTAATGGCCTTCAACTCTCTTGTTGTTTATTTAACTTTGCAGTCTTGCCTTGTTAACACTACGCTCGCTCGTAGCTGCACACAGTGGTGGTGACCCATAATTTTAATTACGAGTACTCCGCATAAAACGAAATTTTTGTAATTCTAAACGTACAGATCTTAAAAAATTGAAAAATTGGGTTTTTATTGCACAAAGCTTAAACTCTAACGACTAGTGAAGGATATTACCATTACATAAACATTAAAATAAATGCCTCAGAAATCACTTAAAGTTAAGCGGTGTTTTATGGGTTTACCGCTACGTAGGCTATATTTTGTAACAATAAGTACTTGCAAACATTGAAGTTAAGAAATAGGTTCTGAGACATCGTGTTACGTGAATGCTCCGAAGACAGGGGCAAGGTATGCAATATACCTACACAGTGTAGTGTAGTGCCCAATATAAAATCTGGTATCTTGAAAAACAGATTTGATAGACATCTGCTTTCTTTAGGTACAGAAATGTTTTTACTTGCATGTCTCACCGTTTGGGTACTTGCATATCTTGCACATCTCCGTAGACTTAGCTAATTGACTCATTTTGATGACATTTAGCACGTGGCTGTGGTTTTGTCATACCTAGGAACAAATTTAATTAAAACAAAAATGAGGAACTCGGGGAGTTACCGACAGAAGTGTGGCTTTTGTTGATGATATATTTTAATATATATATATACAGAGAGAGAGAGAGAGAGAGAGAGAGAGAGAGAGAGAGAGAGAGAGAGAGAGAGAGAACTTTCGCTTTCTGTCGTATCATGCGAGTTGGCCGCTTTTGATTTAAAGGCGACAATATACTGCCTGCAGAACGTATTATTCATTAAGTATACAATTATTACTGACAAATTGTTATATATTTTTACATCATGAACATGTTAGTATATGAAACATTTAATCGTATGTTGATAAAACTTAGTTAAATCAAGCCGTTATAATATGTTTGTATATATATTGTGTTTAACGTCCGACTATTGTGCACACTTGGGCTAATGCAGACGATGGGATGATTTATAGCGTATGAAAATGCCAAGCCCCGGTCGGGAATCGAACCCGGGTCCTTGGGGTGAAAGCCCAGTACGCTATCAACTAGACCACCAAGGCGGCATATATATATATATATATATATATATATATATATATAATGTTTGTATATATACAGTTGTTTATTTGTATATTACCATTAATTTTATGTAATAATATACAACTTGAATCGTCACTATCACTACATGAATTGTCCGTGAACAGAGTTATTTCATGTCAGTGTGTTAAAAATAAGTTCTGAATTATGTTATACGTCCTAATTTAGTTTTCTGAACCGTAATTAGTCTGAAGATATGTTTACGAATATCTTGTTTTGTTTAAATAAAAATAAATACGTGAACCTAGCTTAGATATTATTTACTGTAGTTGTAGTAAAAGATCAGTTGTTTTATATTAATTCGTAACGATCAGCTGATTTCATTCAACAGCTGATAGGCTGTATTAAAATTGAAGCTATGTTGTTAAAAGCTAGCAATATTAAACAACAATTGTTATAAACGTTTATATTAATTTTCATTGTATTATAAACGGCTTTCTAATAATATGCGTGAACTGTTATCGAAATGAAGGAAGAAAAAGACATAAATAGAGAGAGAGACAAATTCGTTTTCTCGTTTCCGTTCCATATTTCTGTTTCATTAAAAAGGTTCGGGACATTTTTTATTTCTATTCAAACCTCTCGCCAAAGCTAACATGAAAAGCTTCACTTCAAAAAAAAAAAAATATTGTTTTGTTTAGTATGCGGTACTTTTAAATTTTTTTAAATGTGTAAAAAAGCACTCTTATGCTACCCATAGCTAATAAATTACCATCAGTATCCACATGACGTTATTGGTCTAGGCTTAATAGGTAACGTCAGGTATATTTTCAGCCAATTATTTAATTTTGAAAGTCTAATAAAAAATGTTTAAATTCAACTTGGAGGTGTCGTCCGTCATTCTTCTGTCCACTTACGTTAACACGGCAAAGTTACATCTATTACACATTACCCCGCTTTGTGTTTCTGTATATTTAATCGTTTAATATATTTGAAGGGTGCTTCACAAACTTATGTTTAACCCTGTTTTGAAGTTTTTACCCAGACACTTCTTAGGTTAGTTTTAATTGCATCAGCCAGTCAGTTACAACTCACAGGTTCGAATCCATTTACTAACGTTAAAGTTTGCAGTGAAGTTCATTCGACTCCGTTATCTGACCCAAACTCCGCATCAAATCTGTACAATATAAAATCCAATAAGGAACTCGAGATTCGGCCACGACTCGGATAGAAAAGCAATTACTGTATCCATTTCGATATATCGAATGTTTTCAAGCGTGATCCGTTCGATCGCTATTTTCTTCGCCCTCCGAATCCTTTTAGCCCGCAAGATGGGGAACAGTCGCGTCTATAATCCTGCCGGATAGCCGGGAGTAGGATCAACACGGTGTTCCCCAGAGATCGGGGTCGGGACCGATTGTTTTCCCCGGTAAATGAACAACGCGAGGCCGGTGCGGTGCCCGGGCGAGTTAATTGTGTCTCCGGGGAGCGTTATGTTTATATTACGTGCACGCGTTGTCACGTGATCGACGGAGCGTTTAGTTAACCCCTCGGCGAGGGTGTGAGGCACTGACGAGATGACAACGTTAGTTAATTGATGTGTGCAGTTTTTTATAGCGATGACATTTTACACTCTACCGGCAAAATTATATTGTATCTTTCAATACAAAATTATTAGAATTGAAGTAAGATTATTTCCAAATTAGAAGAATTACAATAATTATTTGCTTATTGGGTAAAGGACGTCATCTGAAAGAGGCTGTGTCCAACATTTTAAAAAAATTTGATATGGTTATTAGTGTAACAGCTTTAAAACATGACAAATGATACTAAAGTAATATCGATGCCGAAGGCCGAGAGAAGGCAGGGATATCCCTTATGGCATTTAGGTTTCAGAGAAAATAAAAAATAAACCACAAAAGTCAAAAGGTGAGTTTATCTGTTTTCTCGATTTACCCTCAGTTAGTAAATACCTTTTATTTTAAACTAGTGTACCGGCCACCCGTAGCTGTAGCTCAGTCTGGTTCAATTTAACAGTGCATTCGGAAACATTGAAATGGAATCATGGTTTACTTTTATGTCCAACAGGTGGAACTGTTGTTTTAAGAAAACATATTTATACCTGTCATATGTGTGTCATTTATATAATAGTAGGTATATAACAACATGCAAATTTCGAATGCAACGTGTCAAAATTTCAAAGCAATCGGTGAATAATTTTCGGAGATTTACGATTTTGAATAAACAAACATTTACATTTTTATTTATATAGATTAGAAAGTTAACACTGTCTGAGTCTTTTAAAAAAATCTGATTAACCGATTTCGAGAACAGTTTAACATTTTCTGTCGATAGTTCGACCTTATTATTCTGGGATATTTTCACCCAAATACAACCAGTTTGCACAATGGTAATTTTTGTAATGGGTTATTTGTATGTTTTGACCAAAAAGGGCTTCTAAATCATATGAATTATTTTTTTTATTTTAAAGAGAAAAGCATATTGAGGCTATTATCGCCTCCCTAAATATAAGTGTAAGTGTAAAGTGTTAAAGTTGTAAGTGTAAGCGTTGTTAGAGGTACCGCGAGGGACGTCTAAATCGTCTCAATAGGTGCAGATAGTCTGAACCCCCTGGGGGGAATATGAATTATATATATATATATATATATATATATATATATATATATATATACATACATACATACATACATACATATATATGGGTAAAGTACAGCTATATGCCAAACACACACAGACGTCATGCCATAACACTGATCAATAAATCAAATTAATAAATAAAGGTTTTCATAAGAGCATCATACTTTCTTTGCAGTAAGTTTTTACGTAAAGTAAAAACGAAATACGCTCGTTAGAAATGAAGGTAGGAACATAAAGGTACTAGAAGACGTAACAGACATACCGGTTTCACTCCAACCTTCAAGCGACCCTCAGTTTTTTTGTAAATAATGCTGACGTGGTAAAAGCACAACGCTTGCAGATATTTATCGAGAAATGTCTGCGGAGGGAGGGAGGGAGTCTGCCCAACTTTCTGCGTGATTTAACAAAGAATTTGATACATTCTGTTCTGTCTCTCACTGATGCACTTCAGCACTGTAACGTTTAGTCCGAGTAGTTATTGTTTTTAATTGGTTTCTTATTGGTTTTTGAAGTTGCTGTCACAACCATAAAAACCTGCCAATTATTAAAAATTTAACAAAAATTTCATCATAAACATGTATCGTGTTTTAAGGCTGATTGTGTTGTTGGATTTTACGGAACGCGTGATGCGAGAAACAAGTTTATATAGAATACTGGCATTACCCGTCGCGGTTTCGCCCACGAAACTTAAACGTTTTCGGTAATATAATAATTTAGAAACATAAAAAAATATAATAATAAAAGCGTGATTATCTAAACTCATGATTATTTTGCAGTGAATATGAAAAAATAATATAACCTGAATATGTTCTTTTATTGTCTTCAAACGTGTTCCATTCGAATTTAAGAAAATCTGATAAAAAATATTTTTCTCCAATACAAACATTTATACCTCTTGTATAATTTTGTCCTTTTAGGGGATGAATTCGGTGGGGGGGATGCTGAATTATTTGTATTATAATTTGTGTTTAAGAATATTTTGTTTAACTTTTAAGAAATGCCGATAAAAAATATTTTGCTCCAATGAAAACATTCTTTTTTACATTTTTATTCTTTTAGGGGATGAATTCGGAAAAATGTTGAAATGTGTTTCATTATTTGTGTTTCATAGCATATTTCTAGAATATAAGATCCAAAACAAATATTTTTGCAATGCAAAATTGTATACCCTTTTCTACATTTTCTACCTTTCAATCTCTTTACGGGATGAATTTTGGGAAATGGTGAAAAACATATTTCATTACTTTCATTTAAGAGTGACTATATTACGTTTTAAGAAGGTCAGACGAAAAACATATTTTTCCAATAAAAATTGTTGTACGTCATTTTTATCTATTTAGGGGTTGAATACTGAAAAATCGTTTTTCATTGCACCGCTACATGTGGTGGTAACCCTAAAAATTTCAAGTCTTTAGCTATTATAGTCTCGGCTATACTTTGATTATTAAAGTTGGACTGGGTAAGTAGTTTAATGGCGTAAAAATCAAATTTTTGCAAAATTTTTTCTTATTGTACCTTGACATTGTTGTAAAGAAGGTACCCTAAAAATTTCAAGTATCTAGCTATAATAGTATTGGCTGTACGTTGTTTATTAAATTTGGACTGGGTAAGCAGTTTAATGGCGTGAAAATCAAATTTTTGCAAAATCCTTCCTCATTACACCTTGACATTGTTGTAAGAAAATACCGTGAAAATTTCAAGTCTCTAGCTATAATAGTATGGGCTGTACGTTGTTTATTAAATTTGTATTGGGTAAGTAGTTTAATGACGTCAAAATCAAAATTTTGCAAAATCCTTTCTTAGTACGCGCTTACATATTAAAACGAAGGTATCCTCAAAATTTCAAGTCTAGGTTTTATAGTTTGGGCTGTACGTTGATCAGTATATATATATATATATATAGATATGTAACAGTATCTTTTTTATAAGTTTTATATTAAATTAAGTATAATTAAAAATTGCTGTTTCCGTCCGGAATCGAACCGGGGATTGTGCGCGTGTTAACCACTATAGTACATAAAATTCGAAGAAGTTTGACCGATTTGAGTATATGAAATGAATTGTTAATTTAATTTTGGTAGTTATGTTAAATGATCAGTTGTTTTATGTTAATTCGTAAAGATAAACTGATTTAATTGGACAGCTGATAAGCTATTGTAAGTTTCAGGTTATGTTGTGTTGTTGTAAGTTATATATATATATTAATTTGTCGTGTTTTCGAACAAATTATCGTAATTAAAATATTTTTTTTATATAATTAATTACAACTGAGGCGTGCCCCATCTAGTAATTTTTCTTTATCATTGTGTTCACTGTGTGCTGGGGTGCAGTCCGATGGCTGGTCCCAATGTGTTTACGGCCTGGAGAGGTCAATTGGCTTGGTCCTCTTCAGCCTTCTTGTGATGTTGTCACTGCGGCATAGTAGTTGGACAATCTCTGTATTATTATGCTGTTCTAACCTGCAATAATGCTTAATCGAGAGCTTTTTAATGACTTCCTGAACAGATTCAACACCTAGGTCCTTATGTATGTTTTCATTTCTAACATACCAAGGGGCATTGACAATCGTTCTCAATACTTTATTTTGAAAAATTTGAATAATTTTACTATTGCTTTTTCTTGTACATCCCCAGAGTGGTGCACCGTAGGTCCATATTGGTCTTAGAACTTGCTTGTTTAGCAGTATCTTGTTGGCTATCGAAAGTTCTGAATTTCTTCCAATAAGCCAAAACATTTTATTGAATTTGAGCTGTAGCTCCTCTTTTTTCTTTTTTACATGCACCTTCCATCTGAGCTTTGCATCGAGTGTCATTCCTAGGTATTTAGCACTCTTTGCATATGTTATACTCCTTTCGTTTAATATTATTGGTAATGGTTCATATTTTCTATTCGTAAAATTAATGTGTACAGTTTTTGCTTCATTAAGCTTTACTCTCCATTTTTTTTGTCCATTGACTTATTGCGTTGGTGGCATTCTGTATTTTCTCTGTTACTTCTAAAATATTGTCCCTAACTGTTAAAATTGCTGTGTCATCTGCAAACGTTGCTACTGTGGAGTTCCCAGTAACTGGTATGTCTCTAGTGTACAGAAGGTACAGTACACGGCCAAGAACACTTCCCTGAGGTACTCCTGCATTAATTGTTTTAATTTGTGAGTATTCGAGTTCAAAATAAAAATGAAGGAGAAAACAGACAAAGGATTTTTATTTTTGATTCAATAGCAGAAATTTTCTTTTTTTTGTAGGAAATGACGACTTTAATAAACGATCAGTGAAAACATTAGTTTTACACATAATCAGTTCGGAATGTGTTAAACAAAATTGCACAAACATTTTCATATACAGTTAAAAGATATTCCAATTAAACACGTTATCTTCTGAACAAAACTGGTATTTACTCTAAAATTTTGGTTTAAAAGCTCTTAAAAACAAATAATCGGTACGTTTTCATACTTTTCTTAAATTTTAATCATATATTTATACAAAGGATTATTAAAAAATCAAGACATTTTACCGAAATATAAAATTTAAATAAAAATAATAAAAAATTAATAAACCCTATGACAGACAATCCTTATTAGTTCATGTATTTAAAATTTCTTTCGTTAATTTGATATATGAATTTTCGATATGTCTAAAATTCGAGCAACTCCAATGAAACAATCACGCTGATATTCCGGTTTCATCACGATATATCCTAAATGGGAACTCATTAATAGATATCCAAAATAAAACCCACTCTAGATTGCCGTACCTGATCGTGTAGCAAACAAAAAAGAAAATCTTGAAACAAAAGAAAACAGGTCTGTGCAGCCCCAAGGAACGATAAAAAATAACCGTTTATTCTAATGCATACTTAAGGAACTGATTTCAAAGTTTCAAATGAAAATGTCGAGAATTCGAAGCGCTTATCTCGCAAACTTGAAATGGAAAAACAATTGCTTCAAAAACTAGTGTTTTAAAAGTGTCTCATTCAGGAACAACTTTTACAGTAAGTTCTAACCGAATTTACTTCTCAACATCGCTGTCACTTTTTCTGGAAATTTAAAAGGCAGTGTCCTAGTAGTTTGACTGTTAACCTTTGGCGTGTAAAAGATAAAATAGACAATTTCGGAGACGTTTAATGTAACCAAACTCTGAGTTTGGTAAATAAAAAAAAAATACCTAAATTCCTTAAATTTTTGATTATACAAAATTAGCTTCTGTTTAGTGGTATTTTTTGTGTCGAAAATGTCCAAACAAATTATAATCACCAAATGTCTGTTTTATTTTGAATTTTGAGCTTAAACTTTGCAAAAGAATATTTTTCTATACGAAATAAATAAACAATTTTGTCCTCATTAAAACTTTACTACTCAGTGCTTAACTCGTGTGTGTCTGTGTGTGTGCGCGCGCGCGTGCTTTTCACCTTCATTAGTTTTATTACTCACCGAAATTTGAGCTTCACAGTGGTCTGCAAGCCTGTATATCTGTGTGTGTGTGTGCGCGCGCGCGTGTGTGTGTGTGTGTGCGCGCGCGCGCGCGCGTGTGTGTGTGTGTGGAGAGTGAGAGCTTTATTACTCTCTGAATTTTGAGCTTTATAGAAGTCTACTCTCTCTCTCTCTCTCTCTCTCTCTCTCTCTCTCGTGTGTGTGTGTGTGTGTGTGTGTGTGTGTGTGTGTGTGTGTGTGTGTGTGTGTGTGTGTGTTTTTCTGACGTTTACAGGTGTCTTTATTACAACTGGAGGTTGTTTTACATGTGAGTATAGTTTGTAATACCTTAAAATATTTGTCTTTATTTATTTACAATATAGCTATTTCTAATAACTGTTTTGCCTTTCAGTGATATATATATATATTGGTATTTTAGCTAGGTCGGAATATTGGGACAGCTTTCCTAAAAATAGTATTTCAGAATACTTCTCGCACCATTGTTCTACTATTTGTTACACTTTGTTTGTGGGGATACTATTTTGCAGTGGGAAATACTATTACACTTTTATCTTGTTTTGGGTTAAACTAGTCAATGAAAACTACCTTCCTACAATCTTGCATGTAGTCGTCCCCGATATCACACAGTAGCCTGACATCATTGTTTTAGGACAAGAGTGTATAAACTCATGAATACCGTTGCACCAGCTATTACTGTACTGCAATATTTTTAGTTAGTTTTGTTTAATCAACACTATTATACTATTGTCGGTTGGATTAGTTTAATGGTTGGTTCATTAGTTTAAATTAAATTCTTAATGGTTTCTTTACGAACTCATTACTTTTTCAATATTAAATTTGTTTAATACATTCACTTCAAGCAGTTGTGCATGCGTTCTATATATTTATATAGAATTTTCTTTATATTCTAATTTGCTAATTTTAATTAAATTAAAATAAAATCTTTTGATGATTGTTTAATTTCTTAAGCATTTTATTTGTTTAAAATTGTATTGGATGGTTAATTCTTCTTCCGTTATTTTTTCTTCCCTCTTATTCTTGCAAATGAGTTAATATTAAATGTTTAGTTTAGTATTGGCTGGGATTTATCCTTTATTATCGTTTTTTATTCTTTTATTTCTTAGGATTTTTATAAGAGTTTAACTAGATTGAGTTGAATTGTTGTATAACTTTTCATTTTGATAATGAAATAAACTTTTATTAAAGTGAATTTGTTTCTTGAATTTAATTACATTTGTTTGTTTTATGTTTATTGAAATTTATTGTTTATAGAGAATTGTAATCCCTTGTATTTAACTCTTGTAATTAAGTGAAAATCAAACTGAGATTCATTCAAATGTTTTACGCAATATAAGATATTTATCGACTATGAAATAACTGTGCCGGGCTTTAGCTCTTTTCATTTGGCATCAAATGTCCAGGCCTGTCATCTCCTATGGGCGTGGGTTAGCTCCTCGATGACCTCTGGTAGTAGTCGACTCTGAAAACGATATCTCAATATTCTCCCAAGAATGACTAATTTACTTGCAATGGCTAGTTCCGGAATCCCAATAACTGCGCTTATTTGTTTCACGTCCACTTTTTTAAAAATTAATTCTAAGTTTATCAATAATCCGCTTTTGGATTCTTTCAGTTTAATACATAACTAAAGTTTGTGAAATGTTTTTGCATGACTTTTTAAAATATTCGTACACTACAAACCGGATATACAGTGTTGTTATTTGTCTCAGTGAAATCGCCAAAGGAATTTCAATAAATAACGTCACGTGGGTCCAACCCTAATAAAGCAACCCCCTCAGGTACGGCGAGGGTAGCAATGAATGTTAACACCAGCAATTTATTGAATGACATACTTTTTCATTTGGCAATGTAAAGTACATACAGTAGGTAGGCTACGAGTGGCCCGATTGTGTTTCCCCGGTAGATATACGCGTATTGGAATGTATGCAGAGTTAATTGAAACATACGCTTTTACTGCGCAGTATTTATTGCTATTGTAGTGGCAACACTGCAACATTGATAAATAAATACCCACCGAAATTCACTTAAAACTTAATATCAATGGTTGTATGTGTGGTAATATTAGTAGCCTCTATGGTTTACGCAGTTCATTGATTTCAAAGGTTTTCATGTACCGGGTCAATTTTAAAGTACCCGTACATTTCTTCAGCTCTCATTTCCGAATCTGCCCGATTTATTTGAGAAATTTTGGTATTTCATACTTGATATTTTTGCTATTTTACTTTTTCGATTTTTTTGTGTTAAACTCTGTAAAGGTCTACCTTTACGCATCAGAATTAAATACGTACTGCACATCGTACACTTTGTTATTTCCCTCAAATGTTCAGTTCTAAATTAATATGGATAAAAAACACACACACACACTTTTAAATTTAAAAAAATCACTTATCGGAAGTAAATTCGAAGAACCAAACAAACCGGCGGTGGTCACGGTTTGTTTTTTCTTCTTGACATTTACTGCACTGACTTGTTCATATGTTGTTCATGTATGACTGAATTTGAGAAATTATACATACTTTTCCTTTTTTTATAATTTCATGTCAAAGCCTAAACAACGTAGGAACTTAATTACACAACTTAGTTCCGCATACTAACACCAAAAAACATATACGCTAAATTCTAGGATTTCTCTCCCGGCTTTCAAACAGACTACGCCTGCGAACCTCAACCAATACTCACTTCTGATTGACTCGCAGTGCTCGCACATTACTGCCGGCGCACTATTACGCACCTCCCGTACAAAGTAGCTTCATCCTGATTAGTGCGTTCTTTTTCAGGTTTTAACAATACGTAGATCTCTGAAAAAAATATGGTTTTCAACGTAATTTTGAGTATAAATAGAAGTAGAAAATCGTTTTTCGACCGAACATCGAGGAGGATCACGTACCACAGAATAACTACACGTCAGCCTACCAACTTGCTCGGGTGGAAGTACGAGGAATCTAGCCAAATTTAAACAAGAGGCGAACTTCTTTCATATCACCATTCCGAATTGGAAGAGTACCTCGCCAGCCTGCGGCCGATCTGGCAAACATGTCCGAACGTCAAATGTTTCTCCCGGAGGCTACGACATTCGTAGCCGGTTTTTTTATAGATAAGGCTACCTATACATTTTGTTTTGTTGATCAAAATCGTAAAGTTAATTTTTGAGAAAATACAGTTCTTAAAGTCTTTTTACCTAAATTTCAGTTCGTTTAGTCTGCAGTAACGTGTACATCGGGAAATATGTCGAGTTTTCTACGATTTCTTCTATTTTTCGCCACGTACTTGAACTTACAAATAATGTAAACCAAATGTCGGTTTTTGTCTAGCAAGTAAAAGTTTAAAATGGCGACTACGTCTAAACAAATACTGATTGAGGTAATCCTTTTAAAGACGTTTGTAAATGTTGAGGTTATCTTGTTTAAACTACGTTATAGAAGGCGAGCTTTATCTGGAGCTTGGGATGGGAATCTCGGTAAATAATGAAGGAGACCTTCCTTCCATGGTTTTTAGCGATACCGAATTTTCATTAGGAAATGAGCTATTGGAGCGGCCATTATGCGAGATCCGAGACCTTGATTTGTTTAATTCTGGCCAATGTAATTAAAACAATTAATTTTATATTTACAATTATGTCACAGTTAAATACAAGTCATGTCTCACTAAATTAACCAGTTAGTGAGGTTCAATGTACTGTATTGGTTAAATAGTAAGGTTCACGGTATTTCACTCAACACCACGGTGCCCTAACTTGTAACTTTTAAATGAGCGCCAATCCGAATCTCAGTGTGTGTGTGTGTGTGTGTGTGTGTGTGTGTGTGTGTGTGTGTGTGTGTGTGTGTGTGTGTGTGTGTGTGTGTGTGTGTGTGTGTGTGTGTGTGTGTGAGTGAGTGAGTGCGCGCGCGCGCGTGTGTGTGCGTGTTAGCACGCTCGCGTTTGCAATTTTAAGCCGATTTGTTTTACTTGGCACAAAAATCGATTTTCGTAATAACCTTTGACAAATTTGTAACTCTAAATCTCGGCAACCGTTACCACTAAAGCCGGATAGCCGTTCGCATTCATAGGCTTCGTCCAGGGTTCAACTTTAGGTAAGGTTTTTGACTCAGTTATAAATTGGGATCATTGACAAAAATCAGTATTTCATGATTTTGCTCACCTATGTTTAAGTCATCATTGCCAAAAGGGACTTTGAGTTTTAAAATTGATTAGCTGCGCAAGTTTATGGGAGCAAGGATTTAGGTGCTCAATATTCTCGAGCGTAGGGAAGATTTAGGTGCTCAATATTCTCGAGCGTAAGGAAGTTTTAGGTTCTCAATATTCTCGAGCGTAAGGAAATTTTAGGTGCTCAATATTCTCGAGCGTAAGGAAGATTTAGGTGCTCAATATTCTCGAGCGTAAGGAAGTTTTAGGTGCTCAATATTCTCGAGCGTAAGGAAATTTTAGGTGCTCAATATTCTCGAGCGTAAGGAAGATTTAGGTGCTCAATATTCTCGAGCGTAAGGAAGTTTTAGGTGCTCAATATTCTCGAGCGTAAGGAAGTTTTAGGTGCTCAATATTCTCGAGCGTAAGGAAGTTTTAGGTGCTCAATATTCTCGAGCGTAAGGAAATTTTAGGTGCTCAATATTCTCGAACGTAAGGAAGTTTTAGGTGCTCAATATTCTCGAGCGTAGGGAAGTTTTAGGTGCTCAATATTCTCGAGCGTAGGGAAGTTTTAGGTGATCAATATTCTCGAGCGTAAGGAAGTTTTAGGTGCTCAATATTCTCGAGCATAAGGAAGTTTTAGGTTTCCAGGTGTTTGCTATTCTCGAGCTCTCGGAATCCTAAATACTCCAAGGATTCGGAATGCCCAATTTCTACGCTATTCTCGAGCTCTCGGAATCCTACATACTACAAGGATTCGGAATGCCCAATTTCTAAGATTTATAAATGCTTCTATGGTAACTCCTACCTCGGTGTACGATACCTGTTTCCTGCCAGTATGCGTTTTCGTTCGACGATTTGTCGTAGACTGCCCAGAGTTATCGAGTGGTCGGCGGAAGACTGATCCTGGTTATCGGGTAGTCGACGAAAGACTGACCAAAGTTATCGATTGGTCGGCAAAAGACTGACTGGTTATCGGGTGGTCGACGAAAGACTGACTAAAGTTATCGAGTGGTCGGCGAAAGACTGACCAAAGTTATCGAGTGGTCGGCGAAAGACTGACACCTTTGCACTTGGTCAGTGGCAGGAGAGTCAATCTCCTCAGGTAGCGATCTTGTTTACTGTTAAAAACATTTACAATATGTGATATGCAGTGGCTTTATTGCGTCTTGTCTAGGTGAGGAATGAAGATGTTGGTTGGGCTTGGATTTTATTGAGAATTTATAATTTGAAGAAAGTGACTATGTGAGTGTCACATTAGTCGCTTTATGGAGGTTCGTAGACTAGATACAGAGGCCTTTTTCTGTATCTTAGTGGGGGAGCGGGATCTGTCACAATGGCGGACAGATGCGCGTGCGTGGAGATTTCTGCTCGCGAAGCTAGGTTTTCGGTGAGTGTGAGGGAATATTCCTCGAGTGTGAGGACTTTAAGGCCGTGGCGCATGATCTCGTTTCTGACGAACCACGGGGATTCAGTCAGTAAACGCAGGGAGCGGTTTTGGAAGGATTCCAGCCGTTTCCTTCGAGAGTTAGAGATGAGGGAGTACCAAGCCGGAGCTGCATAAGTAAGAATGGGTCTGATGTACATTTTATACATAGTCAGCCTGATTCTTAGTGGTATTGGGCTTTTGTTCGCAAGAACAGGAAAAAGCTTACTGCGAGCCGCAGTAGCTTTGCCTATAGTTTGCTTGACATGTGGGGCAAAAGTCAGTCGTTTGTCAAGCGTAACACCTAGGTATTTGACTTTGGGTTTCCATGCTATGGGAGTATCGTTGATTTGAAGTATAGTTCTGGGAGGATGTAGTTTCTTCGTAAAGGCGATGGCTTCTGTTTTATCTGCATTCACTGCAATCTCCACCTACGAAACCATGGCTCCAATAGGTCCAACTGATGTTGAAAGTTTTTGGCCCCAAACTCGAGGTTCATTGAAGAATAATAGAACATGGAGTCGTCGGCGAAGAGCCGCAGTGACACAGGTTCTTGGACAGGCATATAGTTGGTGTACAGATTGTACAACAACGGGCCTAGGACTGATCCTTGTGGCACGCCAGCCGTAATCGGTCTGGGCGTAGAGAGTGTACCATCGACGGACACCTGGAACCATCTGTTGTCGAGGTACGATCGAATTAAGTGGACATAGCATGGAGGAATAGGGCTGTGTGCTAGTTTGTACAGGAGGCCTTCGTGCCAAACTCTGTCAAAAGCTTTGCTGATATCCAGGAATACAGCTATTGTGTGTAGGCGTTTGTTGAAGCCATCTGATAAGCTGTTGATAACTCGGACTAGTTGGTGGGTAGTTGAGTGCTCTCTGCGGAAGCCAAACTGTTCGTGCCTAACCGTATCTGCGAGGTGTTCGGTGAGTTGCCTGTTCACCAGCCTTTCGAATACTTTCGAGAGACCAGGGAGCAGCGAGATTGGTCGGTAGTTTTGAGGAAAGAGAGCCGATTTTTGTGGTTTTAGTATGGTTATGACTTTGGCTCCTTTCCAAGATGTGAGGTAGTGGCCTGTTCGCAAAATTCAATTGAAGATATTTGTAATGTATCCTACTGTTTGGGCAGGGATGTTCATTAGGGCCAGATTATTTAAATTATCCAGACCAGGTGCTTTCCTTGGGTGTAATTGTTGTATGATGCGTGTCACCTGATCTGTTGTGTAGGGGTCAGGGAGCTGGCCTAATGGACAACTGAGGTAGTTTTAAGATAATTTTCTACGTTCTCGATATGATCGGCCACGTAGAGATGTGCATTTGGACTGAACTGGTCTTGGAGGGAATCTGCGAACGCTTCTGCCTTATCCGTTGGGGAGTAAGCCAGACCGTGCTGGCCATACAGGGGATGGTTGGAGTGTTTGATTCTCAGGAGTTGGCGGTTCAGTTTCCACAATGAACCGTCTTCCGTTTTCATTGTGGACAGGAATCGAGTCCATTCCTCTTCGGAGTGTGTTTCTAGTAAATGCTTTACTAATTGTGTTTGGGCGTTGAGCTGTCTTTTAACGGACGGTGCTCGGGTGAATTGGGGCAGCCACAGCGGCCTCCTTTTATACTGTTGAGCGCCGCGCATGCACAGAAACTCTTTCTTAGTCAGTCGGGTCCCAGAGCTCGGAGCGAGTGGTTCTTCCCAGCGTAGCTAATGAGAGCCCTCGCAAACTGACCTTTGCACCGGTTACTGGCTTGCCTTTCTACAATCATCAACTGACCTTTGTACGGTTTGCTACCTGATCTCAGGCTACGTAGGGCCATCCGTGCGTTTTAGTAACAGGCTTAATTTTTAACCCGTTACAAATTCGTCACGCAGCAAAATCAGTTAAACAATTTCAAAATAGTTCCATTTCAAATCATTAATAATTAATAACTTTTCGTCTTAAAATATTTTTTAAA
The DNA here is from genome assembly GCA_022606455.1 of Callitettix versicolor. Lineage (NCBI taxonomy): Eukaryota > Metazoa > Arthropoda > Insecta > Hemiptera > Cercopidae > Callitettix > Callitettix versicolor. The sequence continues at coordinate 71,788,981 of CM040187.1, read as the reverse complement.
ATATAATTTCATCAGCGTAATTAACTCAAAAGCTCCATAAATTAGTGCTTTGCGTTTTCATAATCTGTTGAAATTTTAAAATATTGAATTTGATGGCGGTCGTGGTTCGGTTTTGTATTTTCATTGTAGTAAAAACGTTAAAAATACTGACATGCGCATATTTTATTGATGATTATGATAGTATAGTCGGAATTTTTTTAAAACTTTTGAAATAAATATAAAATGCTTTCAAACTCCCTTCAATCACGTCAACAAGACAGCTGTGTGCTGCTATTGTTTCCCATTTGATAGAACAATTTCTAAAACATTTTTTCTGAAATTTTTCGTTTGAATAGTGATTTACATTTCAGTTTTAAAGCTGAAAGTAATACGTTTTTGTATGGCTCTGCGTTTACCCCAGCTGTTACTCAGACGCTAAACACAGCTGCCTCGCTGACGTAATTGAAACTAAGTTCTAAATGCTATCATTAATGAATAACATCCAAATACTAAAATCAAACTCACAAGTAATGAATAAACAATAAACAAAAATTATGTCGGTAACAGTTCAAACAAGTTCGCTAACAATAAAAATCCGCCACTAAAAATCTGTGAAAAATCACAACTTTTTCATAATAATCTTTAACTTTTTGGAAAACAATTTCACCATTACTAAAACGATTCCCAGTCACAGTATTTGTGTTGGTGTTGGTAGCCGGGCGGCTACTAAATACGGAGCGGAGTTGGTCTGAGCTGAGCAGAATGACGATGAATGCAACCAGAAGCGGAGTTCAGTCAGTTTAAAGAACGCATTGTATAATTTAAATCTAAATTTATAGGCCTGATGTAAGGAATTTTTGGAACTATTATGTTTAAAAACCTTAACCTAAGCAACGGTAACCTAGGTAACGAGATAATAAGTTTGGAGCCGTAGTCAACGTGGTGCGGAAAGCGGTATAAGTTTGAAAACTGAACCAAGACAGAGTCAAAGCTGCGCAGGGCTACGTTACGCTTTCATTGGCCGAGCTTACATTAAAAACAATAGGTTAGGTTTTGAATGCGTAGGAAGTTTTGATCAGCGCCACTTCGCTTCGCATTTGTTGGTTATCCGGCCATTTGGTGTGTTTAACGGCCATTTTTGTAAGCGAAACAATTTTCAATTCAGTTTTTATTTCTTATTTCTTCATCTATAAAAGTTTTTGTATATAAGCCTAATTGCCGGACACCTGTGTTAACGTGCACAATGAGTTGATCAGTGCTCAGTTAAATGCTTCCGCTTGTATTTAATTTCACATTTTTATCAGAAGAACTTAGGATTTTAAACTACATAGTTTTTTAACAGTAATCATGCAATATTTTTCCCTTATGTGTAGGTATCTGAACATCCAGCATCCTCGATTAATCTGAATAAAGAATGCCGATTACTCTGGTCTACAGTAATTCCGTCGTCCCCGGTTGCACATTGACACAGAAGGATCAGAACACAAAGGTCCTTTGTTTGGAAGGACTTCAAAGGTTTCATTACGCAGATCCCCGCCTAATGCTGGCAGGATAATATCTCATTGTTTAGGCACAGAATGTAATGTAATGACGGCTGATCTAAATGTCAGTTCGGCGTTTCTGTATTTTTATTTAATTTTCTAATATTCTAGTTGCCGAAAATAACTAATTGTGCAATGTGTAATTACACTCAAAGTTTGTTGTTTTAGCACACTGGCGTTATGGAAGCAAATTTCGAAAAATAAGGAAATTTGGTAACATTACAAAAACAAACAACTCAATTTTTTTTATTTTACAAAAAAATATTTAAAAAAATTATGTCATAAATTTCGTAGCTTTTATGGCATACCTTTCTGAAAACTTTATTTAAATTATTTGAACTTTATTTCAAATTCTAATGAAAATACATCTATCACGTTAACTAGACAATTACTTGCCGTCACTAATTACAAAATGTTTTCTGTTAATTTTATAATTTTGACTTTGTGCTTAATTAATTACTTTTCAATAAAACGAACGTTTTCTTAATGTTGATTAAAAATTCGATAGCATTTTATAAGTAATAACGTTTCGTTGACTAATTTTTTCCGGTTAAATTTTGTGAAATTAAGTTTTGGAATTCCTCGTACTGTAATAAAACATGTAACACAGTTAGTGAGGGAAATTCAATCTCTCCGCGGCCCAATATGCCTGCAAGACTTGAAGCATCGGCTTTGCATCTTAAACTGACTTTGAAGTTGTTCAATTTTCTATATTACCTTTCTAGAGTGCGCGGAAATAGAAGGGAATGTAATAATAACGCAAAACATAAGTCTGGAGAAGCACAGGGATGGCGGCGTGATTTTCTGTTTATCGTTTAATTAATTAATATTCTTAAGTAGTGTTTATTGCTTCTACACTTAATTAAAACAGAAGTGGTTGAACTGAATTTACCTGTTATTAGAAAAAATATTAAATCTTCTGAAATATAATATTCAATATGCAGTACGGTACGTTGTTCTTAACGAAAATACATGACCGAATAAGCTGTTTAAGCGGCCATCTTAGTAAGATCAGGACCCGGGACTAATATCCATGATATTCATAAATGTGTCTTAAATAAATCTCACATTGCTGAATATCTACTAAACTACGATAGCTTAAAGACTAATTTCCATGATATTCAATGTTAAAAAAGTTTTTTATACCAAACATGTACATTGCTACGATAGCCTAATGACCAATTTTTATGGTCTCCAGACTTAAATAAATCTTACACTACTAAATATCTACATAACTAAGATAGCCTAAAGACTAATTTCCATGATATTCAGAGTTAAAGAAGTTTTACTACCAAATATGTACATGGCTACGATAGCCTAATGACCAATTTCCGTGGTCTTCAGACTTAAATAAACCTTTCATTACTAAATATCTACATAATTACGATAGCCTAATTCCTTGATCTTCACACTTAAATAAATCTTACACTAATAAATATCTACATAACTACGATAGCTCAAAGCAAATTCCGTGTTCTTCAGACTTAAATAATTCTTACACTACTACATATCTACATAACTACGGAAGCCGCCTCGGTGGCCTAGTTGATAGCGTACAGGGCTTTCACCCCGAAGACCCGGGTTCGATTCCCGGCCAGGGCTTGGCATTTTCATACGCTATAAATCATCCCATCGTCTGCATTAGCCCAAGTGTGCACAATAGTCGGACGTTAAACACCAAAAAAAATCTACATAACTACGGTAGCCTAAAGCAATCAAATTTACATCGACTTTTGTTTCTTAACGTAAAGTTCGAAAAATTCGTTAAAAATGTAAATGTTTATACTTGAACATTATTTCTTCTTAAAATCGTCGATAGTTATGGGTAGAGTTTAGAAATATTAGTAGTGTAAAAAATAATTGGGGAACTCTGCTGAAGGAAACCCTGTCAAAGATATAAATAACTTGGGTTAATAAGAACAATGAAAAACATTATCTTCTTAGATATTCTGAACGACCTGAAGTCTTTAGCAATTACAAATTTCATTTCAACGTGTAAAAAAAGGTAGACAACATTAGAAATATTGTTACATAAACCCGTCAGACTTTGATAACACGACTAATTTAAGCTCTGGCTCTCTGCGTATTGCGGAAAATACGAACACATAACTGTACGACTTTTATTGTTTCCGTCTTTATTTATATGTCATTACTGAAGCTGTAAGGAGTGGGCGTATGTCCCGTGTCCAAAAGAATTACTAAACGGGGAAAATATGACTTTTTATTTCTTAATTTCACTTTAGTCGCACACAATAAATGTGCCGTTATTTCGAAATTTTCACACTATTGGACTTCTTAACCGTTGTGAAGTGTTTTCGCACCATACCAACAGTTATATGTTTATTAATAATATATAAAATATAGCAATAATAATAAATTTTAGACTATCAATTGTAGCGACCGACAATAGCAAAACTAAAGTGGTGTTTCTTCAAAGTCTTCATCGAACGTGGAATTTCACTTGGAAATAAAATTGACTTTGTCGCGCGGGTTTCTCAAAGGTAATTTAAACTGTATCGGAATTGAAAATAAATTGACTTTGAATGTGAAACAATGTGTACTTTTATTAAACATTGTACAGTACAAATATAACACATAACATATACTGTGATTGATTTTTGTATGTTACATTATGTGTGTGTGTGTGTGTGTGTGTGTGTGTGTGTGTGTGTGTGTGTGTGTGTGTGTGTGTGTGTGTGTGTGTGTGTGTGTGCGCGCGCGCGCGCCTATGTGTGTAAATGAAAATAAAAAAAACAATCTTCCTAAATATCCTGAAAGTCTTAAAGTGTTTAGGAATTAGGACTTTCATTTCAGTCGGTGGAAGAAGATAGACAAAATTTGAAATTTTTTACATATTTTGTTCAAAACTACTACTTAGAAGTCGATTGGTGGAACGAGTTGAAGCTTGAAAGGAATGGACAGTGTGGTGCGGATTGGTTTCAAGTGACCAAGTGGATTGTTGTATGAAATAGTCGCAATGATATGGACAGCGCTAAACACAGGTAGTAGAGGTGTTCAATACGGCTAAAAATTAGTTTTCATTCAGTCAAGCTTCATCTCTTTTCGCACGACTCGTATAATACATTTTCGCCTGCACATCTCAGAATGTATGCAAAATTATTAACTATAAAATTATCATACAAACAACACGTATGGAAGTGTCTACATATTGTATTCACCTCTAAGTCTAATGTACCGTGTTTTGTCGGGTCACATATAAAGCAGATCGGTATAAAGATACGTTCAGTCGAATCGACGCTAAACAAGTTACGTCTAGAATTTTATCGTTTTTAATTTCACCATAACTAAAGTAGGCTTTGTACAAAAAAATAACAATTATTTTGTTATTACTTACAAAATTTATTATTTTTTTCAAACTTTGTAAAACTTATTCGACTACGAATACACGATCAAAACTTGAAGAAAGATCTGATTCTGTAGTTATAATCCATTCCCTCACTTTCTTGTAACGCAGTTCGCCTGCTTATAGAGCAGAAGATGTTTTTTAAATTTCTTTTAATTACATCTTCGTTTCAGAAACACTCTTTGGAGTGGGCTCTATTATACAAATATGTAGTCTATCGCTTTTTTAACTTTTATTTATTTGAATGTGAATACACATCTACATGAACTTCTGAATTCTGTCTGCTATTGTCCATAACTATTATTAACTGTAACTATAATTGCTATGACATTGGTCGCCCTCTTGTCCTTGGAGTCCTGTCACAGTTGGTTCCTGTTGCTGCTAACTGAAGTCGGTTCCAGTTGAAGTTTTCTCGAAGACTTCTAATGTTGTCGCCTGTAGGATCTTGTCCAAACCAATTCCTTAGGTTAACTGCTGCAAGATCGTCCCTAGGCCTTCTGGAGTAACCTTTACTGTAGTATTCTGGAGGTTTCCCGTATTTTACTGTAGGGTAGGCTAAACGCACGGTTCTAGCCTTATATCTTCCGGTGGACACTTCTTACTACTGAACATGGAGACGGTGTTCTTTCTGGCGATCTGCACCGGACTTATAAAAACGTAAGAGTAGCTGACACCACACATCGTTGCTGAACTCGTAATACAGAACTAGGCCTAACGGGGTCGATGTTGACGGGAATTCCAGTCTGCTCAACTTGCCAATATACTGAAAGGGCCTGATGTGCAGTTATGGTTTCAGGATATCAAAAGGCTCAACATGCTGGTACTGAGATATAGAGAGGAACTAAATAAGTTATCGGCTCAACACGCCGGTATAAGTCAAAGGAACAGATGACTATTGGCTCACCACGCCGGTACTGCACCTTAACACGCCGATATAGTATGGTTGATATCGGAAGGAACTGAGTGGATTATCAGCTCAGCACACCGGTATAATCTCAGCGCGTCGATATAGTCGACGGATGTACAGTCGACTGTTTATTTAATTATTATCTCTACCATAGAGTTTATCGATTTTGTTTACTTAGCTTATCTGACTTTAAATAAAATTAGGGTTTAAATCACTTCATTACGTTCTTTGCTACATCGATAGGTCCCAGGGTGTTTTCGGCACATTCGTGAAACACCGACCTAAGACAGTGCTCACCATGAAACACTCTAGCACTGTTCTCGTTGACGTTATCTTTCCTTAACCATTTTCTCCTGTTCACCAGGATTCCAATATACTCGCAAACACCGCAGTTGAAGTTGTGTTACTTTAATTTTTTTGTCAGATTCGATGCTCCGTAGAGGAGGGTGGTCTTCATGAGCCTTCGGACGAATTCTGTTAATGTCCCACTGAATTGTTACTTTTGATTATGTCATTTCTGCGTTGTCAGTGTTGCAAAATAATTAATTAAGATTTAATTAAATCTCGAGAAGTAGACAGAGTTACGAAGGGGAAATGCGAAGGTAGCATTAAGAGCATTTGACGAATTAATTCGGTTTACGACAGAGAAGAGAGAGAGAGAGAGAGAGAGAGAGAGAGAGAGAGAGAGAGAGAGAGAGAGAGAGAGAGAGAGAGATGGCATTAGCCTCAAGTATTTTCCGTTATTGAAGTATAGTTTACCTTAAACAGTTTGTAAAAGAACTTTACCGTAAATTTGCATATTTACAGCAGACTAAGGCTGATTTAATGATTAATTAACAATAACACAGTTTATGCATTTTTATTTTTATAATATTGAATTAAATTTATAACTTTGTGTAAATAGTGAATAACTAACAGTGAATAAATTACTTACTGAATTTTATGTTGTTTTTTTAAATTATAAATACAACAACTAATAACAAAGCTTTCTTGAAAGCGAATTTTCAGAAAATTATATTAAAGCTGTCAGGCTTAAAAATAATAAGCTTTTTTGTTTTTACAGGTGAGTAACTGAGAAGAAAAATACTAGATTGCACTTTTCAATATTGTAAGTAAAATTAATTACATAATTATCAGAATCGTAAGTTACAAAGTGGAAACTTGTTTATATTTATAATGTGGACTCTTAAAACGATTTAAAGAATTCAGCAATCGCCGTGTACTTTCCCAGCTGTACATGTTTACAGCTGTACAGGTTTACTCGAAGACGAAGTAAACCAAGGAGCGGCTATCGTGTTAAATCACCGGGGAATCAAATTTGCCAGATTATGATATAGAATTTCAGAACTCGATTTGAAGGGCCTTTTAAAAATATATATATATATATATATATATATATATATATATATATATATATATATATACATGTGTGTGTATGTGTGTGTGTGTGTGTGTGTGTGTGTGTGTGTGTGTGTGTGTGTGTGTGTGTGTGTGTGTGTGTGTGTGTGTGTTTGCACTATAGCAAAAATTTCGTCACTTAATAAAAATGTTACTTTTCAAAATGGCTGTCATTCAAATTCATAATTTTTCTAACTTACACTTTTTTGTAAATCCTAATTTACCATTGTAATGAACATAATCAGTATTTAAAATTTTCAAATTTATTTTAAAAGAAAATTTAACTGTTGTCGGGATTATAAAATTTCTTTTAGATTCTTATTATTTAAGCAAATTTTAACGCTGATTATAAAATAAGATTTAATAAATGATAAGAAAAAAGTGCTCGTGTAGAACTCGGGGAGTTACCGAAAAAGCTTTTGTTAATATCTTTGCTGGTTATATAATTAGTTTTGAGATATCTTGTTTTGTTTAAATAAATAAATACGTGAACCTAGCTTAGATAATATTTATTGTAGTTATAGTAAAACATCAGTTGTTCTATATTCGTAACGATCAGCTGATAGCCTGTAATAACTTTCAGGTTATGCTTTTAAAACTAGCAATATTAACAACAATTATTATAAAAGTGTTAATTTCGAATGTTTTATAAACTGTTGTAATTTTCTCGTGTTCTTCAACTAAGGAAAAATACCTCGATAACGTGTTCAATTCTTGAGCCGAGTTTAATATAAATTATTAAAAACAGTTTCCATCTCGTACCGCTGTTGAAGCGAATTTTCACCGAAAAATGTATCGGTACGGCCATTATGGTAAGACCTAAACTCATTATGATTTTTGTAATTTTCCATATTCGTTTTCATCCCGTCAGGTACAATAAATTTGGCACAACTGTGAAAGTGTAACCGTTTCCGGTTTTGTTTAGTTTTGGTTTTGTTTTTAGGTTTTTGAGTTATGCCTGCCAGTATTCGTGTCATTAGGTCATTTAGGTTTTTGACATATGTAGGCCTATTTGTACATTATAGTAACTTTGTTTTGTGCAATATGCCTTTATTTATTTATCTATATAATAATGTTCGTAAGTAACCAAAATAATATGTTATACGATTGGGGAAATAATATATCTAAAGTCCATACATTGTACGTGTTTAAGATAAACTGTAATGTATTACACGCAAACAGCCAACTTTACTCACCCTACTGTAATTGCATTTAATGTTATATTACATATATTCATTTAAAAATTTTGTTTTTTCACTTAGCATGTAGTCCATATCTTGCGACAATCTAAGCCCTTTTTCTGTGAAAAAAAATCGTTAAAATCCGTTTTCTCTAAGTGTAACGATTAGGAACAAAATTTGTTAAAATTTTAGCCCTCCCCCCGTAAAACCCCAATTATGTGTAACTCCAGTGAGTGTATCAAATCTATTTACCCGTATATCTATATAAATAAACATATAAATGTTCGTTTGTTCAAAATGTTAAATCTCCGAAAATTCTTCACCAATTACTTTGAACTTTTGACACAACATTGTCCTCGAATACGTGCATGTTTGATCTATCTGTAACGATGCATTCGAATACTTGCAAATTTTTATCTATCTAACTTTAGGCCTATATATCCATATAAAATCTTAATGTTCGTTTGTTTAAAATCTTAAATTTTCGAAAATTCTTCCCAATTGCTTTGAAATTTTCGCACCATGCTGTATTCGGATACGTGCATTGTTTTACCTATCTGTAACATTGCATTCGAATACGTGCAAATTTTTAATATTCGTTTGTTCAAAATCTTAAATCTTCGAAAATTCTTCACCAATTGCTTGAAACACAAATTGCTTGTGTCCAACTTTGGACACAACGTTGTATTCGAATACGTGCAAATTTTTAATATTCGTTTGTTCAAAATCTTAAATCTTCGAAAATTCTTCACCAATTGCTTGAAACACAAATTGCTTGTGTCCAACTTTGGACACAACGTTGTATTCGAATACGTGCAAATTTTTATCTATCTATCTGCATATATCTATATAAAAGGATAATGTTCGTTTGTTCAAAATGTAAAATGTCCAAAAAATTTTCACCGGTAGCTTTGGAATTTGGAGACAACGTTGCATTCGAATGTGCATGTTTTATCTATCTTATCTATATTTATAAAAATGTAAATATTTGTTTGTTCAAAATCTTAAATCTCCGGAAATTCTTTACCGAATTCTTCGAAATTATGATACTACTTTGCATTCAAATACGTGCTTTGTTTCATCTACCTGTAACGTTGCATTCAAATAAGTGCATATTTTATCTGTATATATCTATATAAAATGTTAATGAGCGTTTGTTCAATATCTAAAATCTCCGAAAATTCTTCAACGATTGCTTTGAAATTTTATCACAACATTTTATGTATTATGTTAGCTTTTATCGTAATAAAACATGTAGATAGATACATGCATGTTTTATCTATCTGTCTGTCTGTCATATCTATATCTATATAAATAAAAATGTAAATATTCGTTTGTTCGAAATCTTAAACCTCCAAAAAATTCTTCACCTATAGCTTTGATATTTTGACACAACGTTGCATTCGAATACGCGCTTGTTTCTGTACACCAACTATTATATAGAGGTCACACATGTGACAGGGTAAAAATATGTTTTTTTGAATATCAGCGCCATCTGTTCGACGTAAAAGCATCACACGCTATATTAAATATTTCATGATTCCATTTCAATGTTTCCGAATGCACTGTTAAATTGATCCAGACAGCCACAGCAACGCGGGGCCGGGTGCAGTTGGTTTGAAATAAAAGACATTTACTGTTTCTGGAGTAATACTCTGATCGACGGCTAAGATTTAAATTTTTTTTATTTCAAAGTTGGTACACAGAGTACCATTTTTTTTTTTTACCTTCCGTGCAAAAATGTTTTTCGCCGACAACTGTGAGAAATAATTGAATGTGATATGACTTAGTAGGCCTAAGTGTTATGATAACATTGTAGCTTTTAAATACTTAGGTGTGTGTGTTGTGTTTTCGAGTGGAATCTTGCGTTTTGTACTTCAACAAAAATAAATCTCGGTTTAGGTTAAAAAAAAAACGTTAAACTTCTTTGAATTTGAAACGAACTACTTTGAAAGAAGAACAATAAATTCTATGAGAAAGTTTTACTGTTTAAAAGTAAAATATTGCTAATTAATAAAGTTTAAATATAAATCAGCTTATAAGAAAGAAAACTGTACAAAGTATTGGGACTTTAATAAATCAAATACAACTGCAGTGTTGTTAAAACAAAGGTTTAATTGCATTAAACATTTACTGCTAATGTTTATAGCAGTAACGTCTGAGCATTACTTTATTATATACGTAATGTTGTGTAGAAACGTAATACAGCATACACTTGACACAATAAGAGCCTTCAATTAACTTGGCTCACTGCGCTGTCAGCTGTAAACTTTTTTAATTTTCTGTTTGGCCTCGGTAATTTGATTGTTTTGTTTGCAGATGAACTGATAGTTAAAAACATACCAAAGAACCTGAGAAAGACAAGTAAAACTTTTTGTCACTCCAATTATTTGAAAAACTCAGTTTAGAATATTTTATGTTTGTAACAAGTTTCTTTTGCTGAAGTATTCAAATATTTATTTGTAGTTAATACTTGATTGTCAGTTACCTTAGGTTTTTATGTATTGCAATAGTTTTCAATTTTGATGAATCAAATTCTCTAAAAAAGTTTGTTTCTTTGCTGGCAATTTTACGAGCTGTAGTTCAATTTAAAGAAGCGTGGTTTTTCACTCCAAACAGATACAACTAACGGACCTGTGTTATTCCGTTTTCTAGGTTAAAAACCATATAACACCACTGAAGGGACCATTGATTTTGGCTTCGGTAACTTTAGTAGAACGTAATTCACTCTGGAGCAGAAATGACATTTAAAAAGTAAATGAACCGTAACCAACGAATTACGAGCCTTTTCGAACCTTCTGCTACACCCTGTTGTAGGTTTTTCTTAATTTACTCCATTCCGTCAGCATTGTAAACTGCCAACCATAAATGTGTCTATATTTAAAATTTATCTACACGACGAATGTCATTAAGTACATAATGCAGTCACCACAGCGCTAGTGTTCCCACCTAGCTTCCATACAATACCCGTATCTTTATCTCCCTGGAGACGGTACTTTATTATTTTTGCAAATGTCTAGGATAAAATCACACGAGAATATAGTGCTGAGTATTGGGAATGAATATTTAAAGTGATGGAAAACTAGGTTACCGAGGAAAGTAGTAGATTGGATTTCCGTTTGGAAAAAATAAAGGCTATTTGTTGAAGCAGGCGGTAAATAGAAGTTTGTTTTGCAAAAGAAATTATAATTTAAAATCAAAGTCTTTTGCTTTTGAAAGGTAATTTTTAATCTTTCTCGACGATCTCGTATCGTGTTTTTTTCCTGAATAAACTTGGCGTTTTCTTTAGTTAAATAAAAGTAAATAATTACAATGCTTTACACATTTTATTTTTATCGCAATTATAAGAGCGTTCTCGCAGTGTTGATGATTTTAAGGTTATCTTTCCACCAACTCTAGTGCCCTGAGACTGAAAATCGAAAACTTTGGTTTGTATATTGTGATGATTTGAAACTCAATTAAGTGTACACAATTTTAAGAAAAGAAATGTAACGTTGTAAATTAACCCTACCGGATTCCGTGTTTATTTTCTTGCAGCCTAGAAGCGATGCCTTAAAATTTGACGGTCAGGGTGTTACCGTGATTGCCGCTGCAATCACCTTAAGTTATACTAATGATGTTATATACCGAGTTGTTATTGCTGGACACAGCTGTTTCGACGTTATAGAAGAGAATTTACAACAGAGTATAAGAGATTTTTTTGCAAGGGGAAAAGAATTAGATTTAAAGATTTGAAATGGCCGCCATTTTGAAACTGTTGAACGGATTTTGCTGTCAATGTTATCACCGGACTTGCGGCCTCTAGAGCGTATAACTGTGTACTACTATCCTTCACTGTCTTGTTTCTGCATTTACCCGCTAAGTGATAAAACTGAACTACGCTAAACGAAACACACTTTTTATCTACGGTTAACCAAAAAACTGCATTATGGTTTCCACTTTCGTAAAAACCAATTAATTACTTGTGTTTTCTTCCCGCAGGATTGTACACTAGCCTACAGCTTTGCAAATTTAATGCGGCCTCTATCTGCGCCTACGCGTTTAACAGTGTCAAGGAGTACGCATATTTTGTCTGCGTTTAATTTAATTACAAGAGATAAATAGACTACGTGCTGGGAGTAATTTAACACTGATACTTAGATTTAACATTGAGATTTAGGTTTGTAACGCCCTTTCTTACTGCTAGGAGACATTCTCGCTCGCTGTGTGTGTGTGTGTGTGCGCGCGCGCTCGTGCGTAATAATAGTGAAAGGGAAACTATACATTTTTCTATAAGGCTATAACAGGCACAAGTTTCCATAAGATTTTTCCCTAACGTTCGTACTTTAGACTAATGAGGACGCGGGATCCGCGTTAACGGTAAAGGAAAAGCTCAACGGGAGTAACTGCGGCTAGAACTAAGAACCTTAAGCCCGAAGGTGCGCAGTTCAGAAACGCAGCAGACTGACCGGTGCTTTAGCCACATCGACCAACGAGTCCTCAGTTTCCATAAGAAATTAATGGTAATGATCAGCTGTAAATAATACCTAGGTTCTAATATAGTTTCTATTACAACAGTATAATGTTCATAACAACTCTGCTCTAGTTGAATAATAACAAAACTATATATATAATTTAGTTCTAATATTGGTTTCTATGGTGATAGTTTAAATTATTCAATTTAAATATTCAGATGTTTAAATGGGTTGGCCAATGAAGTGGTAAGGGGGTTTCCCGTAGTATTTTTACAATAAACACAATCGCATAGCTTAGATAACGCAGAAACAGCTATTTGTTGTAGAATATAATACTTATAGATTGTTCAGAAAGTTTTTTGTTTTGTTTAAACAGATAATTTTTTGTTTAAAAAGTAAATACATCATGGTTATTCCTCAGACCTTGTTCAATTCGTTACAAGTGATTGTTTAAGCAATTTTGTAATTAAATGTGTTAGTAGGGTCTACTCTAGCGCGTAAAATTTTGTTCCAGTATGACATAAGCACTGCAGATAAATTATTTACATAACTTTGTTATCTATAGAATACAGTATATGTGCTCAGACAAGGACAGAGTAGTGGTATTGTCGGAAACATAGAGTTTGTACTTGGTGTAACTGAAGGAGTTTGTGCCGGTGTTTGTACACAGTGGACGCGGAGGGGTAATTAAAGAAATCTTATCTCTCTGCAGGGGTCGTAATCTTTCGTTTACCCATGTCGGTAATGTTTAAGCGATTCTGAACACCGAAACAGGGTTGTTCCCGTTTCGTAAAAAATCATTCGAAACAAAATTCACTTTTAAAAAAGCAATCTATTTGCACTATTTGCCTTGTACGCAAGCGTTTCATCGATAAGTTCATTTCATAAAAAGTTATTAATAAGAAAGTATAGCTTCCTGTTTAATCGGGACAAACATATTAAATAGCAACGACACAGTGCAGTGTTAAACCGGGCTTGATGGAGGTTAACGAAACCAAAGCAGATAAGGGCTAAACAGCATTAACCTAATACTGCGTTGCAAGCTTCTCGATTACAGAGTATGGTGCAAATTTGAAGACTTGAAATTAATTATTAGGGCCTTGAGATGAATACCGATCTAGTGTGTGAGCGTGCACATCGCACGACCAAATATTTGACCAAATTTGTATGACATTTAGCACGTAGGTCTCGTTTGTTTTTATATCTTAACCATATTTAAATTTTTCAAAAAACAGGTTTATAAAGCTTTTTTTTAAAACTGTTAAAATTCTTATTTTTTGTAAATCGGCTGCAACAATTTTAATAATTTTTTTTCATACGTTGTCTGTAAAAACGCAAAAAGCGATTTTCGAATTCTTTCCAACAGCCGCAACATTTGGTTCGGGAGTGGTTGCAAAGAATTAAAAAGTCGTCTTAGTTTCTTAAAAATCCCTACATCCGATTTTGCTAGTTTTGTTCAAATATGAAGAATAATTTCTTAAGCAAGTGTTACAAATTTCAGATAAACAAAATTTATGGTTCCGAAGTGAATAAAAGAAATAAAATAAACCCATAAAAGCGTCACTTTTTATTATTATTATTATTATTTTCATTAATAGGTCAAGTGCAAAAAAATTATTTACGAATTAGATTGGATTAGATTCAAACTAGAGGAAAGGATAATGCAACCCGATAATACAACACTGCGGTCAATGCACCAATTGTGCAACTAAACATTTGAGTATTAGTTCAGCAGATTAATGTCTTTATTAAGTTCCAACAATACACTGACTAGCTCATTCTGCTGAAGATCCCTAGTGTCTTGGAAACCAAAAATGCCTAGCCTCCTACTAGTATGTATTATGTGCCTTGAAGTTTCCTCCTCTTTCCTGAACAGTTTCTCCATGGTGCATACTTATCCTGTTTATGTGCGCCGTCAGACCGTACCCTTTGATCAACGCATTTATAAATGGATCATTCGAACAAAATTCATTTTTTTCAAATTAGGTCTTCAGCTAAGAAATTTTTGTGATAATTTTCAATTCAGTTGATGAAATTGTTCTAGAAATAAGACATTGTTTAATATGTTTTAAAAACAAAACATTTTAGAAACAAAATAAATATTCCAAAAACAAAAAATTTGGAAATAAAAGTTGTGTTTGTTCCAAACGTATGGCCTAAGTTCAAATGTGTTAATGTTTTGTTTAGTTGGACGTACATAAGCCGGGTAGTATCCGAAATGTTGGCTCTTGTTGCAGCAGTATTACTTGTGCTCATGTGGTACTTCAGCGTAAAGCTGTTTCGAGTGGCAGCTGAAACCTTTATATCCATGTGTTTATGTCTGTTCACGAACCCTCATTGACCCACTTTAAAGAATTTTCTGCTCGAGTCGGCAGACAGAACCTTCACACACTGGACTGTGCTCACACGTTCGTTGAGCATTAAATTCTGTTCTGAATTTTTTAATTGTAGGCCTACCCTTAAGACTTAATGCTTTCGGAAAAGTCTTAAAATAAGTTTACCGGATTATTGTATTTTTTTATAAACTGTATATTAAAATTGTATTTTTCGCTGTAGACAATAAAAATCAATATGTTTTCCATTTAATTATTCTACCGCCCTGTATTCTTGTTCCAGGAATAGAACTTCCGTGAACAATACACTTTTTTCTGCGCGATATATTTTCTCATTTTAACAAGAAGCAGAGTCAATATCCGTTATTACGGAAACTGATGTAATAATATGACAAAGATGCTTTGTTATACCGTTATAGCTTTATATTTAATTACGCTAGAGTGCAGCACCGGCACTACACGGGAACTTAATGTGGCTAAAACTGAGGCTATTTTCCCTGTACAATTTCTTGTCAACTGATGTCAAGTTTCAAGTCAAGACGGCGTATTGATTGCTGGTTTTCAAAAAGTGTATAATATAATTTTTTTCCTGATATTGTTACTTTTTGGAAAACACAACCAGTCAGCTAAACTGAAGCGTGCCGTGATTATTTTAAATATTATTAATTGGAAACGGCAGTTGGAGCCGCGCCATAATGATAAAATCTTGATCCTAGCCTTTTCGTTTGTGTGTGTGTGTGTGTGTGTGTGTGTGTGTGTGTGTGTGTGTGTGTGTGTGTGTGTGTGTGTGTGTGTGCGTGTGTGCGTGTGTGTGTGTGTGTGTGTGTGTGTGTGTGTGTGTGTGTGTGTGTGTGTGTGTGTGTGTGTGTGTGTGTGTGTGTGTGTGTGTGTGTGTGTGTGTGTGTGTGTGTGTGTGTGTGTGTGTGTGTGTGTGTGTGTGTGTGTGTGTGTGTGTGTGTGTGTGTGTGTGTGTGTGTGTGTGTGTGTGTGTGTGTGTGTGTGTGTGTGTGTGTGTGTGTGTGTGTGTGTGTGTGTGTGTGTGTGTGTGTGTGTGTGTGTGTGTGTGTGTGTGTGTGTGTGTGTGTGTGTGTGTGTGTGTGTGTGTGTGTGTGTGTGTGTGTGTGTGTGTGTGTGTGTGTGTGTGTGTGTGTGTGTGTGTGTGTGTGTGTGTGTGTGTGTGTGTGATTAGCCTGTGTCCTGATTAGCCTGACTTATTAGGTTATAGTCTACTTTAATCAGTTACGTAAGTTCATCTTCCTAATCGTACGGCGCACTTTACTTTGTCCCGGGTATGGGCGTTACCATGACGGCCGCTCTAATTTAACTTTTAATTCTGACAGTAAATTGATACTCTACTCTTGCTTAAAACTTTGAATTTCTATTTGTATAATATTACGGAAAGAAACTCCCCCCCCCGCCTGTTATTGTTATCCAACCCTCTCACCGCTTCTCCCCCCCCCATTTCGTTCCATTGTTACACGTCTGGGTAAATATGAAGTTGAAAATTGAAGAGTTCGCCCATTATAAGTTTTGATTAGCATGCGTTACCAGAAACCAGAGTAAAGTTTAACAGATCAACATCCAAACATCCAAGTAGGTAAGCTGTTAATACAGTTCAAATCGCCAGAGATAAGGGAATCAGTAAGGGTTTTAATCTGTTTTGTGTATGCCGCAGGCGAAGTAAGCAACGTTATTGAACGTTTAGATTTGCGAATAATTTTGAATTTATACTAGAATTTTTCTTAAAATCTTACTTTAGCTGCGAGATTAGCTTTTGAATTAGTATTTTTGTAGTGAAAACTTTTATGGTCACGGGTGTCAAAACATATGCTTTCGCGTCACGCTTGATTCCGTAATGCACACCCCATAGAATATATAATTGTTCTTGTATATATTTAGACTTGAAGTTACCACTTCTAAACAGCTGATTTCGCACAACAGCTGTTGTTTCAATATAATTTCAATTGACGTTAAGTTCTTGTAATTTTTAAAAATGTGTAATTTCTAAATTTGTGTAGTTATTTGTGTAATTATTTAATGAATACGACCTAAGCCAATCACTTTTGTTGGCACTACCGCAAGTGCTACACGTAATTTTTTTTTAATTGTCAGTAATCAAATATAATAAAATTAACTTCTGAATGAACACACAAAAATGAACCATGACCGTTGTCAGATTCGTTTCCCTGTTTTTAACAGAATTTGGAAATGTAAAATGATTCTTACTTCTTACAAGTTTTAACGCTGTTTTGTGATTGTAATAAAAAAAGCTATAAATGTTTTAAGAACCGAAACTATGGCCTTTTTGAAACCGTTTGACGGATTGCCTGTATAACGAACTAGTGCAAGCACACGCACGCGCTTCTGTACTTATAATTTGCTTGAAATGTCAACAGTGTGCTAGGAATGTGGGGCCTACATTTAAAGAGTTGTGGATTTAATTGGCAGTGTGGGAGTAGCGTGACATTTGCCGCTGACATTTCGCAATTATTGTTTGAATTTGTTATTTGCTTCTAATGGTATTTGTGGAGTGTTTCCAAGGTAACTAGTTATGCCGTACATGTTATGATTCCTTCCGCACTATACAAAGTATAAAGAATCTATACGTTGCTTTAATCTTCCTGGCTTTAATCTATACGTTGCTAAAACACCTGCTTACTAAATCTATTCAAAATAATTGTTTGTGGATACTGCTAACTTTTAACGAATTATTAACGTATACAAATGTATTAGCTAAATGCTTACGTAAACGTTGCCTAGTGATACATTTTGGTTGAAAGAAAAAGCTCTCAACGACACCAACGTTGTTGGAAACAGCGTAGGCGAAGGATTAACCTTTTAAAGCAAAATAGTTGATAAATCAGATTTATGTTTATCTTTAATGATTTTTATCGGATTATTGTTGAAAACGGTAATACAAAAAAAAATGCTTTAAAATGTGGCACGTGTGCGCAACACTTACCGAATTTTTTCACTCTCTTTAGTAAGAAAGTAAAAACTCTAATTAAAAGTCCTTTGTATAGTCTCTATTAATATCCTTCCGATGCTTTTCACTGTACTGTGCACATAATGTGCAGGGTAATAATAATATAGTGTAAGTACAAATGCATTGGCGGGGGGCATATGTAATTTATGAGTCTAGTTGAAATATGGGTCAACACCCATGGCGCAGGTTCATACAGTAGGCTACATATCGACCTTATCGTGTCATATTTAATACTCAGAGGTTAGTCCCATACATTATGAAACAGTTTTACGAGGTGCTGCGTCGTTTAGATTGATTTTATCATCAACCGTTTGCCGTAAAATATGGGTCTTGAGCGAATAATCAGTGTTTAAAATATATTTAACGAAAGCATGTGTAAAATTGATCCAAATTCCGTGTGCGTGTTTATATTTTATCTGTACAGAGTGTTTGAAAATTAGGAATACTGTCTTTGCCATGTGTTTAATTCTTGCGATACTCCGGTAAGAGAAGCCATATTACATGATTTTAAATTTATTAAGTAATTAAACACACGCTCAACATGGATCCTAAAGATAAACTATATGTTATCTCCCCCAAACCATTTATTATTTTAATGTTGTGTAACGATGTGTCATTCTAAATCTGTTACCGGAATAGCCTACTGGAAGGGCGGAATTATGTTCGTTTTACTCACAAATGTAAAAGCGGAAGATACTTACTTGGCATCCCGTAGATCGTCCGTAGTGTCTAAGCGCTGAGTAAATTCGTCGGAAATGTTTTTTTGCTTTTGTTTTACTGTGTCAAGGTAATTAATAACGTGAATGGTTTTGACGAGTCGGGCAGTTTGAAAGTGGGGTGGGATGAGGATAAGCATCATTAATAACCGCTTTAGAGACAGCACTCGACGCGTATTCCGCCATCTTTGTTTTTACCTCGTCATTGATGAAAGAGCTTGAACAGTTGGGGGGGGGTGGATTCTAATTTGACAAAATAACTCGCTGCTGTTTGCTTGAGTTGACAAGAATTCAGTTTGCAATTGCTGTGTGGGAGAGTTATTCCACAAAGACAATGCTGTAAACATACATCAAAGATTAATTTAGACTGTACAATTGCGCCTAACACTGATCTTTGTATTTTAAAATACCAGTGTTAAACTAATTCTTAATGAATTTTTTACAACTAACTAAAGTCACTGTTTAAAAAGTCAGCTGTTTTCCCGCTTTTTTGAATTTTTATAAAATATTTTTACGTTTTTCGTTATCATCAGTTATTTTGTAAACTTGTATACTTTAAAGTCTCTGTTTTCTTTATTTTTGTCACAACTTACAAACAAATTGATTCTCTAAACTTACTTCACTTTCCAATTTAACGTTTAGTCGCTATAGAGGCGTCTCCGTTACATCTCTATCTAAAAGTCTCCGCAACGGGCAGGCTATCGTTTTGGCAAAAATAATATAAAACTTATTCTTCTAAAAGTTATTTTAAAAATACTATATAAATATTGTTTGTGTTTGAATAAAATATAAATTTATATGCTAAAAATGTGAAAATATTTAAGAAAAGTTATTTATATTTAATGTTTGTAATAAAATAAATGCTCCAATGATTAGTTAAAACTAATATAACCTCGAAACAGTAATAGCATGCAAATAACGTATTTCTTATATTCATTCTATGAACGAGATTGTAAAGCTTTGCACCGTTGCTAATTGCTACCTCTTTGTACGGGCCAACAATGCAGTGGCCTAAATCTGACTAGAATCATCTAATTTAGTAGTGCGTTTCTTCTTCGGTAAGATGTTACGCTTGTGTTTGTTTTATATATTCTTTGTATGAATTGTGTTTTGAATTATTAAGTGTAGTGTCGAAAATTGTGTTCTTTTGAAGTATTTCAATTTATTAAAGTGGTAAGCAAATTGTAGAATACATAACGTGAAATACATCAGTTGGTTGTTATTAGTAACAACAGATTATATACTACATTTTTCTGAAGTACCCTGCTTATTGAAAACTGTAAGTTATCCTATTTTGGTAGGCCAGTGAAGGGCCCGTTAGGACTATTTTTTAATTGTATAAGAACATATTTTCCTATATTTTTTTGTAATGTTTCTTATCTGAAATGTTTAGTATAATCGTAATATATAAAAGAAAAGTCCTGACTGACTGACTGACTGATTCATAATAAATGCAGAGCCAAAACTATTTTAGCTAGCGACTTGAAATTTTCAGGGTATATTTATATTACCATATAGGCTTGCAAACAAGAAAGGATTGTTCAAACATTTGATTTGAACGCCATTAAACTACTTAATTTAATAATCACTACAAATTTAATAATCAACATACAGCCGAGACTATTATAGCTAGAGATTTTAAATTTTCAGAGTACCTTCTTACAACAATGGTCAGATGCACTAAGAAAGACTTTTCCAGTATTCAATCCCTAAAGAGGTAAAATTGGGGTACAACAATTTTTATTATAAAAAATATATTTTTCGTCCGATCTTCTTAAAACGTAACATAGTCACTTTAAATATAAGTAGTCAAATGTATTTTTCACCATTATCCAAAACTATCCATTACAGAGATTGAAAGGGGTAGAAAATGTAAAAAGGGGTATACAATTTTGCATTGAAAAAAAATTTTTTTTTATTGTATATTCTAGAAATATGCTATGAAACACATATTTCAACATTTTTCTGAATTCATCCCCTAAAAGAATAAAATGTAAAAAAGAGGTATCATTGAAGAAAAAAGATAGGCGATGATAGCGTTTAATGTGCTTTTCGCCTTAAAAAAAATAAATAAAAAAGTGAAGAAAAAAGAGTGTTTGCATTGGAGAAAAATATGTTTTACCAATCGGATTTTCTTAAAAATAAAACAATATATTCTAAAACACAAATTATGATACACGAAATTTAGCATTTTCCCCTCGAGTTCATCCCCTAAAAGGACAAAAATATAGAAGAGGTATATTTTTCTATTGGAGAACAAATATTTTTTATCAGATTTTCTTAAATTCGGAAAATTTATTACACGTTTGAAGATAAAACAACATATTAAGGTTATAATATTTTTTCATATTCTCTGTAAAATAATCACAAGTTTAGATGATCACGCTTTTATCAATATATTTTTTTATGTTCCTAAATTATTACATTACTGAAACAATTTAAGTTTCGTGGGTGAAGCCGCGACGGGTAATGCTAGTTTTATATACAAAAATGATACCCCATAAGTGTTATATTTTCTAATAAAATAAATTGTTATCATTACATTTAGTTCGTTGGTTGATTGCAAATAATTTTGCAGAATTGTCGATACCAGTAGAACACAAATTAATATTTAATATTTATAACCTAAAATGGCAAGTAGAGTAATCATACAATTTGACCTTTAGTATGAATTCATTAATTATTTAACCTTGGCAATACTCCATAATATATTTAAATATTTATAACCTAAAATGTTTGGTAGGATAAAATTGCCTGCCTGTTTCACTTAACGTGTCTGTCTGGATGTATTAACATATCCAGAACAAACAACTGGATCGATTAAACTACCTTAGAAACAAAAAAACCTATTTTCAATAAATTTTACTCATGTATATGTCTAGGTCCCGTTTAATTTTCTAAATACAAACTGTTACCAGTTTATAAATAGGTAATTGTGAATATTAGTAGGTAGCTCACATACTTGAAATGGAAACTTTTTAAGGAGCACCGTGCACAATATTGGGTGGTTAATCCATCTCGCTCGGAAATGAAAAGTTCATTTGGTTATTTTCGAAAGAAGTCTACTAGTGAGCTATAGGCATGTTCAACGAGCATGCTTGGCTCACTTGTCCTTATGGAACTAAGGTACGTGTGTTAGTGTAATACACCACCCAGCTCATTTAGGTACAGTTAAATATATGCTTTGTAAGCTACTAGATTGTTTTTTAATATTATGTACGAGGGTTGATCAAATATAAACGAGACTGATTTTTTAAAAAAATTATTGCTTACTTACAAATTATTCTTGATACAACTTATTTTTCTACATAGTCTCCCGCACGAGTAACACATTTTTCCCACCGGATTGGAAGTTTTTTAATTCCATCTTCGTAAAAAGTTTTCGTGCGTTCATTGAGCCATTGGAGCACGAAGGTCTCCACTGCAGAATCGTCTTCGAAACGCTGGCCTCCAAGCGCCTCTTTGAGTGCCCCAAACAGGTGATAGACGCAGGGTGATAAGTCTGGACTGTATGGGGGATGTTCCATTGGTTCCCAGCCAATTTGATCGAGTTTAAGCCTCGTAGCTTTCGCCGAACGTGGTCGGGCATTATCGTGAAGAAGAATGACGTTTCTCGCCGGTTTAGATTTCCTTTTCCTAAGAAAAGACTGTTTTGCGGCCTCTAAAACATCGCAATAATATTGTGCATTTATTGTGCGTCGTTGATGGAGGAAATCGACGTGAAAGGCGCCTTGATTGTCGAAAAATACAGTGGCCATTACCTTCCCGGCCGACGATCGTGATTTGGCCTTCAGAGGCGCCCTCTCTCCCCTCTTCCGCCACTCCATACTTGCCTGTTTCGACTCGGGAGTGTAATGGTGAACCCATGTTTCGTCACAGGTGACAATCCGGTTTAATAATGCCTCACCATCTCGTTCAAATTGGGTCAATAGGCGCTGGCAAATCTCCAAACGATTCCGTTTGTGAACGTCGGTCAAAATTCGTGGAACCCACCTTGCAGATACTTTGCTGAGTTCCAGGTTTGATGTAACGATTTTTTTAACGCTACCATAGCTCAACTGGAGTTCATCTGCAATAAATCGCAGCGATATACGTCTGTCTTCGTCCAGGAGCTTCCGAACAGCATCAATGTTTTCGTCCGTGACGGAAGTGGTCGGGCGACGATCATGGCTGAGGTTTTCTACTGCTTCCCGTCCTTGGCGAATTCCTTGTGCCAAGCAAAAACGCGAGCTCTTGACAGGGTCCTGTCCCCGTATTGAGCCGTCAATCTACGAAAGATTTCAGTCGGATTGACCTCCTCCTTGGCCAAAAACTTAATAATAATTCTCTGCTCCACGGAAACGTGCACTTCACTCTCACTCATTGTATAGTTTTATACTGAAGGGTCCGAACGGAAATGTTGCCCGTCTACGCCCATGTAAATTACTTAATGTATTACCCATGTATTACTTAATGTAAATAAGTTTAATATTACATATTTAAATTATTAATAAACGCTATTGTACTAAGTGCCCAGCCCAGTCATCACAATTATTAGAGCATTTACATATGTATAGCCTATATAGTGCAAGGTTGATGTTTTATATTTATAACTGAAGTAAATAAGTTATAAGTTGTATGTGATAGTTTCTTTAATATAAGTTCTGTTAATACAGAAAATTACGTTACTTATATTATTGCGAGTATCGATTATCATCCATATTCGCAATAATATCGTTAACGTAATATTTACCAATGAAAACAATCAGTGAACATTCATAAGTGCATCGAATCGATTGTAAATAAAGTACTTTTAATATAAACTTATACCTGTCAGGATAAATTTCGTTAAAATTTTGTATAAGGATGTATTGTTTTCTTTAATCTTAGAGCCGCCTCGGTGGTCTAGTGGATAGCGTACTAGGCTTTCACCCCGAGGACCCGGGTTCGATTTCCGGAGAGGGCTTGGCATTTTCATACGCTATAAAATCATCCCATCGTCTGCATTAGCCCAAGTGTGCACAATAGTCGGACGTTGAAATAAAAAACAAAATTAAACAAAAATTCTTTAATCTTAACGAATGTGTTAAAGTTTTAATTAAATATAAATACCAGCTGATAAGAACCAAACAAAACGTAGGAGTTTTTTAGTTTTTGAAATTTTATGGATTAGAAACTGAACGTTTTGGGATAAACTATATTTAATTATTATATTTATTATATTATTATTACATTTCGTTAATTATAATAATTATTTAAATGGAGGCCTAAAGTCATCAATTGTTGTAATGTTATCCATAACATAACGTAACCACTTTTATATTCATTCTACATTTAACTCCGTTATACTTATTTGACCTTGACTTTATTTTAAATTTAACAAGTTTTATAGGCGCTATTAGTAGTAATAATTATGTGTAATAATGTTTTATTCAATTTATATTAAAATCTGTTATATTCATGGTATATTTGCCTCTTGTTACACTTGTGTTATATATTGGCTAATTCCTGTTATTCAGTTTATACAGCTTGTCTGACCCGAGCTACATTGATTTTAAATTTAACGCCAATTATTATAATCTAGTGTTATATGACTAATGTTGTATTCGGGTTATATTTTACAATAGTTGTATACATTTTATTTTAACTGCAGTTGTTATATGACTTGTTATATTTAACAACAGAACTGTTGTGTTCTAGTTACAACAAAGGGTGCAGGTACAGATTAGAGAGCAGTGTTTGCCCTGTCTGTGTTTCAGTAATTGAATAAACTCATTGTGTGCGCGTGCGCTCCGGCAATTGTCTTTGTTCCGAGATAAGCTTTAAATGTGATTCAACCCCCCCCCCCATCAATAGTACAGTAGTTTCAAATCCATATTGTCTGTTTTTTAAAAAAGAATTATTTTAGTTAAACTAAACAAAGATTTTTTTTTTATTTCCTCACAGTACATCAGTGTTAAGTAAAAGTTGGTTTCATCGGTGCTTCTGTGCACAAGGCGGAGATTAAAAGCGAATTTTCAAATATCGATGCGATGTGGCAAGAAATGTTCATCGGGGCCTTAAGATTCTATTTATTTTTCTGTATTAATAAATTATGATTTTTATTTATTTATTTTTTGGCCTCATGGGACCACTTTAGTCTAAGTTTCAGTTCTTCCCAACATCGGGCTGTAATTTTTTCTTCAATAATCCCTCATTCGATCAGATCGTTGCTTTCTGACGGTATCTGTGATCTCTACCTTCTTGTGTCTCTTCGGTTTATCCACTTTAAATTTATTAGTCTTAAGAATGCGTGTTATTTTACATTTGTCTGTTGCATCATCCATTTTCAGTCCTATTTCACCGAGATCCCTGAGGACTTGTGTGATGTATATTCCCTGTGTTTTCCTGTTGATGCTTCTCATTACCAGTTGTCTCAGGATTCTGTCCTCCGGCATTTTTAATATGTGAAAGAAGTGGGAAATTCTTCGTTTTTTCATTACACTGAGAACTGGGTCGATATATTTGTATACTGTTTCATTGGTGGCTATTCTCCAGGTCCCGTCTTTCCGGTAGCTTTTGTTGAGACACGTTCTGATGATCCTTTTCTCTGTCTTAAGCAGCGGGTCCGTTTTATTATTGTTTTTGATTTGGAAGAGAGTTTCACTGGGATATGATGTTTCTGGGAGTACCAATGATTTGTAGTGGCGTATTTTTGTTTTTATTGACAGGCATTTTTCCTTGTACGTTGGCCAAGTTAGTAGCTGGGCTTTTTTAATTTTTGCTACCCTATTGAGTTATTGAGTAGTGCAGGTTTTTCGTCCAGATTGTATGTTATGGTTTCTCCTAGATATTTGAAACATTCCACGAGCTTTATGGTGTTTCCGTTAATGTTCATTTTATTTACGCATAGCGGGTCCATGGCCATGATCTCTGTTTTTTCATATGATATTCTCAAACCTAACTTCTGCGCAATGCTATCAAGGCTAATTATTTGTTCTCTTGCTTCCTGTAGATTAAGGCAAGTAGGGCCAAATCATCTACAAATCCTATGATGTTTGTTTTAATGGCCTTAGACCCTGTACCTATTTTAGTTTTAACCGGGCTTTCCTGTTTCCATATATTGATAATGAAATCTAATGCTACGTTGAACAACAAGTGAGATAGTCCGTCACCTTGTCTCATCCCGGTTTTAATCGAGAACGATTCAGAGATTTCTCCTCTGAATTTCACTTTTGAGTGCATTTCCGTCAGAGTTAGTTCTGTCATTCTCACGAGTTTTGGATGTAGTCCATAGTTCTTTAGAATCTTCAATAATGTCGGCCTGTGAATGCAGTCGTACGCCTTTTCGAAGTCGATAAATGATATAAAAAGTTGTTTGTTTGATAGTTTGAAATTTGCCATAGTTAATTTAAGTGTGAGGATCTGGTCAGAGCAGCTTCTGTAGGGTCTAAATCCTCCTTGGTAGTCACCCAGTTTGGGCTCTAGTGTATCTTGTATTTTATGGAGTAATATTTTCGAGGAGACTTTGTAAGTACAGTCCAATAGCGTTATTCCTCTGTAGTTCCCAGAGTTCGTTTTGTCGCCTTTTCTTGTACAATGGATGGATTATTCCTGTGGTCCAGTTTTGCAGGAGTTTTTCTTCTTCCCAGATTCTGGTGAGATGTTTGTGCAGTTCCGCTATAATCTCCGTGCTGGCATTCTTCCATATCTCCGCAAAGACTTGATCCTCGCCACATGCTTAAAATTAAATTATGATTTATCGTAGTAATTTTTAAAAATTTGCAATAATGTACCGCTAACATGTTCCGCTTGGAACCTAAACAAAATATACGAATATTCTCCTAAATATCTGTTAAATAATTTTTATAAAAAAGTACACGTGTGAAACTCTGGGAGCACCTACAGAAGCGAAGCTTTTGTTAATATTTTTGCTGAATATATAATTAGTTAGAAGATATGTTTACAAATATCTTCTTTTGTTTAAATAAATAAATATGTGAACCTAGCTTAGATATTCTTTACTGTAGTTATAGTAAAAGATCAGCTGATTTCATTAAACAGTTGATTGGCTATTATACGTTTCAGGTTGTGTTGTTAAAAACTAGCAATATCAACAATTATTATAAACGTTTATATTAATTTCGAATATATTATAAACGGTTACAACGTGTTCAACTAAGGAAATTACCGAAACCAAAGCAACACGTCTTCATATAATGCGCGTGTACTGTTATCGAAAAGGAGAAAGAAAAAGAAAGAGACAGAAATGAAATTCGTTCTTTCTATACTTCCGTTTGGGACACTTTTCTTTTATTCACTCCTCTCGCCAAAGCTAACATTATAACCTTCGCTTCAGAATATGTCCTCAAAACTTTTAAATCGTATTTTGCTCAAGTTCTATGTTGCAAACAAAGATTAATAACTCAGATCAGTGTTACCGGGTTTAATAACAATAATGCTTTATTAGACCGCTAATTACTGCTTGTAGTTACATTTCACACATTTTAATATTGTATTGCGCAGTGACGGTTGGTTGTTATGGTGGAACAGCTAAATGTAAATGGATACTCAAGCGAGTATACAATCATAATAGACTAATAATAATAATACAAATTAAAGTTATATTAAAATTGTAATACACAATCCCAACTATATAAGTAGTCAACAATTTAAAACCTCATTAATATAGTCTCTGAATTCCGCCGTGTCCAATGTAGAGTAATTTCTTCCATTATCTGACACCAATTTACCTTCACTGCACAGAAAGCACTTATACTTCTGGTATGACGACATGTTTGTAACCTACAAACAGCGCCCATGGTTTTGTGCGCTATTACGAAACCCGTCTGAAGTAGTGAATATTAAATCTGTGTGATACGGAACTACAAAATTGGAAAGGGAGCCAATCAGAGTCGAGGCGGAAACACAATCAACATCGACCCTTTGTTCTGCAAAGGCGTTTCATAATTGCTATTTGCTATTTACGGATTGTATTTTACAAACATGTACTCGATAAAAACAGTTAAACCTGATGTTTGGTCTGCCTAAATGTAGTTGAAGTTTTGCTAATATTGAAATTTCAAACTATTTTTCGTACGAAAAGAGAGGAGAGATCCTAGTCGTAGGCCAATCCATTACTTTTCAAGTGTTTTAAAAATGAATTTATCAATCTTAATATTTTCGTGATCACCAATGTTTTTTAATGATTCTATACGAAAATAAATAAAGTGGACCCTTCTTTTAATTTTTACATTTGTATGAACAAAATTTGAAAGCGCAATCCGATTTTCGCTGTATACGTTTCATCAGCCACTAATACAAACACGAAATTTGTTCCGAGGCATTCATTTCCACTGAATTCAAGTCACTTGAACCTTAATTTGATTAATCGGTGTATGGTTTCACGTTGTTATGCATTACAATTCAATTACAGTGCAATAGAACTGGACGTAACACAATTACAATGTATAAATTGAACTAAAATATTGACGAGAGAGTTGAGCGCTACGTGCATCGGGTAGAAGTGAAGTTTCACGTAGCGGCGATATTTATTATTGAAAGTTTTAAATAACGTAACACGTAAGCGTTTGTTTATAATTCGAAGGTGGTTTGTTTAATATTGAGTACGAGATTTTCAATAGGTGTGGTCCTTTATGAAAAAAAAACATTACACAAACTTTATCACAAAACCAATGAATAAGAATACTTGCCGAAGCTGTTGATAAAGACGGAGTCATATTGCCAGATTTTAAAGGAAAGAAATGTTTTTCGAGAATAAATCGAATAAACTAAACAAACTTGACATGTGCGTGCGTGCGCGCGCGCGTGCGTGCATGAGTGGGTGCGCGCGCGCGTGTGTGTGTGTGTGTGTTTGAAAGTTATCGTAATCGCCAAAGTCGATTTTGATTTTATTTAAATCAACGACGTTAAAGTCGTTGTGTCTTATTCTAACAGTTTTTTGCGAAAGAAGAGCTACAGCCTTCAAGACTTTCTTTCGATTATAAAATTATATCGAATGAGCAAATCAGTTTTAAATGTCAGATTGCATCTAAATCGGTGAAACGATCGTAGTTTAGCTTTCAGCTAGGCGGATTCCATAAAAGTCCTAAAAACAGTGCGAATCCACACACAGCTGTTTAGTCTGTCCTAGCTAGAGAAGTATGTTAATTTAAAATGTGTGACGAATGTTTTAAATCTCCACCATATACCTGTCACCGGCAGCTCGGTATCTACCCTCCGCATAAAGTATCGAGTCACCGTTGACAGGTTTACCGTTTGCGGGAAATGCGAGGGAAAATTTAAATTAAGGATCGTTAATCCCTCCTTCATCCTTCGGTTAAAAATTATCGATTTTTATGTCAACTGAGGACGCTTACGTTATCGACACTGTCACGTTTAAACGGTAAGACGCTCTCTCTAAAGGCAAACAGAAATGTTGATCATACTTGAAGAACCGTGTAGGTGAAGTCAGTGCAGCGAATTTGAAATAAAATAAATTCACAGTTCAAGAATAAAACTGAGTAAAGAAAACAGACCTCTAGTGGATTTTTTAGAGGTGTTTTTGTTTGGCATCTTAATGTCTATATTTAAGTCAGATTTGATCAAGATCGGTCTTATATTTAAAAAAGAGGAAAAGAGGTAGCCCATTGAAACAAACAATTCTGTTATTGAACCAAAAATAAAAAATCATATATAATGTTTTCTCTCCCTTTTTCATTTTATTTGCGATAATTTTTTCGAAAATCCACAATTAAGGGGTCCGGACACTGAAAAAAATTGTGTATTTTTTAAAAACTTTTTTATCTTATTCTCCATATTTTTAGCTTTAATTTTATATATAAAACACAGTATTTATAATGAATCATGCATGTAATGTTTACAGTTTTCTTGTCCAGTGTCCTAGTTTTAATATCGTGTGATTCATTTCAGTAAGCTCTTAAAGTAAAACATTCAGTAACAACAAGGATTTGTATAACAGATTTTATGATAATGGATGTGGGTATGTAATTGTAGATATGAATTTGCTAAGTTTAATGTTGGCTCAAGTCGCAGTTTGTAAGAATTGTTATGGTAGTTTTTCTGTGAAACGCAGCCAAAATAGTGGTCCAGCTATCGAATTGGAATTTTATTGGAAAATTGTTTAGATATAAATAAGCATACAGTCAAACAATCAACTGTATCAACTACAGCAAAAACATGTTATCCCCTAGTGGGAATAAACACATGTTTGATATAAACATTAGGTTTATGTGTGGCCTTCTTGCTATTGGCAAGGGTCAGCAAGCAGCTAATATGAACTTGCCTAATGCTAAAAATGAGTAGATATTGAGATGTTTTTGAAATTGCCACTAAAATTGTATGTTTAGTCACAATGAAAAGGGTTGTAGAAAGAAAAGACTGTAGCAAGATCCTCATAATCAAGTGGATCCTATTGAACATAAAGGTAGTTTAACTTTAAATGGTCTTTTCCGAACAAAGTAAATTTTACTGTTTTGTACCTTTTTCTTAGAGTATAATAAAGATAAGTAGCTAAAATTTTTACTGTAGTTTTACTTCATTGTTTTGCAAGTACTGAGTATATATACTTAAGATTGTATGCTTACAACTTAAATTATTAATGTTAAAATGTTTAAAAACATGGGTAAAAGTTTTCCATTAAAAATATATATTTTATACATAATGCAGATTTGTATCATCATCTATCTCTCTTATTCAATAGCATAAACATAATCTACTAAAGATACCTACAAAAAATCAGAATCATAGCTCTTATGAACTCTCAGAAAAAGGAACATGAATTTTACTAAATTAACATTAGCGAGACAGGGATGTTCGGATCCCCTTAAAAACTAGTTTTTAACAACATAATCTGAAATTTATTATAGCCTATCAACTGTTCAATGAAACCATCTGATCTTTACGAATTAATATACACGTTAAGTTAATATAGCTAGTTTTTAACAACATATCCTAAAACATATTTATAGCTTATCAGCTGTTCAATGAAATCAGCTGATCTTTACGAATTAATATAAAATATAACTATTGAAATTAATTTAAATCGGTCTTCGTAGTTTCCTTAGACCGCGTCCGCCTCACACGCGCAAGTCCCCGGTTCGATCCCGGGTGGAAACATTAATTTTTAATTATGACATTCATTTGTGACTCGCGACTC
The DNA here is from genome assembly GCA_022606455.1 of Callitettix versicolor. NCBI lineage: Eukaryota > Metazoa > Arthropoda > Insecta > Hemiptera > Cercopidae > Callitettix > Callitettix versicolor. Next base: position 71,757,986 of record CM040187.1, on the reverse strand, counting down.
GCAAAATATACTGTTGTATGTCAATATAAACATGTTGGAACACGTCCCGCTAAATCCAACATCACAAGCAGCTCTAAAACTTGATACATGTTAAAAGTGGAACCTTTATTCGTTTCTAGAGCTTATTTAGTTTAGTGTCAGCGATATGCGTGCCAAACAGTTCGTTACATTTAATATGCATGGTCAGTTTTCTAATTTTTAGTACAAAACGTGAATTAAAATATTAGCCATAATATAACCCCACTCTGTATTTGTCCCTGATCCCCTCTACGATTTTTATAAAGACCCAGGTATACCACATTGACAAACACGTCACTTGTACTAAACACTGATTAAAACGTGACAACGTTGGCAAGCCTGTGTGACACCAGATTAACAATATGGCGGCCGCTGATATCGCACAGTTTAGCCTCGTCCCTGCCTGTCAACTCGGCGAATTGGATGTTGTGCGTAGGCTGTGTATTCACCTCACTGTATCAAGTGGTTCTTGGTGACTGCACACGTACGTGTACACAAATATGCTGGCATTATTTTTCAAAACAAATTCTTTGAAGCTCTTTGTTTTAACTATTAAAAACTATTTTGACCAAAAAGTGATGAAAGTACGTCCATAAATAAAAATAAAATAATAATAAATCAAACAGCTACGCACGAGATCGATTTTTTGTAATACTATAATACATTCTTTATACTAATAATTTCTGCAATGGAATTTCCCATGTTACTGCTGTCGAATTCACGTTATTCTAGTTACGGTTTAAAGAAATCATTTACAAGTAGAGAAGTGAAAAAAATAGGTCCCTCATTTTAGAAGCCTATTTGTTAAAAGCACTAACGTGTAAAAAAGTCACATTTATTTAAGAGTGAACCTCTAAGTCTCCGGCCGAAGGGATCGAAAAATATCAACACTGTTTATGCTTATGAAAACTTGTTACTAATAAAAGAAAATATGTACAGCACGCACAGATGCGAAAGTGTTAAGGTAGGTTGGTACAAGACATTCGACAACACTGCAAAGCTTTAATGTTAGCTTTACCGAGAGGAGTGAATAGAAAAGAAAGTCTGCCGAACAGGAAGAATTTAACAGAAATATGGAACGAACGAGCAAACGAATTGTGTGTCTCTGTTTCTTTTCTTTCCTCCTTTTCGATAACAGTACACGCGTATTATATGAAAACGTTATATTGCTTTGATTTCGGTATTTTTCCTTAGTTGAAGAACACGTGAACTTTGTAACCGTTTATAATACATTCGAAATTAATATAAACGTTTATAATAGTTGTTTTTAATATTGCCAGTTTTTAACAACATAACCTGAAACTTATTATAGCCTATCAGCTGTTCAGTGAAATCATCTGATCGTTACAAGTTACAAATTATAATTTATCACAATAGTCGGACGTTAAACACAAAAAAAATCGTTAAAATTAATATAAAACAACTGATGTTTTACTATAACTACAGTAAATAATATCTAAGCTAAGTTCATTTATTTATTTAAGCAAAACAAGATATTTGTAAACATATCTTAAAACTAATTATATATTCAACAAATATATCATTAACAAAAGCTTCGCTTCTGTCGGTAACTCCCTGAGTTCCACACGTGTACTTTCTTTGAGTAAATATTTAACTGAAAATTACACCTGTTGCGTTGAGCATTCGCGGTGAAAACGTTCCAACTTCGCGGGCACCGCCAGTGTGAACTGAATTTAATTTTTTGTCATGTATGTATATGAAATATGAGGTCATTATTTCGTCGTGAAATGACCTCATTTGAAATAGTTTTCACGAAGGCACAGCTGTGATACGAAACCAGCTGTTTATGTGAACATTACCTCCGCACCTCGCCCCATCATAAATAATATACCTTATGTTGTTTTATTTAAGAATATAAATATACATTTGGTATATAAGACCAGTGTGCTGAATTCAAATGTACATTATGTTTAACCGTATGCATCTGTGTGTGAAGAATTTAAGTTCTAAATGTCTGTTTGCTTACGGTTAGAACTTATTTATGCGTTAAAGAAAAAGGGGCTCCGAAAAACAGCGAGGGATGATGTGCTGTACGGAACTTCAATGACAAAATGCTTTTATCCTAAGAACATTACGAGCATAAGACACGAGCTGTTTGAATGGCTTCTGCATAGACCCATGATTTCCCATAGGTTCGATGCTCGGGGATGGATAATCTATTATTAGGACGATACCTCGGGGACGCCGTGGCCAGAGACAGCTCGACTTTCTTCCGAACTTTTCTTTCACTTTTTGACTCACTAATCTACATAACTGTCCCAGCCTCGATGCTGCGGCAATACATATAAAGTAATATAATATTAACTTTGATAATTTGCACTAATTTTTCTGTTACAATCAGCGTTAAAATCTCCGTAAATTAGCATTGCAAATACGAACCAAGCAGGTTCATTTAATGTTTTGATATCACGGCAATCACAAATTTAATACCAATTTGTGGTACCTCAATCTGATAATTAAGCCACTTACATGCGCGCACGCGTATGTGTGTGTGTGTGTGTGTGTGTGTGTGTTTCAGCATTTCTAACTTTCATAATTTTGATCTGATTTAATTCTCTCCAGATTGGAAATGTTTCATAAAACTTCTCCTCTGGTAACTCATCTCTTGCGTTTAAACACTCAGCCGGACGAAATGGGTTGTTCTTTTCCACTCCAGGATGTCGTATAGCTTTCTACATTAAATAATGCATGCAAAACACTGCTGTTAAATATATATATATATATATATATATATATATATATATATATATATATATATATTTCGAATTTGAAAATCAACTCGGGAAATCGGTTTGTGTGTGTGTGTGTGTGTGTGTGTGTTTTAGTATACTAAAGTTGTTTCAATTTTTATTTCGGCCGATTTGTTTGGTATTTAGTAAACAAATCGATTTTATATATATATATATATATATATATATATATATATATATATATAATAGTTTTATATACACGACCTCGTAAAACATGTTCAAGGTTTTTTAATGTCTAACAATCATTAGAATTGCATTTTAAGACTCTTGTACATATTTAATATTTTATAACGCATTAACAATTCGACATTTTTCTCTCCAGATTAAAACCAGAAAGAGTACAAATAATCCCTATAACATCCTGTTTGTAATTCAAAACAACCCTTCTGTAAAAAGACCGAGGGTGAGGGGATTTAGAGGAGAGAGAAAAAACCGAATCAATGTAACAACGAAAAAAAGAAAATTGAAAAGTTTTGAGGCGCATTGAACAGGCATTATGTAGCCTACGCCACCTGAGACAGCTCTAGGGGTGGTTGAGGAATACATAAGCGTAACGTGACTGGCAACTTGATTTGCTTTCACATAAGCAGCGACAAGTGAGCAACATGTGGAACTATGTTGACGGAAATAGCGGATTGAGTAGCAACTGCTTTCTGCTGCCGTGCTTGAAGTGAATTTTCAAAACGTAACAATACCAAATCGTATAATAGTAACGTTTTTTTAAAATGTTTTTTGAATATCGTATTTCACGATCATAATTAGCGTCATATTCTGAATAAATTAGCATTTAAAATTTTTAAATTATATTAAAAGTGCGAACATGAACCTTTACGCTGTCAATTTTGTGTTTTTTTCAATGAAATGTTAAATAGATAATTTAAATTATTTTAACGCTGATTAAGTTACGATGGTGAAATAAAATTTAATTCAAAAAATTAAAAGAAAAAAATAGTATAATTGTTAAGATTTTAAATGACCGCCATTTCGAAAGAGTAAACGGGGTTTTCTGATTAAAGAACTTCTCCAAGCTTTATTATTAACAGAATCAATTTGTTTGCCAATTCTGAGTGAAATCACAAGATATTTGCGAATGGTAGTAACACACACTCATGTTACCATCTCCTCATTTCCTAATGTTCCACAACTAATTTGGAGGAACCTTTGATCTCAGCCAGTGATATTCTGTAACCTATTATTATACGCTGTATTAAGTACGCTGTATATAACTACGTTAAAAGTTAATTAGCGGACTTTAACAATAAGAGGTATCATTTCAATATTTTATAATTGTTACTGTATAATATTTGTTAACAAACTAAACGAATTTGTTGTAGTCATTCATTAAAATCACCATCTATACAAGGTGAGTTCCCACAGTATAGGGTTTTGTTTGAAATAATAATATGGAAAAGCCATTATCTGGAGCAGTTTATTAAAGAGAATAGTTTTGATTAAACATTACAAAAAGTTATTTTTCGTTCCACTATGTTCTGATACTAAATTATACGCATACATTTAGCAACTATAAATTACAACAAAATGCTATTTTTAATTGTGTCGATAATGAAACTAGTTCATTTTTTCATTATTTAAAATAGTACAACCAGTGCCGACCTTTGGGTGAGGGCGAAGTCGAGCGGTGCCCGAGGGCGCTAGACCAGTTAGGGCATCGCTGTCTAGGTTTTTAAAATTATCAATAATTTATAATAATATTATAATACTATATTTAAGTAAATGTTATTTTTACAATAATAATCATTATCATTATAATCAATAAATGCTTTTCAAATTTAATTCAAAAGTATATGTATACCCATTTTTATTAAATATCTTAAAGACGCGTCCCTTACATAGACGCCACAGTAAATTTTGCCCGACCTGTCAAAAAGGCTAAGGCCGGCACTGAGTACAACCCTTAAGTATAATTTATGTATTATGCAAATGTCGAACTATGATATTTATATGTATGGTCACCCTGCCCAGTTAGAGAAACAATAGTTAGTTTACAATATGCAACAATATGCAAACAGTTAGAGAAACTGTTTGCTGTCGGCCTGCGGCCTTGACGTTTGCTATTTTTACACCTAAATAACAATCATAGCACACAGTAAATTTGTTGAGGCGGTGAAAGCGTATTTTCAAAAAGGAACTCTTAATCACAATCATTGTTTTATCTTACGCTTTTTTGAAAATCTCATTTCATCATTGTAATCAGCGTTAAAATTTGAAATGTTCAAATTACATTTTAATTACAAACATGATAACATGAAAATGTTTTAATACTTAATATTGTAATTTAATTTTTTTAATTTATGCAGATTTCCACATCGATTACGATAGTGAAATCAGATGTTCAAAAAAGTGTAAGATAAAAATTTCATGATTTTTTTAAGATTTGGAGTAACCGCCATTTTGAAACTGTTAAAAGATTTTGTGTGGTAACGAAATTTTTCGTGCTTTTACGTAAATCGATTTTCGTGCCAATTTTTAATAAAATCAGAATACAATCGCGAACGCTAAAGTGTATATATAATATGTAAGATTCTTCCTTAAGATGTGGTCTTGGAAAAAAATCGGCACTCAATTTCGAGGTCCTGGGTCTGAATTTTATCATAAGAATTTTAAATAACTTATTTTCAGTTTAATATAACGCAATTAGTTCCTCGCGACTCTGTGCTGATTTAACGATACCAGTGTTTCAACGTTCACTGACAAGGTGAAGGAACGTCAGAACGTGTACGTAAATTGACGCAGTAGGGAATGGCACACGCCCTCTGGGATCACCTGGCACGTACTTCTACCCTCCGGAAGCGGTGACTCGCGACATTCTGTTCAACCCCCGCCTCCTGCCTACGTTGTAATCCCGCGGACATAATGAAAACACTTCTGACTGGGAGAGGCGATTCGTTTTATTGCTGTCAGTGGGGGAGTGGGATCCGTGCAACGACAGCTCGTGGTCACTGTACTGCGCTTGCGGCAACTCATCTCAGTGTCGTACTGTAGTAACCTACTCAGTAATCGATTCGGAAGTTGTCGACCAAAAAAAAACACTCTCGAAAACGGTACAATAAATTTATTAAAATTTTCGTAATACAGTGTATTAGATCCAAATTTCAAGGTCACTGAAAGGTACTTAAAACACACGGTTTGAGAGAAAAGAGAAAAACAAATAAACGTTCACCGCGACAGGTTTTTTTAAAGAACTATAAATTTCAAATTTCCTTAGCCTACTTGGATTAGTCAATGTTCGTTTATTCAAAGTTTCAGCGTAGACCGATTTCTAAAAATTAAATTCAGTTTTCCAGCCTTCAAACAGTGCGTTGTGTTTCGCTTATTGCAACCTGTACGTTCTGTTTCGTTAATTATGGAAACTCGAAGGAAAGCTCGATGGAAATTGTTTGATCCGGTTTTAAATAAAAGTGATTCTTCTTATTTTTTTTTTACAAAAAAAGTCATAAAGTGGTTTGACATACGGGCAAATTACTGTACATCTCTATGCCGATTTCATCAGAATCGGGTAGTTATGCGCGCGCACACACCACCACCACCACCAGCACAAGTAAAAACCAGGCATTTTGAGGCAGAAAATATAAACATCGGTACAATATTATTGTTCTCACATTCACGTTAGATATTTTGACAGACATTAGAAAGCATTACTGTTAAGAAAAGTGATTATGTTAATTTTAATATCTCGAGTACTGTATTTTTGTATTGTTTATTTTTTTCTTGAGAATTAACGCTTAACTTTATTATTAAATTAAAAAAAAACCTTCAACTTTTAATTTATTTTGATCATAATATATTTCTCGAAGAAATATTGATCGGTGCTTACATTATATTGTATAGCGTTTTTTAAATATTCCAACATCTTGCATGGCAGAATTATTGCATGAGTGAATTATTAAATTTAATTTAAAAAAAACATATCTAAATAAAAATGCCCTAAGAATTTTTAACGTACCACTTCTTTCCTATGTTTTATAACGCTAGGAAATTCTCTTGTCCCGCCCAAAAAAAGGAGGAAGCAATCGAGTTTTCCCCTTGAAAATATATTCCTAAACTAGGAAAAAGAAATAAGTGGGTAACCCTCTTCCCGCCTAAAAACAAAGCCACTACATAACAAGCTGCTTTTCATACAAATAATAAAAGTTATAACACTCCAACAGCAGCGCCCCTACGGCCAAAGTTTGCACTGTATTTTTTTATTAACGCTTTGAAGGTGTTTTAATTTTATATGCCCTTTGTCTTCACTTCCTACTTTATATTTTCATTTTGTAACGGCGAGAGTAAAATAAAGTTTTCCTTTTTATGAAAAACTTTTAATAGAACAGTAGACATTAATTATAGCAAAGTTCTGAATACTGAATACAGAGTATCGTAATATTTCGTGAAACACCGTTTTTAATCTGTAATGTACGTATAAGATGATGTTTTATTGATAATGTTTTTTTATTTAACTGTACAAGCTGCGCTTACTGTTTTAAAACGTTATGACGTAACTAAATCGCCTCAAGTAGATATAAACGATAGGGAAAGTAAGATGTCTTATGAGATGTATGTTTATTAGTTAGATAATACTTGTATGTGTTTGTGACCGGTTACCTCTGACCAATACTATATTTTTTGTTAATTGTTGATTGTGATCATACGTACTATTTTGTATTCATTGTAAGCACTGGCATTAAATATGACTTCAGCTGAAGTAGTATTATAGAACGAAAAGATGTTTTCTGCAATCACCGTTAGACTTTATATTTACTTGTAGAGTAGGTATAACGTATGGATATGGAACGTAACATTTGCAGTGTAATTCTAAAAGTACACACGGATTTACAGTGCAACAGGATTGACGCAACAACGAAGAAATGGAATTGAAATGTTTCGGGTCATATTGAACAAAGATAATCCTACACCACCTGAGACAGCTGCAAGGGAATACATAAATACAACGTGACCGGAGAAACATGATTTGCCTTTCTCCTTTTCCCCCTTACCCTCGAGAAAAGCAGCATATGGTGTATCATATTATTGTTATCACACAATAAGATAGCGACTCGCATGCATGAAGAGAGATTTGTGTGGTGGTATGGAAGAGATGTCGCGGAATAGCGACAAATCCAAAGTGAATTGGAACTCTCAAGTTCCATTATCAGTTGGAAAGCTGTTTTCTTAAAAATGTAACTTATTGTTGGATATTTAGAACTTAAATTAGTATTCGCTGGAAAATATTTATTAAACTTAAGTTAAATCAACAACACCCCGAAGACCCGGGTTCGATTCCCGGCCAGGGCTTCGCATTTTCATACGCTATAAATCATCCCATCGTCTGCATTAGCCCAAGTGTGCACAATAGTCGGACGTTAAAAAAAAAAAAAACAACAAAAACACTAAATTGCAGGTACGAAGTTAAAAGACTGGTAAATTTCGTCTGGCACTTGTTGCTTGATGCTTGGTGCTTTATGCGTGATGTTTGGTGCTTGGTGCTTCTGATATTCGTTATACGTCTGTTGAGATGATACATCGTAAAATAGTAACAAAGAACATCGCTAACAAGAAGTAATACCTTAAGATTTATGGTAGAGTCCTCGGTTTAACCAGCAACAAAAGAAATAATTATTAAAAGAGGTATTAAGGATATGTTAATAGGATGAAATTATTAAGGATAACAGACATCAAGGAAAACTGGTTGTTATAAGTGGAAGGAAATAAGGATTGGCGAGAAAATATAAAAGATGAAGAAGCCAAGAAATGGATTTTGATGATTTAGGTAAATTTACACGACCTCCAGGATCGTTTCATTATCTCCGAATAGTTTAAGTTATTAAGGATAACAGACATCAAGGAAAACTGGTTGTTATAAGTGGAAGGAAATAAGGATTGGCGAGAAAATATAAAAGATGAAGAAGCCAAGAAATGGATTTTGATGATTTAGGTAAATTTACACGACCTCCAGGATCGTTTCATTATCTCCGAATAGTTTAAGTTATTAAGGATAACAGACATCAAGGAAAACTGGTTGTTATAAGTGGAAGGAAATAAGGATTGGCGAGAAAATATAAAAGATGAAGAAGCCAAGAAATGGATTTTGATGATTTAGGTAAATTTACACGACCTCCAGGATCGTTTCATTATCTCCGAATAGTTTAAGTTATTAAGGATAACAGACATCAAGGAAAACTGGTTGTTATAAGTGGAAGGAAATAAGGATTGGCGAGAAAATATAAAAGATGAAGAAGCCAAGAAATGGATTTTGATGATTTAGGTAAATTTACACGACCTCCAGGATCGTTTCATTATCTCCGAATAGTTTAAGTTATTAAGGATAACAGACATCAAGGAAAACTGGTTGTTATAAGTGGAAGGAAATAAGGATTGGCGAGAAAATATAAAAGATGAAGAAGCCAAGAAATGGATTTTGATGATTTAGGTAAATTTACACGACCTCCAGGATCGTTTCATTATCTCCGAATAGTTTAAGTTATTAAGACCAGTAATTTTGTGTCCCCAAAAGGGTTTGAAAAAGAAAATGTTAAATGCTATTGAAATCCGTCAATTTATGTGGAGACAGACTTTATGGACAGACTTTAAAAACCAAAACTAAATTTATTATACTCTGAGAATACGTTTACGAATAAATATACTCTATTATAATTTCGATTTTTTCGCCATCACAATACTTTTGTATACTTCTTATAGTAAGGTCTCAAATACAACATTTCCATATTACTTAATAGGGCATCCAAAAAAAACTTTGGATTTAGGGTATTTAATCTTAAAGCGAACCATACCCAGTAGTTTTGAGCTTACATTTTAGATTCAAAGTTAATACGGTATATTCTAATATTGCAAGTTTATATTTTAAGTGATTGATAACTACATTTATGCATTGTGTACTTTTTTCAAAAACCGGTCACTAAGAATACCAACAACTCGATTGCTTCACACGATCAGTAGATAAGGACCAAAAGAATGCTAGGCAGGCTAGGAGGAAACAGGCCTCTTATCTGTATTTACTTTCTTCAGTTGGAATGGGCTGTGTTGAGCAGTTTTCTACGCATGCGCGATTCTTAGCTTTTTGAAGACTCGATCAAAGAATCGTTTGATATTGTAATTACATATGCTTACAATAAAATATCAATAAATCAATAATGTCTGTTGGAAACAGAGCGGTATTAAGTTGAGGAGCACCGATGTTCACGCTTTTATTCAGTTAATACAGTATCTGTGCGTAGTTTATTGATTGGGACTATTAACAGAGCTGTAAAAATAATTTCTTTTTGTAAACTATGCTTATCTCAGTCACTATGCGGATAGTGCAACGGTTTTTATCAGGTTCGGCTGTATATTTGGTGATCACGCTAAACATTTATTTTCATGAGGAGAAAATATAAAAATACAAATATACTTAGTTTAACACCAGAAAATTTCTTTCCAGGTTTTTAATTCGGTGATCTGGTAAAGGTCACTGTAATGAGAAATAAAGATAACAAAATTAAGAACTTTGACTGCCGTATTTTTTTCCGAATTACCGCCTAACCTTAACTTTACTTTATTTTAAACATGCTACATTGGTTTCAATTACGATTCTTCAAATATGATAATTATTTGAGCAACATACAAAGAACCGGTTCTGAGAAGCTACTTTGTCTACTTTTTGTCGGTAACTTTTTAACCGATTTTTTTGGGAAAATATTAATTTTATGCTTGCTGAAGCCGCCTCGGTGGCCTAGTGGATAGCGTACTAGGCTTTCAGTCCGAGGACCCGGGTTCGATTCCCGGGGAGGGCTTGGCATTTTCATACGCTATAAATCATCCCATCGTCTGTATTAGCACAATAGTCGGACGTTAAACACACAAAAAAAAATTATGCTTGCTTTACTGAAATCTTGCTCAGGTGATCTTGAGGAAAAAATAATATGTATAATTATTTCCCAAAATTTGAACAATAAATAACTATGAACATATTTTGAGAAATTTCCTTTATTTTTTTCGTCAGTAGCGTTCGTACCGGAAAAAATAACTTAATGTAAAAAAAATTATGAATAGTTTTAAACAAAAGGTTAATTTATTTTAACGAAAATCATACATTTTGTTTCATTGTCTGAGCTTTTCAAATATAAACATTTAAAATCTGACTGCTTTTGTACACGTAGAACTTAGCCTACTTTGATAAAAAAAGTAGATCCTGATTTCTATTCTAAAACTCCATTTTGGTTTTAAGACATCGACATCATTGACGAAAGGGGATAACGAAAAAAATCAGCTGTTGCAGAATCAGATATTTAATTAAAATCAGCTGTTTGATTAGTGTTAACTCGCTTCCAATCCAATGACAGAGCAAATATTCTTGTGCATATATTCCAGTAAGGCACATATACGCGTATCGTACAAGAGACACGTACACGTAGTATAATACAGAGAGTCTGATTAATATAAGCAACACAAAATTGTACAAAAATGTACTTTTTTCATAAGAAGTGCACTGTATTTACTGAAAAACACAAAATGAGTTCATTATTAATCGTATGTCATTCATTTCCAAATCACAGCTGTTCAATGTTGGACAGTTTACGTTATTTTCATGCCCTATTTACAGCACTTGAGAAGTTCTATTGTTTCGGTTTTTCTTACTACGGTTTCTGTCTCATAGAAATACGTCTTCTGATTAATTAACGCCCTTCTGTTTTTCACTGTACTGTGCTGCGTTGACACTATTTGTCACTGAGCTTATCGCAGGAGATAAAGATGTAACCACTGGCATCCGACTCATAAAGCTACAATTATTTCTCTCTTGAGAGGGGACCTGGGACCCCGGTAAGTCAGTTAAGAATCTTCTTGTTCACCGCACCCCCAACAAACTGTTACTTAAGACCGATTCCAGTGCTTGTAACGAGCCTCAGTGGTTTTATCTAAACTTATGTGCAGTTATTTGGTTCCAAAAATTCCTTTTCTTCTCGACTAAAAAACCTCGTAATCAAAGAACAGTGAAGCAGTCTTGAAATACTGAAAGGTACAGTGATTACTAGCTTTACCTACATAATTAATGACCAACTGGACATTTAGCTGCATTATTAGCTCAATAATAATGCAATTTGCAGTTGCAAATCCTGTGTTATCATCAGTGCAGAATAGGATCCAAGGTTTTGACCGGAAATCGACCGGTCCATTCCCTGGCCGCAGTACTAGACATCCATTCCAACCGCACTACTTGTTCTATAGAAGTCTGGATGAAAACTAATGAGACAGTTTGCTTGTCGGTAATGCGACGAAAAATGCGTGAGGGTGAAGCAGGGATGGAAACAGATGTAAGGATGCGCCACTGAATGGAATAGTTTTTAATTAATTCACAAGCACCATACAGTCTCGTAAGTTCTGTTTGTGAATTAATTTAATTAGATCTGGCCGCGTGTTTGCTTTCAGCCTGCTCATTTATTAATTGTAAGAACAGAGTTTGTATTGCTTGTGAAACTCTTCTCGACAACATCTAGCGCTTAAAATTAAAATTATAGAGTCAGAAAAATATGCTTTTGTTACCGCCATCAGCAGAACTAGCAACAGCATAATACCAATTTACGTGGATTTATACTGGTGAAATAAGATTTTCTAGAATAATAAAAATTTCTTTTTTTTAATTTATAATGGTCGCCATTTTGTAACGGTATATGTATGTATAAGTATACTTATGGAGAGTTATCGACAGAAGTGAAGCTTTTGTTAGTGATCTTTGCTGAATATATAATTGTTTTGGAGATATGTTTAAAATATCTTGTTTTGTTTAAATAAATAAACACGTGAACCTAGCTTAGATACTATTTACTGTAGTTACAGTAAAAAGTCAGTTTTTTTTATTAATTCGTAACGATCAGCTGATTTCATTGAACAGCTGATAGGCTATAATGAGTTTCAGGTTATTTAGTTAAAAAATAGCAATATTAACAACAATTATTATAAACGTTTAGATTAATTTCGAATGTATTATAAACGGTTACAACGTGCACGTGTTCTTCAACTACGAAAAAATAGCGAAACCAAAGCAACGCAACGTTTTCGTATAATAAGCGTGTACTGTTATCGAAAATGATGAAGTCAAAGAAAGAGACAGAAATAGAGAGACGAAATTCGTTTGCTCGTTCGTTCCATTTTTTGTTACATTCTTCTATTTGGCAGAATTGTTCTATTACTCCTCTCGCCAAAGCTGTGTGTGTGCGTGCTTGCAAATTTTAAAAACACCATAAAAATTGATTTCAAGGTCAGAATCAGTTAAAATTTATCTGCTACTAAATTACAGTATTTTAGCCTAAATTCAGAAACGCAGTACAAATCATATACGAAGTTTGTTCCTTGCATATTGTAAACGTAAAACCCAGTAATAACTTGATCAAATATTTATTTCATTAAATATTACCATATGCCTCTATGATATTGTTTAAATAAAGTCTATTGCAATTGACAGTATGATTATGTTTTTAACCCGAGCAATTATTAATAACAATACTTGTTCGTTGAATGTATTTCTTGGTGTTTTCTAGTTTATTGATTGCGGTTGGCATTAAATTATTTTTGAGAAACAAGAACCGTGCTTCAAATGGAACAAACAAAGAGAAGTTTCTGTAATGAGAATTGTGTATAATTTTGCAATAAGTAAAATTAGGTCGGTCTGAAAGTAAAACTTAATAACAAAACTGTAACTGGTGCGATGATAAGAAGTTTTTGTAATTAGCAACCAACACAAAAGATAAATAACACCCAGATAACATCTGCTCTTCCTGTTTGCCAATGTTATAATGTAGGTCCTAACCACCAGTAAATGCAATCTGGCTTTATAACATTCTTATTTATTATATATATATATATATATATATATATATATATATATATATATATATATATATGTGTGTGTGTGTGTGTGTGTGTGTGTGTGTGTGTGTGTGTGTGTGTGTGTGTGTGTGTGTGTGTGTGTGTGTGTGTGTGTGTGTGTGTGTGTGTGTGTGTGTGTGTGTGTGTGTGCGTGCGTGTGTGTGTGTGTGTGTGTGTGTGTGTGTGTGTGTCGTGGATTTTTTTTGCTTAACGTCTTTTTTTATGCCAGTTACACAAATGAGGACGAGGGATCAGCGTTAAAAGTAACTGCGACTAGAACTATCAACCTTCAAGTGCACAGTTCAGAGAGTTAGCAAACAGACCGGTGATTTAGCCACGTTGACCACTTAGCCCCTATTGTGTATGGATATATGCAGTAATTATACCACTGGAGAATAAACAATTTACCTATTTTTATGAAATTCGGCGTAAAGGTCTAGAATATCCATATTTCAAAATATTTTTTAAATTTTTTAACAAAAATTTTACCTTTTACCAAAAAAATATTTTTTATCTCGGGCTGGGTATTACTGTGTCAACAGCTTCTGTAGCTTCTTTTTCAATTGGAGGGACTCGCACCCACGTTTTGTCACCGAGTGCTTGAGTTTCAATTCTGAAAGAGTACGTGGACCTTTTCGCTATAATACTAATAAAGATACAGATTACTCAACTATTTAAGGTTAAGATATCTCATCTAAAAGATGTGTGTGTGTATGTGTGTGTGTGCGCGCGCGCGTGTGTGTGTGTAATGTGGTTAGCTTTTTATATTTTGTGCCTGTATATATGAAAGCGAAAATGTAAAAATCGCACGACTCCAAATTCAAGACCTTTAAACTGAGATCAGACATAATTTTGTCTTAACAAAGAGCGGAGTACGGTAATTTGCACCGTTAATAAACATCACTTTTATAGGGAATAAATCTAATACGACCGACAGGATCCTGGCATTTGTGTCGGAATGTTGTAGTACATTGTAAAAAGTTTAAAATTAAATAAAGGCAATCAAAGTTCCAGGCGTCGCTTTACAGTCTTACCAACGTGACAAATCTTAACGCAGCCGAAGTCAATAAAGTGTTTATGCTGACATCAACTGCGAGTACAGAATGCAAATGCGGCACTTTGGGCGGGGCGGGGTGGCGGGGGCGTCGAAATGTGTTGTTAAACAGTGTGAGATAGCTGGAGCTGTCATATCCATAGTAAATACTGTTCGTTTATAGAAGGCCTGGTTTGTTAAAGCATCGTTAGAGGTTAAAATCCGCGCGTTTAAAAATTTGAAGTTGCATTTTGAAGTTCGACGGTGATTCAAGACGGACGTTAGATTCATTTTTTTTTATTTTGAACTAAATTTAAAAAGTGAATATTCTGATTTATGCCGATATTAATGCTGATAGCGACGATAAAGTCAGACAAATAAAACAGATAATGATATAAAATTGTTAAGATTTGAAATTACCACACATTCATAAACTGTTGAACGGATTTTAATGTCAATTTTGAAATAAAGTGTGCAAAAAATAATAACTTTTCTATTTCAAATTTTTCCCCAGAAAAATTCGGGTTTGTAATCTGTTAGCAATGAAACTTGGGAAATTGATCAAATTTGTATCAAGTTCCTTAAATGATCAAATTTTTAGAAAATTTGAAATGCAGATTTTTCAGTTTTCTTAATATTATAGTTCACAAACAGTAACCCATACTTTTAGAGTTACAGCGACTCATTGTACGTTCTGTTTGGGTACTTTAAAAAAATGTTATCAAAATCTATTGATAAGAGAACCAAAACTTACGTGCCGAATTTCATGAAATCGGTGAATTTAAATTAGTCTCCATCCGAGTAAAAAAAACCCTGTTTGAACTTGTTTAACTTCCAGAAATTAAAAATACAAACTTGGACTTTAGCGTAAATATTGTTCTTTTATTAATTCAATTTTGAAAAACTTGAGGAGTCTTATGACTTACTGCTCGTGGCGCCCCTGTCACCTGGTTAATCCAGGACCTCGCATACATGCATGTAAATAAGAAAATTTACATCCCTTATCCTTCTTACCCTATCGTCTTAAACGGACAAACTTAACGTATAGTAAATTGAAAATTTATTCTTTTACAGAAATAGCATTTTTTTCGCAGCCGAACTGTACAAACATGCACACCAAGTTTTTAGTTTCATTGCTATCGGCTGAAAATCAGTAAAAACTGATCATTCGCTTTCCGTCACAATATAAAGTTTTACAACTGTTGTACCAAAGTTTAAATACTGTAAGGATCGGGACTGACTTCGAGAAAAATCAAAGTAAAATTAAGCAACGTCTAACATTGCTTTAATTTGTTTGAACTTCAGTAATAAATATTTATAAATAATGAAATTATAGCAGAAACTATTGATCCGATTTTCATTAATTATACTGATATTATCAAAACGGGGGGGGGGAAGGAATAATGAAGTCAGTTTTTTTAGTCCCAAAACCCTTAATTAGAACGTAATTTAAATAATTTAATAAGAGAAACGTGCAAAATTATTCTCGGTTTTTAAGACAAAATGTTTTACTTAATACTTTTTGTGTTTTTGTTATTAAGAAAGTACAGTGCACCACTACGCTTCAGTATACAGTTATACCAACATTCTCTCCGTCACACCCCATTCAAACTTTTAATAACTTCAAATACCCTGAGCTTATTGTTTTTGTTTAACAATTTCATAAAAGTACCTCAAAGTATTTGATTTATTTCATTTCTTTTAAAATAAACCGTCCGGGGTGACACAATTAACGCGGAGATCCGTTGTTATTGCCGAAGGAAACAAACTTTTTTAAGTGTATTACGATTCTGGCTTTTTTACAATATTTATAAAGTGGAAGCCGTCCGACTTTGGAGATGCTCCGGATGGGGTAAGAATAACTTGGGGGAAAAACTTTCGCTCTTGGCCTGGGAAAAAGTGGAAACAAAAATAATTGGGAATTTATTTATTCCCTCAATGCAATAAGATAATGGAATCGTAAAGTTGCTAAACTGAATTTTCTTTAACTTTACCGTGAAATTTTCTGTTCGGGCATTGTAACTGTTAATGTTGGAGGGAAATTCTTCTATAACTAGCTTATATTTCTGTAGTTAGTATTTTATTTTCGTCTTTACAGTAACCGACGGTGTTTTTGTATTGAAATCCGATTATCCAATTGTATAGTATTAGGTAAGATTACGACGGCGGATGTTTTTGTTGTGGAGAGCTGAAACATCGGCTAATACGATGTTTTTAATTTTAATTGTGAAATTCGTGTTAAATTATTTCAAACTAAAAGCGTGTTTATATCGTGTACGGTATACCCTTAAAAACAGGCAAAATGTATTAAAAAATAACTATTTTAAGTGATTTTTCAAAAAGTAATAAAAAATTCAGTTATTGAATCAAAAATAAAAATCATGTGCCAGGTTTTCTCTTCTTTTATATTTTAATTCGACAATTTGTTAGAAAACACGTCATAACCTAAAATTTATTATAGTCTATCAGCTGTTGAATGAAATCAGCTGATCGTTACGAATTGATACAAATCAACTGATCTTTTACTATAACTACCAATATAAAAATTAAATTATCGATTCATGTCATATATTTACGTCGGTCAAATGTTTTCGTAGTTCCCGTAGTGTAGTGGTTATCATGTACGCCTTACACGCAACACGTTCCCCGGTTCCGGGCGGAAATACAGGAAATTTTAATTATAATTTATGTAATATGAGATTTGCGACGCGTAAAATATACTATTATATATCAATATAAATTTGTGCACTCTATTAATGCTCTCTACTTTTAATTTATACTTAGCATCCGAATAGATACAAAAGTATGTTTCAACGATCGCACGGCATACGGTTATACGAGCTTTAACACCTCAAATTCAAATTTCCCCTCGAATTTATTCCGTGCGCATATAAAATCCAATAAGGTTTACTGAAAATGTTTTCCATTAACCGACATCTTTATTCTGACGGCGCGCTCTGAATTGATTCCCGCGCTATTCAGATTCGTCGCGCAAAGTCGGTGTCGATGTAAAACCTTGATTGGCATTAGTATTCCGATTTGTCACGTTGGCATTAAGCCCCCCCCGCTTCCCTTCTCTTCTCGCTGGAGCACAATGGACCGAACAATTGCCTGTTTTTCACTTGACGCCGGTTTCATTGACACTGGATTGAGTCTCGGAAACGATAAATGAGACTGCAACTATTTCATTGGTTCCGATTCTGTGCGAGCGTTCTTAACGATTTTAAAGTCACGTGATGGGTGCATTTTGGTTGCCATAGTGATGGCAGTAGGTAATAAAAACAGTTAAGAGTAAGGTGAAGCCGTTGATGAACTGTATGTGCTGTTTTTTTTATTGCTTACTCTTTATCAATACGTTTTTATTTTCTCACTATACGTAGTATGAAGTGGTGATCATAAAATACGAAGTGTGTATGTGTGTGTATGTGTGTGTGTGTGTATGTGTTTGTGTTTGGCATGCGAGTCAACTTCGCTCATTCTTCTCTGGCCAGAACAAATAAAACATTGTTTGATTACCAACGTTTGCTGAAATGTATGGGATTGTAACAAATACATTTCTTTTTTTTCTGTCACGTCGACAGTTTTCTCGAAATTTTGGTGAAAAATTTGGTGTAATATTTTTGCACTATTTATTTACTCCGTAATAAAATTTGTACATGCAAATACAACACAGCTCAATACTGACACAGTTCCGTGCAACGCTGCGGTGCTGCGGCGAGTGGAGGCACAAAACAGCTGATTACGAAGAACAGCTGTTTCTTAGCTTGTTCTATAAAATACAAATAAATCTGTACGTCTTTTTTAAGTGACCAACATAATCGAGCTGCATTTAATTTAAATACTAAACGAATGTTTTCGAATAACGTATTGTTTAAAAGACAAAGAAATGGATTATTTTGTCAGTACTCCACAAAAGCCACAACATCTTTTACGTACATACACAAGGCGCAGAGATAAGCAAGCCACTGCACTGATGTGAAGACAAAACAAATTATTTAGAACAGCTGTTTTATAAGCCCTCATGACAAATTCACTGTTTTTAGCACCTGTACGTCCGATCTGCATCAGGTTGCCAGAACGACGGCCTCATGGCACAGTGAAGCTCCTGGACATCCCAGAAAACCTTTGGGGAGCTCACGCAATGTTCATCCGAGCTTCCCTAGCCTCATCTTCTTCTTTTCGGCTTAAAACGTTCTCCGACGTCTTACGATTCCTAGCTTCCATTTTCCTCTGTCATTCCACAGATCTTGATCCAATCACCTCTCTCTCTCTCACTTCCTTATCAATTCCTTCTCTCCAACGAAGTCTCGGTCTTCCACTTTTTTTGCGACTATGTGGTTTCCATTTTAGAATCTGTTCGGGAAGTCGATTTTCTTCCATCCTTTGGACATAGCCAAACCAACGAAATTGCTACAGAGGTGTGCTTCGCATTCATGATTTCAGGTATTCTTAATTTTGTGTATCTTTTCCCATTTGAACCGACCTGCGGCTCTTCGTCAATCATCCGTTTCTGTAGCTTCAAGACATTTTCCTGGTTTTTGTTTCTTTGACCATACTTCGCTTCAATATGAGATTATTCTTTTTATAATTGTATTGTATATTCTGTGTTTATTTATTTTCGATATTTATTAATCCCATGTGATGCTGTTCAGTATACTTATTGTTCTTTTATGGCTGTGTCTAAGAGTTCATCACTTGTAATTGCCATTCTCAAATACGTGTAAGTTGTACACCCATTTGTGTGTTGTGTTCCAGTAGAAAATTCCTGCTCTGCCTTCCACTGCACATGTATTCCGTTTTGTTTAGGTTTACCTCATGTCCTCAAATATCATATTCCTCTATTAATTTCCTACTCATACATTCTAGACCCTCATAATCCTGCGCTGTAACTATTTGGTCATCTGCAAATCAGAGGGTGTATAAAGTGTTGTCGTTTAATGGTACATCCATTCTCTTACACTTGCGTTTCGAGTTGTGCAGTGCTTGTTCCAGGTAGATTTTAAACAATATTGGGGACAGGGAACATCCTTGTTTAGGTTCCTTGATGACTTTAAACACTTTAAACATTTTATTTCCTACTTTTACTTTTGATGTTATATTTTCGTACAATTTTTTGGCTGCCCTTATTACAGTTAACCCATATTAGTATTCTCTAACGCCATCCAGAGCTTATTGTGCGGTACTCTGTCGTACGCTTTTTGAAAGTCTGCCTAAAGACACTGCTTGATTTACCGACCTCTTCTTCTCAACCTAGCCAGATCTAACCTTCATATATTTGCTCTTGAGTTAGATCCTCTCATCTGTAGGATTTTTACAGCTGAAAACAAACCGTCAAAACTCATAAAGCGAAAATAGCATGGAAGTGGGAAACTGGGGCCATAACTAATCTCGCAGAATCCACAAGTAGACGCTAGGTGGGCGTATCCAACCTGCAATAGAAAAAGTGACAGATGGAGGCAAATATCACAAATTAGTACATCTGTATATAAATTCTATCTGAAGAGCAAAGTCGCAAACCAAGAAAAAAGATGGTAGCTAAGGGACTTCAAAGTAAACCTAGAAACAGAAGACTTCTTAAAGATCAAACCTCTGTGTTGAGAAACACAACCCTTATAACGTTGAGATGACAGGGTTGACGGAAACCGTACCCTAGGGCTGGTGGGTTGTCAGCTGAGAACATAACACGAGAAACAGTGTGTAGACTAAGCGAGACGAATAAAGACACTGCAGGAGGTAAACGCCCTGAGGACCTCCAGCAGAATTAGATAGTAGGCTGCTAAAACTCAGTGAGGGCACCAGTCTGCTGAACCAGAATCCAAAAGGTTTAGTTATACAATAGACCTTTTTACCGTGGTGTCAGAAACCAGAAAACCCCATAACCTTTATAGAATCGATCAATCAATCTGAACAGAGCAGTGTCTAGGGGTCCTGCACCCATATTTCTTTTCAAGCTGTGTTTGATGCATCTACATTAATTACTGTATATTGGCTACAGTATTACAATAACAATGGTTTAGATTTGTTAGCATAATGACATAGGCTTAGTTGTCTTGTACGATAATTTTTGTTTAACTGTATGGTACTGTATATTGGCGCCAAAACGTGACACACAAACTTTCAGTTATCTTGTTTTTCCCTTAAAAGTCCCGGTTCTGTGCGTCAGAAACTCAAAAAAATATTTGTATTTCTTAAAATCGGTTAATTTGTTTTACAAAGATGTTGTCATGTATAAAGATTGTCAACTCAAATCGGTGTAACACAATAGGTTTAAAAAATAAATCGAAAAACACGGCAGCATTCAGTCGTCAGTTTCAAATCCGTTAAGATGATATTTATGAATATTTATTTGGTATTCTACTAAATTATTTACTAAAGCTGATAGGCCGGTTTTTAGAAATTATGTAGGTATTTGGTTGTTTTCTAATTAATTTTTAGATAGATATTTGCAAATAGGTTTTTTAAATATTTAATGACTACATTTAGTAAACATTTAACAAAAATCAGGGAAAACATGCATATTCCAGAAGTCATAAAATGTTACTATCAGTACAGCTATTGGACTTTATAAACACTTTTATCTGCAGCCAATAAAAAAGAAACCTAAACCACGCCTCTTATTTCCTGTGATGCGACTTCTTACCGCTATGGTTTCCTAATACAATTATTTGGATTGCTTTTCTATCGCCGACAAAGCTCTTTCATTGTTGTTCAAACACGCAGTTAACTTAATTAATTAACTGAATGTTGAATGTTCTTTGCGATACAAGGATGTGTACATTCGTGATGATGAACCCTGAACAACGTCCGACCTCGCCGCGGGGGTTCCCTACATTTGCATACTAACGTGGCACAAAAATCGATTTTGGTAACCAAACAAGTTCGTTATCCAGAGAAACCTGTAATCAACTTCTTAAAATGGTGGCCATTCAAATTTTTAAAAAATCTTTTATTTTACACTTTCTTGAAAATCTGATTTTACAATCATTGTAAATTTGTAATTTTATTTTATTTTAAATGAATCTACCACCAGCCGTGTCGGGGTTTGTTGTCTTATTTTCCAATTTAAAATTTATTTCTAATTTTAAACTTTAAAATTCTAATTTATGCATATTTTAATACTGATTATGATGTCGAAAGCCGATTAAAAAATATATAAAAAACTTAGGCAGTGCGGGATTGGTCGACAGAAGTGACTACTTCTTTTAGCATGCCTGACTGTATACTTTTTTCACTATTATGTTTAATTATTTTTATAAAAATTTAGATGCATGCAAGAAAGGGCATTTTGAAAATTATTTTCGTATTAAATTTCGCGCGCGCGCGCGTGTGTGTGTAGGTACACAACTTAAAAATTAAGTGAAACTGTCACAGACTATGAATTTTAGTATCTTATTCTACATGAGGGACTTTAATAATTAATCAGTTTATAACACTACTTTTGACAGTTGTACAGTCTAAGTATAATAATTGTTTTTCTTTATTTTAAGGCGAAAAGCACATTGAGGCTATTATCGCCTCCCTAAATGTACGTGTGAGTGTAAAGTGTTAAAGTGAGTGTAAAGTGTTAAAGTCGTAAGTGTAGTGTTAAATATAACATTTGTGATTCTAGCATTCGTTATATTCATTAAATAATTTAACTACACAAATTTAGACAAATACAAATTTTTAAATTAACGAGAACAATAAACGTATCCTCATTTGAAATGATACTGAAGCTATTGTGCGAAATGAGCTGTTATCACTTCCAGTCTAGATAATATACAAGAACAATATATGCTGTGAGAAAGTTCCGAAAATTAGAACGTTTCGTGAAGGCAATCTGAATTTTTTCCCATACATCCGTACCCCGCGATAAGAATTAGTCACTTCAACGCTTCAATTAGAGCGTTCCGTGACGGCAAATTGAATTTTTTCCCGTGCAAAACATACACCCATACCCGCAATAAAAAGTAGTCACTCAAAAAATATTGTTGGAAATTTGCCTTATTTCATATCAGTCTCGGTTATTTTGTAGTATCCATTTAGTAAAATTAAGTAATTGAGTAGTACAACTCTTAATATGTAAATACAGTAAGTAGCCTATGCCGTTGCACTTGAAATCACACTTTAGTAGTGTTTGTAGGCAGTACAGTACGTTACCAAATCAGGGCGCAGGTTAGGCAAAATAGTTACACCCCTGTAGCCGTACCACAAATACAGCTACTGTACTCAACATTGACAAATTTCTTTTACAGTATGTTGTAAAGTTTCTGCAGTTTTTTTTTTTTTTTGTTAGAAAAAGTGTAAAAAATCGGTTTCATTAAAATCGAAATGATTTTAATCGTGTTGCTTAAAATCTAGTCCGTAATGTCTCAATCAAAACAATAAAAACTGTAAATCGTTCAAGACAGTAAAAACTATTTAAAAGTTTGAAATATCGATACGAGTTCTTAAAATCAGTTTGTCAGATTTTGCTGAAATTTTGGTCTTTGTTGCAAATACTAAAGAAAGGTGAAAAAATACTCAAATAAAAATAATAAATCACACTTATACTCTGCGTCGGACGCGGTTATTTCCTCTTGGTTTCCCCTTGCATGAAACGATAATGAACATAATGGAAAAATTAAATATTCGAGTAAAGCAATTAATTGTTGTTTTAAATTATAAAGATGTTCTTAACTGAATTACTTTTGCGAGTAATTGTGTAACATAAAAATCATTATATTAGATGGCATGTGAGAAAGTTTTTGTCCAAAACCTTTAATAACCGTTACGTCACTGTCCAGTACTTTATGGCCAGCCAATAATGACGTCACACTAACGTCCCATCCAAACACACCTTTCGTTCTGCGGCAGTATTTTTGCAAACCAGATTATACCGGTTAAAAGTGCGTTCAAGTTTATTGCCTTTTTAAACAAGCCGGCCGGGGGGAAAAGTTTTCGGGTTGGCATGCCTACTATCTTAATTTTTAACATCTTTAGAGAGTTTTTCCGTCCCCGCATTCAAGATGTGAAAAAACCTCCCCTCGGGGATAAAGCGAAGTTTATTTCAAAACTGAAAGCGTGGTGAAACTGCCGCTTGGTATTAATTTAGTTTATTTCGAATAACTGTGTACATAGGCCTATAGTAAAGTATTTTAGCGAATTTCTTTAGAAAATGAGCTATTCGAACGGCATGATTGTTACATCTTGTTCGGGACCTTGAAATGAGCACCGATCATAACAATTAGGTTAACTCGGTTGGTTTTTCAAATCTTATCGAAGAGTTTTCTGTTGGGAACAAAGCTAGTGGCGCAGTCATTACAGTTTACTCGAGAGCGTGTAATTTTCGTTTATGTAATAAATTTTATTAGCTGTTTAAAATTTTACTTCCATCACGTCAGTGAGATAGTTTCGATCACAGTTAAAGATTTTGTAAAATATTTTATTGTCATTAAGCGAGTATTAAACGTTTGTCCGTGTTATCTAAATTCACTTCACATTGTTTCTTTTCCGAAACATAACCACAAATTGAAAAACACTCAGCTCTGGGAACAGTTAATATCCGACTAGTGCGGTGTCTCTTATATCCCACTTCTTCCCTCTCTGGTTTCCTGATACAATTAGAAGGATTGCTTTTCTATCAGGACACTAACAGAAAATTAATTGGCTTCTATCTCCGCTGGTGGGTTTCTCTACAGCTAGAACAATATTGTTGTTTTTCTGGAACCTGGTTTAGTCAGGTTTGCTACAGTCAGACTATTCTGCTCTGTGTTTGTAAAACAAATAAACTGTACATAAAGTGTAACATAACCTCAAAGTGTACATAACCTCAAAATTAACCGAACAGCTGTTTAGATACATTTCACATCATAATTCGTATGGTGATAAAATAATTTATTTTAATTCTTTAGGAAACTATTTTTTTACTAGGCTTAAGAGACTTTGCCGCCATCATGGTAAGGTCCGATACCTTAAAATAAGCGCCGTATTTTAGATTATTATGCGATCTGGCTTTACCATGATGGCAGCAAAGTTTGTTAAGCCGAATTAGATTTCACTATCGTAATCAGCGGAAGCATAAGAAAATGATTTGACGACGTTCAGACTCATTTTTATTTTTGACAGTAATACATGAAGATTTATGTGGATTTTAACTTCCATTATGACGGTGAAATCAATTTACCAAAAAATGTAAATAAATTTAAAAAAATAAATATATGTAATATACTGTAAAATAATGATTATTTTTTAATTTCGCTTCCATCAGCGAGACAGCTGCGTGCCGCAATGTTAGCGAGGTCACTTAAATAGTATTTCACTTGTTTGGCCAAGAGACTTCGACAATTCAATTTTCATGCGTCTAGGGAAAACGGCGATGTTTAGAAGATGTTTGAGGGTTGGAGGTGGACTAAGGGATGTAAATTTTCTTGTTTACATGTATGTATGCACGGAGGCTGATTAACCCGTCTTTCTCACCCCTTTTACCCCGAGCCCTCCCTTCCTGCCGTGTGTTTCAATTTCACTGCCGCGAGTTCAACTTCCTTTGCCCCAGATCAAGCGATAGATTTAAATTCTACGATGGCGAATTCATTTACACTGTATTTGGGTCCTGAAACGTGAAGGTCTATCAAAGCCTCAAGACCATCATGCTTTCTGTATACTCTGTGTAGTAAGAGTATTTCTGTAATGTAAATGTAGAGAAAATGTTCCTTTTATGTCATAAACAGAGTACTGAAGAAACATCGTTGCCCATTTCATGGACCGACACCGCTCGTTACACTAGGAACTACAAACTTTTAACTTTAAAAAAACAATATGAAAAGATTCGATTAGTCAACATAGCTCATTTTACTCACATTTTAAATGGTAATTTCAACTTCAAAACTTTCAAATCAAGTTATCGTGTGTTTCATTGTTTTGTTTTTTGGCAAATTCAAGATAAAATTACCGTTTTACGTAATTAATTATACAGGGTGTTAAAAAACCGTTAAACAATTGTGAAATTCTAAAGTTTATTTCTCAAGTAAAAGTTATATAAACGTAAATAATATGTCTTAAGATCCTTGTTTGTTGCCTCTAGCCACCATTGTGAGCGTTTACGAAAAAGTTTTATTGTATTGACGGTGATTAAATTGGGGTTAAAATTTCTGTAGGTAATTAATTTCGTGATTACCAATTTTAAGAAAATTAAAAGATTTCTTTTTAATTTCAAAATTTAAGTATTTAAATCCTACGCGAAATATCCCGGATATTTTTACTTTTAACGACAATTTTGATAATATTTTTGTAGGTTTAAGAACAACTGAGTTATGAACAAAATTTAAATAATTTATTCTTGTTGTTTTCCACAGATTAAAGTAGAACTTAAATTTTTGTTTTACGTTTTTATTGATAACGTGTTATCTTCGCAACACAGTCCCTTTGATTACAAACTTACTTTTTGTCGTTAAATAAGACAAATATTTTTTTAAAATTGATTTTAAGTTATTGAAGTGTATAAACAGTGACGTCATTTTCACGTCAGCGATTCGGTTGCTTGTCGTAATCATTTGTAATTTGTAATGAAATTAACGAGAGGCTTATCGATAAACCCGTCAGCAATTATTGAATATTTTACTGCGTGTTAACATTTCAAAATGATTATTTCACCACCTCGCGTCCTTGCGCCCCTGGGGATCGGTTGATCAATAAATCAACCAAGTGAACTTAAGCAACAAGTCCTTCACACAGTTTGACAACAATGTTACAGCGTTGCAACGGTGGTCGAGATAATATACCGATAGGCGAGAACAGCTGTAGAGTTTAGAGTGTAGACAAAGTGTTCCGGTGAAATCGACATATCGCGTGCATCACGTGACCACTCGATGTTGTTTGGTTGCTTTTGAAGGCAATTGTTTTGGAACTGCCAAGTGAGACATCACGCAGGAATACCGAAATTTAACAATTTCACATTGATTTGTTACATTGTAGGGCCTCCTTGGAGTCTAAAGATACAAGGAAACACAACAATTCTAGAACGGAAATATAGGCTGACGTATCTCTGAATTAAAACCTTCCTGTCAAATTTGTACACCGAAGACGCCTAATATTACAGATATTGTTAAAATTGATTAAATGAAAATTACTGTTTGAGAGAACATTGGAAAAACCGACGACGGTCAATGTTTCCTCTCCCTCGATTTTCTAGAACCTAAAATTTCATGAATTTCAAATTTGACATAGCTACTGCCGATCTGATTGGGCCGATTTTCTAGCTTTTTCGATACTTTCTGAGCAGAAATTTTGAGTAAATGAGAAAACTTGTCTTTAATATTTTTGTAAATATATTTAACGCATGTAAATGTATTTAAATTGCTATCTAAAAATTAAATTACCATATCGTGTATATTTTATTTGTATGGTAACAATTTTCGACAAAATGTCTGTTACCAATATTGATAGATATTGTTGCCAGAACATATTGCGTTCCAAACAAAAATACGATAAATATATTTCCATGTGTTTCTGTATTCGAGAGGAAGTAAACAAATATTTTGAGAAACCACCAAGTGTTTCCTGTGACGGACAAGAGGCACGTGGCACCAGGATGTTGGAGGGGGTGCCATATGGTTAGGCTCCCACGGCGCGGTATAGGGCGAAATTGCATTTACATGAAAACAGTAAGTGATTGGCAAACATTTTTGTTTGTATTTTTCTTTGTTTTATTTTTGTAGGATTTTCAATTAAACGATGTTATAGCAAGAGTTTCAATTACAAATCGTTGAAGATCGTAGCAGGGTTGCCAACTTTTACTTTTGAAAAATCTTGAGAGTTTTGCATAGCTTATTAAAAATGATTAGAAAATATCATTTCGGTTTTCTTCATATGACATTCGTCTCCGATATGGTTCAAATTTTAAAACAACAGTTATTTTTCTAAACATCTGCCAATAAAAAGTTTGTTAGCTGCTCATTAATTTTGTTTCCAACCACAAATTTGCAGTGAACTCAAATGTTTTGTTTGTTTTTTTATGAGCTGGTGTAAACTTAGATTTAATTAAAACTTTAAGGTAAACAAACTCGTTAAGATTAAGGAGAATATGTCCTTGTACAATTTGAGCGAAATTGATTCTGCCGTTTAGCACAGAGTTTACACAAGTTTTTTAGGACCTTTTTACAGTCGGGAAACTGGCCAACAGGAGTGAAAACGTAAATTAAATTACATTGGTTTGTATTGATGTCATAATGTTATTAAAATTATTAATGGTCTGTATTGATCGAGTTATATTAATTGTTGTTATTGCGAATGTGGAATACAACTGTACAATATATCCAGCTGGGCAGGGCTGGGCACGTAAAACAATACCGTTCATTGATAATTTAAATACTGTATATATTAATGAACTTATCTACAATTTGTAAGTTGTATTTAATTGTAAACCTATTAAAAAATTTTTGCTAGATGGTTATGTATTATAATGGCGTTAATTATAATTTTTATTTTTATGATTAAACTTATCCGTATACATAATTTTAAAAAAACTATTAAATAATGTAAATAAACATTGAGTGCGCTGAGCCGGGTTTGAACACACATCCCTTAGGGACACATTATACTATCAAATAAACGTCAAATTTCTTTGATCAAAGATCTTAGATGAAATAAATGTTGACGGTTCTTTGATGAACTAACTTTTATATTAAATTTGATGAGTCTTTGACATGTTGTAATCTTTTATAAAAGAGGAAGGTAATAACCTCGAAATTTTGTTATTTCCGGTTTGTGTCAGATTGTTCCTTCCGTTCCTTTTGTATGCATTCAATTTTAACTAAAATTTCGTACAATTTAAACGATGGCGAAATTGTCAAGGACTTTTGAAGCAGTAAAAACATTAATTTTACAATTGAAAAGATAGAGTGTTTGTGGAATATCCACACTAGTGCTTACAAAAATTGATATCTAAAATACTCTCTTACGAGAAGTTTATTTGAAAATCGTCTATTTGAATCACGGTTTTTAAAATGCAGTTTTTTAATAATAATGGCATTTACTGGTCTTCCTCCTTTGTATCCATGGTCGGGCCCAAACTAGATTTGATTATGATTTACAACCAAAACCAAACTAACCGGTTAATATGAACCGGTTTTGATAAATTAGGCCTATTTCCCGATTTTTGTCGGTAACTTTTAACCGGATTTTTTTAGAAGCAGCCTGCAGTAATTTAGTATACAAAATATATAATGTTTTGCACTTATTTTATATATATAGACTCAAAAACTGCAATGTTTCATGATTTTTCTTCTTACCGTTTAGAAGCTATCGAATATACCAAGAAGCCTTTATTCAAAGAAACCACTTTCCCGTGATATTGTTTAGGAAGTGAAGTGTGCACTGCCTGGCTTATGCTTATCGGTAGTGTTATTCTCAGCTGATTTAGATAGCAGCGAGATAAGCCACCTTGCATGATGGCCGTGGCACACGCAGGAGCAGGCTGGTGGGGGGTTGAATGCTCTCTGTGGGACGCTTACCGACAAAACAAACACAGCCTGCAGTATTTTAAGAACTGCAAAACATTTTATTACTGTACTGTAGAGAATGTTTTCTGGTGAAATAAATGTAAAATAATATTTTACTAATTTAATTAAATTTAAAAAATATGTTTTGGAATTATTTAAATGCACGAAGAGGGATTTTAGTATATATATATATATATATATATATATATATATATATACCGTGGGTGCCCATATTTAATTTTTCAGCTAGGCCTACAACTACCCAGCCCAGGCAACTGGTGTTTGTGTGTGGTAGTAGCCTCGAGTGTCCCACCGTGCACCGCGGTGGTTGCATGCCAGTATCTGTCGTGATGTGGTAGATATGGTGGTTCAAAGTGGTTGACCTATTGAATTTTTATATTTCGATCAAATAACCATTATGTGTTAGTAATGGGCATGGTTCTGACACTATATTAAGGCATTGCAATACGACATTGACTGCATTTTTCCAGTGTAGCAAAACAGACTCGTTTGTGAGAACACTTATCTGTAAAGAAATTAGTATCGTACGAGTACGATTGACGACATTGAAAATATTCTGTTTAAGATTAATGAATAAATGTTCAAATGATAGTAAGGATCTAATTTAATATTTAAAATTATATTCTAGGTAATATTGTATTATGTTGTTATATTTAATTTATGTTTTTTGTGTAGCAATGTCTGGAACTCGGTAGTGCTGAGTTGGGCTCTTGAGATGTAGGCTTGAACAGAGTGGGTGTTGTGTGTGTGTGTGTGTGTGTGTGTGTGTGTGTGTGTGTGTGTGTGTGTGTGTGTGTGTGTGTGTGTGTGTGTGTGTGTGTGTGTGTGTGTGTGTGTGTGTGTGTGTGTGTGTGTGTGTGTGTGTGTGTGTGTGTGTGTGTGTGTGTGTGTGTGTGTGTGTGTGTGTGTGTGTGTGTGTGTGTGTGTGTGTGTGTGTGTGTGTGTGTGTGTGTGTGTGTGTGTGTGTGTGTGTGTGTGTGTGTGTGTGTGTGTGTGTGTGTGTGTGTGTGTGTGTGTGTGTGTGTGTGTGTGTGTGTGTGTGTGTGTGTGTGTGTGTGTGTGTGTGTGTGTGTGTGTGTACTAAATACAGGCATTATAGTATTCAGAACTGTATACTGAATATGTAAGTGGCAATTCATTTGGAGCCAATACGTGTTTTTTTTTCTATGTATGTAACACATACATTTCGGTATAAAACTGATATATATTGTACAATTCATGCTTCCAAACAGGCTTTGCCTAGGACGTCTAACCTCTATTTCTCATTATGTTAATTTACACTGTATTCTTTTGATTTGCTTAGTTTTAATACTTCACACTAGGAGTTACTCTGTATGAATCTAACAATTAGGCATGTAAGTTTTACAAAAACAGAGTTCAGATGGCGAAGTTTACACGGTCAAGGCTGTGCGTTTATTATATTTTATAAACGCATATTTATTTTATTATATTTTATTTTATTTTATTTATGGTATTTCGTTTATTATATTATATATTATAATATATAATATAATATTCGTTTATTATATTATATATTCGTTTATTATATTTTATTTATGGTATGTTTATTAGTTGCACTGTGTTAAGTATTTTTCACGTAACATTTGTATGTTTTTTTACGTAAGAAATAAGTGTATAATTTTATTGTACACGGTTCGTCCGAAAGACGCAGATTCTTGTGAAATATGTTTAAAGACAAAGTACGATAGAGTACCTTTAAAGTTCGAGATGAATCTCACGCCTACACCAGTAAGACCACTGCAAACAATCCACATAGATAGCATTTCATTAGAAAAAAAACAGATTTCTTAGTATCATAGACGGATTCTCTCGCTATGCACAAGTGTATCGTGTGGGAGGCGCACTTGCTACCGAGGTCGCTGATAAACTCTTAGACTACTGTGCACATTATGGAATACCTGAGTCCATTGTTTCAGACAATGGAACTGAATTTAATAATAAAATAATTAAAGAAATCTTGCAATTACACAAAATTAAAACACATTTTATAAGTACTCAACACCCACCTTCTAATGGATTATGTGGAAGATTCAATTTCAGCCTAATTGAGCATATTAGATTTTTAAATAACCAGGTAGAATTTAAAAACGATAATATTACATAGAAAGTAAAATATGCAATTATAGCATACAATAATAGCATCCATTCGGTAACAAAATTAACACCATTTGAAGTATTGTGCGGGCATGTTGACTCAAATCACGTTTTGAATATTGACATTGAAAATCAGGTCACTAAGATTATGTAATAAGTCACAAAGAGAAAACAAAGAAATTATACGAACATATCAGAGAAACTAACCAGAAGACTAAAGAAAACATTCAAACTAAAAGGAACCAGAATAGAGAGCCTTTACCCGAAATCCCAACAAACGTTTATGTAAAAAATTTGCAGAAACAAAGTAAAACCACAAATATATTTAACAAAGAAGAGGTGTTTTCAACAAATCAAGAGAGGAAAACAGCTGAAATAAAACCAAGACACCATAATACTAAGCAGAAAATTCATTTATCTAAAATTAAAAGACCTAGGAAATTCAAAAACATAAAAAGTAAGTCAGCCCTAAATCCTGCTCCAAGTTCCTCCCGTTCCTTGATAGAGCCACTGCCGACCCAGCAGAATTTAAGGATGTCTCCAAAAACCTAGGGATGATTCCAATAGATTTAGGACCAGTAAAACTGAAGTCTTCATTTCATACTTTTGTACACTATTTTAGTTTAAGTGATTTCATTGTACAGTTAAATAATATTGATGTCTATTACAATAATGTGTTGAATCATTTTTATAGAAATTGTAGCAATTGCCATGTTATAGTCAAAAAAGTATTAAAAACTAAATTAGAATTTGTAAATGATGAAGTATACAATTATATAGAACTAGAAAAGCTTAGAAATATAATAAACCAATTAAATATTTTGCACAAAATGTTGTTACAAACAATAACTGATATAGAAAATTCATTAACATTCTGCAAGCTAAGTGCACTTCATCCTAGTGTTATCTCAACCAAAGAATTGTATACTGAGATAATGAAAGTCTATAACTATTACGGTGAAGGATTACCCATTGAGCCCAAGCCAGAAAATATATGAGAGTTAGAAGGCTTGATGGGAGTTAATTGTAAGTTAGATTCAAATAACATTGTGTATTTTCTAAACATTCCTATTGTTGAAAAAACAAATTTTAATATTTATAAGTTATATTCTTTCCAGCTAATTATGAATCAGAATTCGTAACCATTATACCAAGTGTATAATAATTGTTAGTGTCTAGTTCTGTAGTCTTGGGATTAAGTAACAATTGTAACAGTAGAGTAACAATTAAGTAACAGTTAAGTATCAATTGTAACAGTAGAGTTAATTCCAAATACTTTTTTACTCATTCCATATAATATGGCATTTAAAAATTGACTATGAGATATCAATCCTTAAGGATAATAAAGCTTGACTGTAAATAAACCGCCCTAGAGATCAAAGACAATTTAATTAATTATATCACGGAAATAGATCAATATTGGGCACATTTCATAATAAAGAGACTTTGAAAGTTATTAATCCAACAGAAACCACCTCCGTCGCACTTCAAGGAATATTTTTAATAAAGCACAACAATAATACTGTTCTTTACAATAATAAGAAATTTTTGTACTCTTCCACAACAACTGGTGGACACCCTAAATTTTTGATGCCTCTGATCTTAACTTGCAGTTAGACCAAAGAACAGAGTTTTCAGTAAATATAAAGAAGTTAGAACTCGACAGGATCAACCTAGATACTGTATCCAGCATTGATAGGAAATCATCCATCATGCATGACATCAGTGTTTGCACTATCGCCTTATATGGAGTCGTGATTGGAGGACTATTATACTTAGCGTTTAAGAAGCTAATTGGGAAAATTTCGAGGGAAGCTGCTGTTCAACTACCCCCGGAAGTTTTATTTAGGGATACAGAAGTTATGTAGACAATAACTGTAGACTTTGCTAGATTTAGTGTTGACAATGTAGTTTTTAGTAGAGTAAGCATTTTCATTGTACGTAGAGAAGGAAGAGCATAAGCTCAGTGTTAGTCGAGGTTTCACTCAGTTCACATCTCAATGCATATGAGAAGAACTTAAATAATTATTGTAAGTTTTTAAGTGTATATTAAATTCTTATTGTAATTAATAAAAGTTTTTTTTAAAAAAAGCGACATCCTCGAAACCATACCATATATATATATATATATATATATATATATATATATATATATATATATATATATAAAGTGTCAGTTTTCAAAAATAGAAAACGTTTTGGGATAGGATTAAACTAAAATAAAATGTACTATGGTACATCTGTCTTAATGCATGTATTAAAAACTTTTTGCTGTTATAAAATGTAATAAATTTTGAGGAATAATGTTGAAGTATTTTCTTACTAAACTTGTGTTTTTGTTCTAGGTAAGTGAAGAAACCTTCTTGTCCATTCGTTGGTAAATATAATAGTATATAGCATACTTAAATACAGAATCAGTTAGAACAAATGGATACAGCAAGGAAATCGTGGTAACAACTAAATCTAAACATTGATATATGTTCAGTTATTTCCCCATAAAACTGGTTCCGAAAAGTCAGTTTTATCACTTGTTATACGTAACTTAGAGTATCGAATTTTAAAAAAAGGAAATTCTATTCGAAAATAATTCTGAGAAAAGAAACCCCTACGGCGGCTTATTCATTATTTTGTAAACCGTAAGTCTTTTTAATTATATTTTGCTACTGGTATTTCAGTCTGTTGTTATATGGAAAAACATTTCAGCGAAATCGCATTACCGATTTGAATATTTGAGGCAACAATATTTTTTCTATAGTTACCGTTTAGACTTTTTGTGTGTGTTTGCGCGCGCGCGCGCGTGCGTGTGATATGCCTTATTAAGAGGCGTAGATGGTTTTATGTTTGCCAATACTCGTGGACAATTTAAAAGAAATTGGTCCAAACCATCAAAAAAAAAGTTTCTAGTTTCTGAAAACATTTTATTTGTTTAGGCCAATTAATTATTGGCAACAATAACAATTAAGCAAACGATATTATTATGTCGCATTTGAAATAAAAAAATTTAATTACAAGCATTTTATATGGTAACATTAAAAATAATATTTGATTAAAAACGCTTCCAAATGTAAACAATTTCGCTCACGTTATTACTTTAAAAGTAATAAAATATTTAAAGACAAACTGTAAAACATAAATAAGACTTTATTCTGAAATATCTTTTCCAATGAACGTGTCATCGTGTACTCGCAAACATGTACACGATTTGAGAAGTCGTTATTTTTTTTTAAAGTATGAATTATTGTTCTAACATGCTCAGTTTAGTTTGATTTGATTCAAAGTTAGAAAATATGTTGATTTTGCTAATGCACTACAAATCGGTTTATACATATCGGAATGGAGGTTTTTCAAAATCTATACTTTAATTTTTAATGAATTTGGAATGCTAGTGTGTGTGAATTTTAACGTTGATTATAATCGTGAACACAGATACAAATTGTGATTTTTTTACATTTTGAATATGCAGACTTCCTGTAGTTTGCACACAGTATAAGTGCAGGGATATTTGTATTTTATTCAAAGTACAAAACTAGTAGAAACTCTGAACATTCATTTTATGCACTTGTAAATTTTTTACACTGTCTGTCACGCAAAATGTGAGTAGTATTTTAGGCTTACCTAAAGATTTCTGTGTAAATTATTAATTAGAACATTGAAAATCTAACGCTTGTCGTAGAACACAATCGTGTTATTTTGTTTCAATTTTAATATCAAATTTAAGCAGCGTTATCAAAATTAAAGTTATTTACGTAAACAAACTTTGATATATTCGCTACCCATCCTAACAAATATGTTGTACCAAGTTTTCTTTAATAGTTAACATAATGAAAGCATCAATTCTTTAAAGCGTATGGAACAAAGCTTTTGTCTTATTGCCAACTTACACTAAATTATTATCAAAGCCAGTTTGGCCAACTTCGTAACATATGCAATTAATTACTATTTCGTGGACGCCGTTTTGCAGTTCAATTATTCAAATACTTGAACAAGTACATTTTGCTGTTCATGTAATAAGTCAATTTAAACGGACTGTATCTGTAACTCATTAGTGATACATTCAGGTTTTGATGTTTGTAGAACAAGTGTTCTCCCTTAATGTCTATAAAAAATAAATGATTGAAATCATAACACAAACTTTGTTACATTTAATTATGTTTGGGACTGTACTGTCAAACGCAGTACTACGATAATCTAGAATAGAGTAGTAAGAAATGAATAGAGGAATATGACATTTGGGGACTGAGGTAAAGCTAAGCAAAACTGTACATGTTCATTGGAGGGCAGAGTAGGAATCTTCTAATGGAACACAACATAAAAATCAAGGAGTTTACAACGATAAAAGAACAGAAGTATGAAGAGGAATGACAATGGGATGAATATAACTGACAATTATAAAAAGTCTAATGGCACAAGCCAAGTGTGGATGAAAAAGAACAGACAGAACACCTTGGGAAGAAGAGCAATAAGGATACTGAACAGCATCGTATGGGATCAACATATAACAAAAATAAATAAACATTGACAATTATAAAAAGTCTAATGTCATACAGAAGCCAAGTGTGGCCACTGAATCAAAAAAAGAACAGACAGAACACCTTGGGAAGAAGAGCAATAAGGATACTGAACAGCATCGTATGGGATCAACATATAACAAAAATAAATAAACATTGACAATTATAAAAAGTCTAATCTCATACAGAAGGCAAGTGTGGCCACTGAATCAAAAAAAGAACAGAAAAACGTCTTGAAACTACAGAAGAGCTAACAGGTCGGTCAAAGCGGGAAAAGTTAAACAAAATCTGTGAAATCATGGATGTGAAGCACACCATTGAAGCACATCAAGACAAAACAAATTCTATGGTTTGGTCATGTCCAAAGGATAGAAGAAAATAGACTTTCCAAACAGATTCTAAAACGGAAACCATATGGTCGTAAAAAAGAGGAAGACCGAAACTACTTGGAGAGAGGTAATTGATAAAGAAGTGAGAGAGAGGGAATTGGATCAAGATCTGTGGAATGACAGAGGAAAATGGACGCTAGGAATAGTGTGAGACGTCGGAGAACGGTTTAAGCCGAATGAAGATAAGAGGAACTGTTCCTTGTGCTCTTGTAATAGGATTAAAGTTGATAGTAATGTTACGTTTAAACAATTTCAATTCAAACACTGTTGTGTAGCATCTAGAAGATAGGTAGATATTTAGAGGTAGCCCTGGCACCTCGACCAAAAGGTTTGTTTGCGCAACTGAACCTCTCCCTCAATGAGTGTGAGCAGCACACTGAGTACCTGGAGGTATCGGAGTCCCGGAAGGCACCCTCCACCTAACAAGATCTTTACGGTTATAGATTATGTGACCTGTAGATTCCTAATACGTTCTGCATATCCTGTTATTACGTTCATGTAATAAAAGTTTGGCGAGTCTCGAATTGTTTGCCAGTTTCAGAGGAGAAAGAGTTCGATACATGAGTAATTTTGTATCGAATTAAACGTTACAATAGGTTGAGTGCCACGTTGTCTTTAATTTTAATATTATTTATACCACTGATGCAACAACGAGAATGCCAGTGAGTGGTTATGTTATTCAGAGTAACCAAAGAAAATCAACGTAGTTGCTTTTCAGGGTAATTTTATTTTAGAACTTTTATAATTAATGTTTTAAATAGAATTAGAGACAAAATGTAAACTAATTAATTCTGTTTTTACACAAGTAAAATAAGAATTAACAATTTTATGCAAAAGAAACACAAAACAAAACTTAAAACTGTACAAGTGTTTTTTTTTCTTAAAGTTTATATTTTATGGTAGTTAGACTAATGAAGACGCGGGATCAGTGTTTAACGGTAAGACAAAAGCAACGGGAGCAACTGCGGCTTGAACTTTCGGTGCGCAATTAATTGACGCTGTAGACTGACCGATGCTTTATCCAGTTCGAACACCGGTTCACCGAACCCTAAAGTAACAAAAGTACAGATTTAAACACATTAATTAGGTTGGGGATTTTACAAATAATAAGTATTTAGTGATTTTTTTTAAATTTTCAGGTTAGTCGATATTTTGCTTATGTGTTTGTGTGTGTGTGTGTGTGTGTGTGTGTGTGTGTGTGTGTGTGTGTGTGTGTGTGTGTGTGTGTGTGTGTGTGTGTGTGTGTGTGTGTGTGTGTGTGTGTGTGTGTGTGTGTGTGTGTGTGTGTGTGTGTGTGTGTGTGTGTGTGTGTGTGTGTGTGTGTGTGTGTGTGTGTGTGTGTGTGTGTGTGTGTGTGTGTGTGTGTGTGTGTGTGTGTGTGTGTGTGTGTGTGTGTGTGTGTGTGTGTGTGTGTGTGTGTGTGTGTGTGTAATAATGTCTATCTCCACTAGTTTTAGTTCAAGAAAAAATTTGTTCTGAAACACTACTTAGCACGTCCCGACGCGTTGAACTCTCGACCACGCGAAGACTGCAGATTGAAGTTTGTTGGCATGATGGCGTGATGAGGATGTCTAATTAACTTAAAAAAAACATTTGCCTACTTTAATAAACGTCTGTTTAGTCTAGGCAGATTGGTAAATGCACCAAAGTTCGTACTATATCAAATTTCAAAAACCTACCATTACTATCGCTCCAAAGATCAAAATAAGCGTTTTCCGACTGCAATTTATTAATAAAATTCGTGTGTTAACCATAAAGGTATAATAACTGTGTAGCAATAATTCTGACCTCAGTTAATCACTTGAACAGCTGATCTGTTTTCAATCAATAGGACGCACAATTTAACCACAAAACCCAACAACAATAACCATAGAGTTACGGCTAGACTGCAAAAAACGCCATCTCGTGTTTCGGCCGTGAATTACTCATGAGCGAGCCGGCGTGCAATATGGCAAAGCAGGCGTATAGGAGACAGTAAAAAGCGCGAATAAACACAAAAACACAAAGATGAAACAATAAAAGCCCACATAAACGGGAGAGATGAAACAATTCCCGATGTAAAGGTGGGAAAGCGAGTGTTGTATGCTCGTTGTTCTGTTTTACAGGCTCTTAACCTCTTTCTTCCAGGATTGTTTTACGTACTTTGTAAATATTTTACGTTTTGGGCGGCAAAAACATTTGACAGAAATTGTTGTATGTAGTTACAGAAAGTCTAATTAAAAATATAGCGTGTTTAATTTCTTTTTGTTTTATTGTAACACCACGTCCTGACCCGATAAGTCTTTATGCATTGAATAAATTACTTTGTGTTATCTGAATCTATTGGGATGTCCGCTGATAGAAACGAGCATGGACAAACAAAATACTTCTGGACTTATTATTTATAGAGTAGGCCTAAATGAAGACTTTGTAAGATATATTACTGAACAATAGGACTTTATCAACATTACTTTTTATTCGAACATCTGTTGCCTAAATTCCCAGTCCTGTGTTATCAGTTACACAACTTCAGTTGCTTCCATCTCCAGTTTGGTATCACCATTTTTAGTTTTTTTTTAATATAATAATATTTCCTTTGGAAATGTCATTATGGCAAGTCATGATTATGAAATCACAGATCATGTTCTGATCGGCTTTTTTGTCCCAGAGCACGGTTTTTTTGACGATTTGAGTTTTGTATTTAGTTAAATTTGAAAAAATAAAAAAATATACAGATTTTATCGCTGAATGCGATTGTAAAATGAGTTATTTAAATGTGAATTAAAATATTAGTGATATTGTTTTAAAAAGATTTTCAATTACCGCGGTTTGACGCAGATTGGAGGGCTTTGCCTACACAGTAATCTAAAATTGATTTGTTTGACGATTTTAATCTTCGCAACTCTAATATTTATTTACACTCTGGTATTCGATGTTGATACTTTTTCCCAAAAATTCATTTCTACTAAGTTAACTACAGATGCGTGCCACGAACTAACATTATTTATAAAAATAAATTACAATATACGAGTAAATATGAAAGTCAAGGTCACCTAGAAACGCACCTGTTATCGTTACATTTAGCCGTAAATTACCAACAATTTTGCTGCTGTAATCATAATTTTCTGTAAAAAAATAAGAGAGTTGTTCTCTAAAAGAACGTTTTCAACAATTTATCTCTTGACAGAATTAAAATATAGATGTTATCGTAAAAGTAAACACTGCAACAAAGTTTAATAAGCAAATAAGCGAACTTGGAGACGGTGTAATCAAAAAAATAATTAAAAGGACTATTACGCGGTGCCGTTAAAAGAAAATATTTAATTAAAACACCGCCAAAAGTAATCATAAAATCTCGTGACATAATAAAATGTTATTACAGAAATTTCTTCTTTTTATTTGTTAACGTCATTTCAGCATTTTGGACAGTGTTACTTTGAGGTAAATAAATTTAAAATTGTAGAAGTTTGCGTTTTTAGAGTGGAAAAAACTGACTGCGGTCGTGGTGTATAAAATTGTTTCATTATCATTATTTGAATGAAATTGATGAAACGATTTTGAAGAATTCGGTTCATTTTATTAATTTTTCTTGGATATTGTGATCATTATGTTTTGTTTGGTTTTGTTCATTTCTTTAGATTATTTGACCAAAACGGCTTTAAGAACGAATATTTTTGAAAAGTATTAAAATAATTAAACATGACATAACAAATTTTGTCGAAAACGACAAGTGGAATACAACAAAGACGGTTAGGGTTGTTTTTTATTTTAGTTTACAACACCATTAAATTTTATTCATTTCAAAATTGATTTTGAATTTTTTTTTAAATTGGTACTCATGAACTTTTGTTATAAAAGTCTTCTTATGTATGAAAAATTTGGAAAAATCGTTTTAACTAATTTTAAGTAATCAGACATTTTAGATATTTAGCACTGCAATAGCCCATATATAATAGCGTATAATATAATTATTGAGTATTTCACTTTTGATAAGAAACTACTTTACTAGAAATAAAAAACAAACTTCGTGTTTGCCCAACTAGACTAAACTAAACCAAACACGTTTTCGTGACAACTTTTCCCTGGGCTTTGACACCAGCTGATGGGTAATCAACGCATTGTTTTATTCTCTGTTGAACCAAATCTCGTATCGCATATGTAAAAACGCGGTCCAAGTCAAATTTCAAGTGGTTTACCAGTTAAATAAATTAACTCGCAAACCGTCCCTCTTTTACCGCATAGCGTCGTTGAATTTATAGTTCACTGTACTGTTATCAGGATAAATACTGCCAACAGATTTTCTCAAGTATCTTTAGTGGACGTGAGATTAACGAGGCCATTCTTCTTCCACTGAAGAGTGTCGTGAGTACTGTCCGGCTCAGTGGCTACCAACTTTACAACTTAAAATTGCGTCTGCCATTTTGTTTGAGTACAATCAGTTATTAACATAGGACACACTTATACAATAAAAGGTTAATGCTTTTGATATTTTTCACTCGCTTATGTACTGTTGAGAATTTACATGTGTTTACTTGGTGCATTACTAAAATAAATGTCTACCTGAAATTGTCTGTAAAGTTTTTTAAAAAAATGCACAACACTGATATTTTTTGCTTGAATGTAAATATGATATGCAACTAGAAAATAAAATAAAATTACACGCAAAGAATTAGGTTATAAGTTTTGTTTTAATGTAACTAAATGTCGATTATTAATTGTATAACTGCAACAATTAATTAATTATATAACTGCAATAAGTAAATAATAAGTATAAGTAAATAAACCCGAAGTATTGTTTTACTCTTATTCTTGAGGCTTGGAATTGTGTTAGTTATTTTCATAATTTTCTTCCCATAAATCTCAAAAAGCGCAAAAGTTCACAAAACATAATTGCGTGTTTGAAGTGAAAACTTCTATGGTCGCAGTTGACAATTTTTTTTTTAACGTCCGACTTGGGCTAATGCAGACGATGGGATGATTTAGAGTGTATGAAAATTCCAAGCCCTGGCCGGGAATCGAACCCGGGTCCCCGGGGTGAAAGCCAAGTACGCTGTCAACTAGGCCACCGAAAATATGGGTATAAACATTTGCTTTCGCGTCACGCTTGATTCAATAACGCATACCTCACAGCGTATATCGTTGTTCTTGTATATACGTCGACTTGAAGTGACTAATTCTAAACAGCTGATTTCGCACAACAGCTGTTGCTTCAATATTGTTTCAATTGAGGTTATGTTTATTGTTCTTGTTAGTTTTAAAAATGTGTATTTTCTAAATTTGTGTAGTTATATTATTTAATAAATATGTACCTATACCCATATATTTCGAATCCCATAGTCACAAATATTATATTTATTAATCCCTTCTTGCGTGCATCTAAATTTGCATGAAAATAATTAAATCATATTAGTGAAAAAGTACACAGTCAGGCATGTCAAAAGAAGTAGTCAGTTCAGTCGACCAGTCCCGCTACTGCCCTCTTTTTTTACATAATTACATTATTAATAATTAAGATCAGGTATTCAATAAAAATAATAAATTTTGCTTAAATTTTATAATTTGCAAGAAACTCCAATTTAGATATTTTTCTCCATTGAAAAATTGTTTTTTTTTTAAACACGAGCACTTCTTTCGGCACTGCCTCAAGTGCCATACGTATTTGTTTTTGTTAACATAGCACTAATCTAGAAAATGAAATGTGTTGACTTTTCGTGGGTCAGTCTGTTGAATCCACAGCGGAAACATGTTAGTTTATAAATTCAGCTAGGTTGGCAGTCCTGATTTTGTATGGATAGGCCTATTTACGCCATTACAGATTCGTTTATTAACTAAACAAATCTAATTCAAATGACTATATAAATGATATTATCTCGCATTAACCTGTTAGTTCCCTCAAAATGGCCAAGACTAGATTTTTTGTGCACGACAGATTTTGAGTCAAATCAATTAATTAAAAGTAGTTACGGTTTAGAAAATAATCGCCAAAACGGAAATGAACTTGATGACGACCTAAAGGCTCAGGATATTTTGATGGCAGTGTTTTTTTAACCATTTAAATTATTGATCCATCAGTACGAACCAACAAATTACAATAAAGTATTCAAAATTCCATTTCTGTCGTTAATGTGTGCTTGTGAATTATGTCTTACAGTTAAAACAATGTAAAATGAACATTTGATAACAAATTTTAAAATGACTAATAGAATCACGTGAAAGGCCTTTATACACAAGCACATGCCAGACATTCCACAGATTAAAGTTGCCCAACGTATATACATAACAGTTAAGCCTGAATGTATCACTAATTAGTTACAGATACAGTCCGTGTTAAGCGACTTATTACATGAACAGCAATATGTACTTGTTCAAGTATTTGAATAATTCAATTACAAAATGGAGTTTCCGAGGTAATAATTAATTGCAAATGTTGCTAAGTTGGACAAACCGGCTTTGGTAATAATTTAGTGTAAGTTGGCAACAGTTGGCAGTAAGGTGAACGCTTTGTTTTAACACGCTTTAGTGGATTTTCGCTTTGTTACGTTGCCGGCACACGAGTGGTTGTTGGATATTTGTAGGTGTAACGGTAGAATTGATTGAAAGTTTAGAACTGTATACAGTGTTTGTATTTTGTCAACGAAGTTTACGTAACAAACATAACCTCAAAGATAACACAACGAAACCATTTTAATTAATAAGTAAATACACATTGTACAAACTTTCGTGCATACAGCATACAATTATATTATTGCGTTTTGGCTTCCTGCGCTGGTTACATTAGATCTCGGCCTGAAGTTTCCGCTGTCTCAGCCATTTCTACTATTTACACGTAGTGCGATCTGCAGTACAATTAAGTTATATGGTTTTGCGGCGGTTTGCACAATCCGGAAATACATACGTTAACGTCCGAGATCATTACCCAATAAAGTAACACAATTAAGCATTTAAAGCCGCTATTGGCGAAACTTTAAATCTTAACTAAATATTATTGTTATAGAAATTATGTAGCAACGGAATAAACAATTTAAAAAAATGGGAAATATTGAAATTTATGTATGCTTTTTCCTTAACGTCAATACTTTAACCCAGTTAGTGTAATGAGAACAAAGAATCATTGTTAACAGTAAGGATAAAGCAACAGCAGTAACTGCGGCTCGAACTAATAACTTTGAGGTGCGCAGTTCAGAGACGCAGCAGACTGACCGGTGCTTAGTAGCATTGACTGCCAAGCTCTAATTTATGAAAGAAGAGATTTAATTTACTGAAGTATGTATTACTCACTAGTATTACCCACTGGCCGTGCTACCTTTCAGTTAATCGGAGAAAGAAACGAATAATATACAACGTGCAGCAAGAAGTTGAACAGTGTTACGGCACCTTTATAAACTATGGAATGTATATGACCTTGTAAAATATATGACAATCATAACTTCCCTCGTTGGTACGTGAGCTAAAACAAAAAGAGGTTAGGACGTTTTTTGTGTGAAATCTATATCCGTAATTTAACGTAAAATGCATGAATTCTGTAAATAAAATAATTCGAATAACATCATTGCAATAATACACTAATCTTCAATTAATTTATTTCTTGTATTTTAAGATTGCTTTACACAGCTTTCTAAGTAAAGTTGTTGCAACACCATGTAGGCATATTGTTTCTTGTCAGTATGAACTTCTGTTAAAATAAACGTTATAGTTATATTTAATACTTGTATGACCTGTTAAATATAATTCATTATATTTAGGTTATTTAGTACAATAAAAACTTATGTTATACTTTCATATTTAAAACTGTAACTTATAAAATTAATGATTGAATTTTAACATTGTACCTTATTGAAATATTTACAAATTAAACCTACTATAACCGTAGTTTACATTACATACCTAAATTAGGCTAAAGTATTTACTGTTTTCTAAAAATAGTCTTTTATTTAATAACATTTACATATTAGAACTGGCCCAGATATTCTTACCGATTCTATGTTCAAAACCAATCCGGTCAATAATTATTTAAGGCTTGTGTACAGCAATAATTTAAGTATTACTTTCAACAATGTATTTTTGTTATCAGATGTTTTGGTACACACACATTTAATTACTTGACACCTATGCGTGCATTGTGCTGCACTCTGACAGGGACACTTTATGCTACTAATGGAATTTTGTTTACAGAGCTTTTATCG
Source organism: Callitettix versicolor (assembly GCA_022606455.1). Classification (NCBI taxonomy): domain Eukaryota; kingdom Metazoa; phylum Arthropoda; class Insecta; order Hemiptera; family Cercopidae; genus Callitettix; species Callitettix versicolor. Next base: position 71,713,653 of record CM040187.1, on the reverse strand, counting down.
ATTTTTTTTAGTCGGTTTAATTTTATTTGAATCCTTAAAATGGATAAGTAACAGGCGTGCGAGTTCTCTGGTAATGTGACGACCCTGTAGGTACCCCATGTATGTTGTTTCAATAACTCAAGTCCATATTTTTTGTTCAAACCGACCGTTATGCTTAGCGTAATAATATATGAAAGATTTTATCCGGATACTGATTTAAGGAATTTCATGGGACCAGCAAGAGCAATAATAGCAAAAAACTGGCCTATTGTTTTTGCGTTCGCTTTTTTTACCGGAAACAGATGGAAGCGCAGTCCTACTGTCCGCTGAGAGGCGGAAAGAGATTGCCTACCGCCTCATCAATATCACTTAAGCACAAATGATTAACATACTGCTTGTCAAAAACAACATAGTAGTAAGGGTCAACTTAAGTGAAGGCCTGAACAGGTGGGTTGTATTGTGTTCTGCAACCCCGACCTCGAAATAAACAAACACTTCCCCATCAGCAATAATTTCAATTACATTGAAAGTAAACCACATTGTCTAAGTTTATACAATATAATTAGCTTACACAAACATGCTGTTAATTAAAACATAATTGCAAAGAATCGCTTTAGTTGTTTATATTTCTCAATTAATATGAAATAAAATTATTAATGGTTTATGATTTTTTTTATATTAAACGTAACCAATGGCGGTAAACGTAACCAGTGTCGGTAAACGTAACCAATGGCGATAAACGTAACCAATGGCGGTAAACGTAACCAATGGCGGTAAACGTAACCAATGGCGGTAAACGTAACCAATGGCGGTAAACGTAACCAATGGAGATAAACGTAACCGATGGCGGTAAACGTAACCAATGGCGGTAAACGTAACCAATGGCAGTAAACGTAACCAGTGTCGGTAAACGTAACCAATGGAGATAAGCGTAACCGATGGCGGTAAACGTAACCAATGGCGGTAAACGTAACCGATGGCAGTAAACGTAACCAATGGCGGTAAACGTAACCAATGGCGGTAAACGTAACCAATGGCGATAAACGTAACCAATGGCGGTAAACGTAACCAATGGCGGTAAACGAAACCAATGGCAGTAAACGTAACCAATGGCGGTAAACGTAACCAATGGCGATAAACGTAACCAATGGCGGTAAACGTAACCAATGGCGGTAAACGAAACCAATGGAGATAAACGTAACCGATGGCGGTAAACGTAACCAATGGCGGTAAACGTAACCAATGGCGGTAAACGTAACCAATGGCGATAAACGTAACCAATGGCGGTAAACGTAACCAATGGCGGTAAACGAAACCAATGGCAGTAAACGTAACCAATGGCGGTAAACGTAACCAATGGCGATAAACGTAACCAATGGCGGTAAACGTAACCAATGGCGGTAAACGAAACCAATGGCAGTAAACGTAACCGATGGCGGTAAACGTAACCGATGGCGGTAAACGTAACCAATGGCGGTAAACGTAACCAATGGCGATACACGTAACCAATGGCGGTAAACGTAACCAATGGCGATAAACGTAACCAATAGCGGTAAACGTAATCAATGGCGGTAAACTTAACCAATGGCGGTAAACGTAACCAGTGGCGGTAAACGTAACAAAAGGCGGTAAACGTAACCATGCTTGAAATATTATCGTACTATTGCGTAACAGTGTTTTATTTTCATATTAGACCTTATGTTTTTATGTTCGTATAAATCTTTAATTGTAGGCCTATATATAAAACGTAAATCAACCGTCAGGTGTGTGAAAACAACAGCGAGATTGTTTTACTACAATACAACAGATAGATGTTTGAACTCTTTTTGGTAAACAGTACAAAATTACCACATCAAATCAACTGTTCTCGTTGTTAGCAATTTTAATATTTCTAACGGATGTTTTAAATAATGTAGGTGGGACTCGCCAGGTACAAGGATTCGGTCCTACTGGACCAAAGATACTTTCAGGCGATTAAAACAACAGTTTATCCTAGAACGCTGAGACTTAATAACAATAACAATAACAATAGTGGAAGTAGTAGTCCGTTACTAAGCTATCTCGAACATTCATTTTGTATCATCAGTATAGTGGTAAATAACGGATTTATTTATGGTCGTTTTGCCAACGTTATGACGCGCCCAATCCAGACAGCTGCGCGCCCGGTCATGGGAAGGGCAAATGGCAGCTCGATTTCCCAACACGGACTATTGACGTGCAAGATAAAGTCGCTGTTGTAACCTTATCTAAAATAAATACACTTAAGATAACATTTTAGTTCCTAGTTATTCCGCTAGGTGTTCACATAACCTAACTCATCACAGTAACGCGGTTATGGTAGTTTGGTGAAAGTTTATTTTTTGGGATTTTTTCAATTATTTACTACGGAAGCAAGGTAAGATTTGTCAGATTTTTGTTTACTGTTCCTGCCTGTTTAACGTGTGTAGTGCTTGAGTTTAGAGAACGTTTTTCTTTAGCTAAATGTATACTGTGCCGTCATGGTTCGGCTGTGTCAGTGTTGTTAATATTTGAAAATTCTATTCCATCACGTCAGTGAGAGAGCTGCAGGACTTGTTTTCGATTCCAAAATATCAATCCGACTTGAATATTTAGAGCCACTAAAGCGCTTTGCTCCTATTATTTTATTTCAGTTTTATTTTGAATCGAATTCATTATTAAATGTGTCGACGATCACAATTCCATTTGGTATTTTCATTGTAATTTAAAACTTAAATTGCTGCACATTTTAACGCTGAACAGTTTAATAATATTAAAAAAAGTGTGTGTGGACAATTTGTGTGATGTAACTTGTTTCAAATTCGCCTCATCGATTCTGCAAGACCGCTGTATACCTCGAGTACTGGTTTTTATGTATTTCTTGTTTGTTTATTAATATACATAATTATAACCGACACTTAGAATGACTACGCCATGCTTAACACGTTGGAAGTACAACAAAATAAGTACACAATCTTCTATAATAGACTAAACGTCCTTATTTACGTTTTTCAGTATATATTCAAAATCTAATGTAGTGTATTTTAATTTTCAAACATCTTTTAGACGCAAAGCCTTAATATCTTTGTTCAACAGTTGGTACTCGCGTAATAGCCTCATCTACAATGCATTTAATAAGGTTTTTCAGTCTATTGTGTTGGCATTACTTACTCCTTAATCTAGAAGATTAATTTTGTTCGGTTATCTTCAAAACCGACTTAAGCTGATGCCAAGGCTTCGTTATTTTATATGATTATTTCATATATTTTTTTAACATTGAATTAATTATAATGCGAGCCTGTAATATTTTAGCAAATCTACAATAATGTTTGTATTATATTTAGAAAATAATTATAAATATTTGTAGGATCTTCTGGAACTTGTATATTTTTTTAACCCATACAACTTTCAAAACAAAAAAATGTATAACGAAAATTATTAGCAGATTGTAACTATAATAATATTAAATAAACAAAATGGAGTGTGCGAATCAAAATGCGAATGTAAAGAAACGTAAATAGACCATACTGAACGGAAAATGGAAATTTGGCATAAGTAACACAGTCAGTACAGGGGAAAACACATGATTAAACGTATTGGGAAAATATTAACACATTTAAATTAAAAATTCATAAGGATAATATAACAAGAAACGAACATTTTAACCAGGTAGATATAATATTCAGGTATTACTTTAAAACAGTGTTACCAACTGTACCATATGTTTGCTATTTTTCTACTCGTTTTTTAGTATAATATCGCAAAACAAGTTTGATGCTTTTAAAAACTGACCACGTAGCGATTTTATTTGAAAAACTCATAATGATTAGGGTTCTGTAGTTTCTTAGGTTTATAGTAAGTTAAAAGTTTAATTATTATATTTCTAAACGAACACTAGACTTTTATTTTAGTTTTTTTAGAAATCAGATAATATTTTATTTTTTGTTTATAAATTCGTTAGTCTAAGCCATGGATAAATACGAATAAAGAATGAATCGTGTAAAAAATAGCCGTTACAATTGAATAACAATACATCTCGAAATGAAATTATGTTTATAATATATTAAGTAAATGGAAAATAACCTATAACTGTAGTGTGGAAAATAACATATAACCTATAAGTGTAGTGTATGTTAAAAGTTTATCGTCAGTCATTGTTCTACAGTTTTACCAACATTGTAAAGTATATAACATTAACGAAGAATGATGGAAAGTAAAGCACACCGGACTATACGTGTAGACAATAAGAAAGCCTAACCATAAAATATACACAAATTCGAAGACTGAAGAAGGAGCATTATATGGGAGATTGAGGTGGTCGAATGTGTATGAGATGATCAGGTAGTTTTTGAAAACAGCAGTACTTCGAAACGTTTCATTAATTAAATATTATGGGTAAAAACTGGGTTTGGCTTAAAATGTACTGTAATGTATCTCAGTTCAATGAATAACATGCTACCGTTTTGTTATATCAGTTTTGATAAACGTTACACAGTCATCCCCCGCTCTCACTGCCCTTCATTTAATTACGTGACAGTGCGGCCTCACACACTGCTGACGTCATATGCGCTTTTTTGTGTACTCTGTTGGTAATTGTTAAATCTAGGATGGCCACTGTAATAGCTAATTTGTACTAAAAGCTCAGTACTGATGTAAGGGATGTTATACAAATTGTACTAAAAACAAGACTATATGTCTGCTCCGTAGTGTACTATGTATGTATGTGGCTGGTTGGGCAGTATTGGTGATAGTTGGATTTAACTAAGACAGCTGTGACCATTACCTCATCTAGTTGTCTGGTGAGGCATTCCAGACCCATCATCAATCAGACCGTTACCGATAGAACTCGTCTTTTTTTTAGAAGAATCCATTTTAACATGCATCATGTTTTAGGGCTGGTTGTGATGTTGGATTTTGCGTGATGCGAGTTCACACATTTATATTGATGTATAACAGTATATTTTGCTTGTCACAAGGTTCATATTAAATTAATTATAATTAAAAAGTCATGTGTATCATCGCGTTTCATGTGTTCGATCGCGCGTGATCAAACCGGGGACCTCGCGCGTGTGAGGCGCACGTGATAACCGCACTACAGAAACTACGGAGACGTTTGGCCGATGTAAATATTTGAAATGATTCGTTAATTTAATTCTGATAAATATGTAATAGTAAAAAATCAGTTATTTTGTATTAATTCGTAACGATCAGCTGATTTCATTGAACAGCTGACAGGTTATAATAAGTTTCAGATTATGTTGTTAAGAACTAGTTATGTTAATCTATCGTGTTTTCGAAAAAAAATTATCGTAATTAAAATAAAAAGGAAGAGAAAACATGGTACATTAGTTTTATTTTTGATTCAATATCGCACTTATCTTTCGATATTGAAAGATAAGTGCGAGCTGCAAGTTTTGTCGAGTGTTAGGTGGCAACGTTTTCAGTTTTATTTAGATTTTATTTATACTAGGCGCGAAAGATTTATTTGAAAAGCTTGTTCAATTTTGTTCCCCAGCAGATTATTTCTATAAATGCTCATCCTTTTTAAAATGATAAGACGGATGTATAAAATGAAATATTAAATTTGATGGCACAAAATAAGTGGTTTTATTAAATTTTGTTACTTTACGCGTCACCGATACAGCTCCCAACATCTGTTATTTATTGTCAGCTGATCTTGCAATGTCTTTTGTACAAGTGGTTTCCTCAAGCGAGATTATTTAATTTTCCTTAAAGTTTTTTACTAAAAGTAAAATTTATGAGTTTCTACTTTTTGCATCACTTCATTTAATATTTAATGTTTACAATTTTACTTTCATTCTGTCCAAAATCGTGTTTACATTTAAGTTTACGATGATGACCGTAGACAGCTGATCCTGTAGAATACCTTGCAAGATGTTAATTGCGTAAATTGGAGGATCCCAGTAATTTAAATATCTGCTTGTTTAAATGTACACGCAAACAGTTAACAGTATTTTATTATACAGCGTTGATGCGAGTGCACACACATTTGAGAGTACGTTATTCGGATTGCAAACGTAAATATTTAGCTGACGTAATTAAACTGCGCACAGCTGATTGCACAAAGCTGACGCGGGTTTTGAAGGCATTAAAATGTTGATTACTCCGTGTTGGACTTGATGGTCGTCGACCCAAGTAAATAAGCACGTACTACTGCAGGCTTTGATGTAGGACGACGCGGTGTCAAACAATACGCGGGGTTGTTGGAAATGACAAGTATTTCATTGGCTTGTGTGTCAAACAATAGAAGTCATTGTATTTCAAACATGCATTTGTTAAAAACTTCAATCATTGATTCGTGTACTAAAGCGCTACTTACAGGTTATATTTCAAACACAGTTGACGATAATGATAACTATTGACTTATGTGTTAATCTGTATCTGTACGTATTATAAATAAATATTATTTGAAAATGACAAACATTGACTTTGTGTCAAACTGTACGTGGTTGTATTATAAAGAATATTATTCGATAATGACAACCATTGACTTGTGTGTCAAACTGTACGTGGTTGTATTATAAACAAATATTATTTGATAATGACAACCATTGACTTGTGTGTCAAACTGTACGTGGTTGTATTATAAAGAATATTATTCGATAATGACAACCATTGACTTGTGTGTCAAACTGTACGTGGTTGTATTATAAACGAATATTGTTCGATAATGACAACCATTGACTTGTGTGTCAAACTGTACGTGGTTGTATTATAAATAAATATTATTTGAAAATGACAAACATTGACTTTGTGTCAAACTGTACGTGGTTGTATTATAAAGAATATTATTCGATAATGACAACCATTGACTTGTGTGTCAAACTGTAGGTGGTTTTATTATAAACAAATATTATTTGATAATGATTATCATTGACTTGTATGTCTAACTGTAGGTGGTTCTATTATATACAAATATTATTTCATAATGATTATCATTGATTTGTATGTAAAATGCTACGCTTGGCTTTATTTTAAATGTATTTGTTGACAACGATTACGATTTTTATTATTTATTTTTTTTTAAATAAATTTTTCTACTTTTGTGTCATAAAAAACGGATAAGTACATCAAAATCGTAAGATCAATGTTTTTATGATTATCATACTTCCTTTACTGAGGAAGTAAAAGACTCAGACAGACAGACAGACAGACAGACAGACAGACAGATGGACGGCTTTGTCACATGTTTAATCAAGGCTCGGGGAAGCGCCCTTTTGTACAATTTTCATTAAAATCTCCAATAGAACTTGCTTTGCATAGAATACTTCAAACAATGATTGAGGTTTTTAATCAAGTCCTCCGGATGTAAGGATCTACCAGTATGTTGGCTGGCAGGAAGGGTTAATAATAAATGCCATTATGATTTCATAAAGCCTGCATACTGATTCACTTTTATTACGTCTGTTATGAAATAATAAAACATTACTATTGCAGAAAATAATAAATCACGTAAAAGGATAAAATAATCGTATTCAGGTGTCGAGAAAATATTCGGCGTCAAAGATTTATTTTTGATTTGTTTTCGTCAATTTTGTTTTCTTGAGTTGAAGAAAAGCTTCTGAGCTGGGAATTTCGAAATATAGTTACGGTTTCGTGCGGACACTTTAGGTCTTTGTTTCTCCACTACAGTTTGAACTAACCCTCCGAAAAGTGTTACTTAAGTCAGGATCGGTGCACACTTCATGTCCCACAGTTCCGCCTTGTCCACTGCAGACCAGCCACTTTGATATCTTTTGTCCAAGCTACGAAATCGTTCTCTCCGGGGCGTCCCCTGCGCGCAACGCACCCTGCTGGCAAAATCCATTACTTTATTAATTACAGAAACGTCTATACAGACTTCCCCCAACTCGATCCGTCTCCCTCTATTATTGTTTAAGAAATTTTGTTTATATAGTTAAAAATTTGAATAGTTTCGAGATTAATTTAATCGTAATTCGCTACAATTTGAAAATATATCGTTAACTAGTTGTTTACGAAATAACTGCATCTTGCAGGTCACTCGCTGCAGTAATAGACAAAATCCCGAAAATTAACAAATTTTTTTAAAATACAAATATGTGAACATGTTTTTATTTTGCATTCAAAATACGGAAAATGATTACTTCAAAATATTCCAACTTTTTTAAAAATCTGCTTACATGATCTAAAGGTGATTTGTATGGTACCGGGCTGAGTTTTACCGTAATGGCGGCTCTAATTAGTAATTTACAAATTTAAATTCGTTAAAATATAGTTTTTCTTTTAAGACAAAACATGATGAACATAAAAAATTGGTTACCGTTATCAACCTTGAAGGATAATTTTTAAAATGTATTCTTTATTTCAATATACATCTCAAGAGAGGGGATTCAATATTAAAATATTTGTCAGATACATATTTTTGCAACTTTACTCTTTTTTTACATTTCCTTACCATACAAATTACATGAGGCCTGTAGGAAATATTATGCAGGGATTGTATTTTTGCGATTAGTTTTTTTCTAATATATCCCATTTCAGATTTCCTAAATTAAAAACAGTCGTTTTAACCCAGTAGTAGCCTACCGTTTATAATGTTTTTCAAAAATAATTTTTTATAATTTTTTCTGAAAACCCGTGATTTCATTCTACCGTCAACAACTGACAGACCTTCCAGTTTAAAAAATTGAAATGAAAATAAAGCCCTGAACACCGTCGGTATTTGTCACAGGTTTTCATAATGAGTCCGTTATCACCCAGCTGTAGGAGCAGCTATCATAGTAAGACCCAGACCCGAGAGTATTAAATGAACGTCGATTTTAACATTTAGAACAAGTTTAGCGTTAAATAAAATTACTCATATTTCAACACGCTAACATTTATTAAGATAGCGAAATCAGATTATTCAAAGAAAAAATTAGTGTTTCATAGCGATCATGGGACGAGAAATCAGCGAAACAGTTGCGGTCGCGCTTATAAATATTTTACTTTTATGTAAGAACGTTCGTGCAACGTTTTCCGGGACATTTATAATTGCGACGTTTCAATCGTTTTTGTAAAGAGCTCCTGAGGGGCCGCACGCAATGTCTCAAACAAAGACTCATATTGTTTAAACAATTTATAGGGCAATTTAGATTGCATTGTTGCCGGGCGCCGTCCGATAACCTTCGACACCTTATCATTTATTTAGTATCCTTCCTCGCGTAATGTGTTTACCGGCATCGATAACCTTCCTTGTTGTGCCCTCGTCGCCATGGTTACTTCGATGGCACCGCCCTAATCACTGTCAAATTGCTCGCCGGCAAACATGTTAGTTGCCACCCATAAACAAATTATCGAATTCTGTATTAAACAAGTCCAGCTATGTTTGGACATGCGAACACGTGTTGCAACAATTGCCGGGCGAATCGATAAGGACCTTTCATTTGACGTGTTGTTGGTAGGTGAACTGCTGGATTTACGGCTTGGTTTGTGAACTCGTTTAATTTGATTCAGCTAACGCTTCCTTAGAGTATAAACGGTAAACCGGAAATATTAAACACAACGTGAAAGAAATAAACGGTAAACCGGAAATATTAAACACAACCATGAAATAAATAAACGGTAAACCGGAAATATTAAACACAAACGTGAAAGAAATAAACGGTAAACTGGAAATATTAAACACAAACGTGAAAGAAATAAACGGTAAATTGGAAATATTAAACACAACGTGAAAGAAATAAACGGTAAATTGGAAATATTAAACACAACGTGAAAGAAATAAACGGTAAATTGGAAATATTAAACACAACGTGAAAGAAATAAACGGTAAACCGGAAATATTAAACACAACCATGAAATAAATAAACGGTAAACCGGAAATATTAAACACAAACGTGAAAGAAATAAACGGTAAACTGGAAATATTAAACACAAACGTGAAAGAAATAAAATAAACGGAAATATTAAACACAAACGTGAAAGAAATAAACGGTAAACACACAACGTGAAAGAAATAAACGGTAAATTGGAAATATTAAACACAACGTGAAAGAAATAAACGGTAAACCGGAAATATTAAACACAACCATGAAATAAATAAACGGTAAACCGGAAATATTAAACACAAACGTGAAAGAAATAAACGGTAAATTGGAAATATTAAACACAAACGTGAAAGAAATAAACGGTAAATTGGAAATATTAAACACAACGTGAAAGAAATAAACGGTAAATTGGAAATATTAAACACAACGTGAAAGAAATAAACGGTAAACCGGAAATATTAAACACAACCATGAAATAAATAAACGGTAAACCGGAAATATTAAACACAAACGTGAAAGAAATAAACGGTAAATTGGAAATATTAAACACAACGTGAAAGAAATAAACGGTAAACCGGAAATATTAAACACAACGTGAAAGAAATAAACGGTAAACTGGAAATATTAAACACAAACATGAAATAAATAAACGGTAAACCGGAAATATTAAACACAAACGTGAAAGAAATAAACGGTAAATTGGAAATATTAAACACAACGTGAAAGAAATAAACGGTAAACCGGAAATATTAAACACAACGTGAAAGAAATAAACGGTAAACTGGAAATATTAAACACAAACATGAAATAAATAAACGGTAAACCGAAAATATTAAACACAAACGTGAAAGAAATAAACGGTAAATCGGAAATGACACAAGCTTGAGAAAAATTACCTGCACAAAAACTTTGTGAATGAAATTATGTAATAATCGGTGATAGAAGCGAAATTATTAAAACCCTGATCACAGTAAAATGTATCTGTTTATTACCATTTAGCATTTTAAGTTAAGCTCGTTAAAGTTTTTATACGATTTTACGTTATTAAGAAAGGAAAGCAGCTGTGAAAGCTTTTAAAAACAGCTATTATGACTGATTTGAAAAGATTTGCTGGACAATATTGATATTTGTGCCAACTTTGAATCAAATCGAACCAGAATGAGTGCTAACTCACAATGTGTATTGCGATAAGTCAAAAAGTGTTTTATCGGTCATGATCCCAAGTCCAGATCACTGTGATGGCGGATACAACAGCTCTTCTGGAATTGAAACCGTTTTAATTTCACTGTACTCTATTTTCCACTAATCGATTGTTTACTCAATAAAAACACTCGGCTAAACGTTGGCTGACATCGACTGTGAAAAGGTATCTAGTGTTGAATAAATATTTACCGTCCTGCAACACATAGAGTGCAAACACGGACAGGGTAATCTGTGCATGTGCAAACGTGGCTACGATATTGTAGCACAAATGCGAAGTATATTTTACGAATTGTATCCATTTACGTGAGTGTTTTCACGTGCAACCAATTTAACTTTCTCGTAGTACAAAGTAAATATAAATTGTGACGATCGTGCAACAAGAACTACGCGTATCTCCATTGTTATAACTAATGTGTCATCAGGGTGACAGAATCGGAAAAGTAGTTACATTCAATAAATTTGTGTGTTAATACAAGAATCTTGACACTGCAATAACGTATAGTTCATTTAAACCTCTTTAATTAAACGTGAGAATAATTAGACTGTGTCTATACATTATTTTACCCGCAGGAGGTGCAGACTAGCTGCACCTATTGAGAGGATTTAGACATTCCTCGCGGTACCCGTGTCTAACACACACTTACTACTTTAACACTTTACACTCACATTTACATTTAGGGGAGGCGATTATAGCCTCAATGTGCTTTGCGCCTTAAAATAACAACAACAAAAAACAAAACAATATACATTATCTTTACAAGTGGCTTAAACCACATCGTCAAATTTAATAATAAATTCAATATAAATCCATTACATTCAATTTTGGCTAAAAAAAAATTAACGACCGTTTTTCTTTGTTTGCGTGCTTGTCGCAACAAGCGGTCGGTGTACACGACCGCCTCTGCACGATTGAGCAACGCTAAATTAAACATGCTAATTCATTAATTCTTTCATAGTATATAGTTAATTTGATACATTCTGATCAATTCTCAAATATCGTGCTTTTCGTTGCGATTGAATCCACTGGGCGTTGAAATGTATAGGCCACAGAATTCACTAATCCCTCGTTGAATTCAACGCAGAATACTTTAGTGAGCTGGGCGAACACCTATTCACAAGTTTATAGTTTTGTACAAAGTAACGGGCGTGAGGTGAATGCGTTATCTGCCGTCTTCGGGCCGCCTCAGTAAATCTATTTTCCGTCGTACGGTTCGGTCCTCCTTTCACAGTTAAACCGTAGAATAATCGTGGCTGACGTGATAGGAGCTTATTTATTAACGTAACATTGTCACAATAATGTTTTTTTATACTTTTTGGAAACTCTATTTTCACAACAAAATCAGCTTTAATATCTGATTAAATTAAAAATCTTTAAGTTGTATTAAAAATACATAAATAATTCCTGATTGCTGTTAAATTAATTAATTTAATTTTAATGGTATTTAAGATCAAATGTTTTTACGCCGGTTACAATTGGGGAAACAAACGCATTTTCAAAAAGTGAAAGGTAAATAAAATGGCCAAGGCCATGTTTTTTGAAGCACGTACGGAGAAGCCGTAGGAGATTTTTTTCCAAATATTAACTACATACCTATTAACGAGAGCAGATCAGCTGACTTTCTTGACTTCTGCCCTGCCGCAACACGCAACACGGATATACCGCTTCTAATGTGTGATTGGATGTCCAAACATAGAAATAACTTAAATAGTATTTTACTTATTTTTACACAAACTGTAAAAAATTGAACGGCGTAAAAAACCTAATATAATTTTTCGATACTTATTAAGCGAAATTAAGAGGGGGAACAGGGAACCTTGAACTTTTGAAAAAGTCTGGCGGCTTTATAAATAAATTCTTTATGTGCATTATATGTATATTCGGAATCAGTAGGTGTTGTACTCTCTGAGAGAAGTAGAAGTCCAGGTGTTTAACATGTTGGCCGCGGGCTGGCGAGGCATTTTACCGGTTCGGAATGGTGAAAAAAATTCGCTTCTTGTTTAAATTCGACCTGGATTCCTCTTATTTTTTCCGGAGGAAAAACTTGCATCTACAAGAGCAAGTTGTGTCTTGTAGAGTAGTTCCGGGTATTGGTAGGCTGTATTGTAGTTGTATAGTGGGTGGGCCTCCTCGTTGTTCTGCTGAACAACGATTTTCAACCTGTATTTATATCGAAATTATCGCGAGAACCATAATTTCTCAGAATTCCATTTTTAGAACTAGAGAAAGAATGCACCAATCATAATGAAGCTATTGTATATGGAAGATGCGACGTGATTCGCCGGCAGTAATTCCTGAGCAGAAATGTATTATTCTAGTTTATTATATACCCGAGATACGCGTGCACTACGAACCAATCGGAAGTGAGTATTGGTTGACGAGAGTGAACTAGGTTTCACAGGCTTTGGCTAGATTCAAGCCGGGAGAGACGTTTTGGGATTTTAGCGTAGTTTTTTAGGTATTAGTAAACGGAAGTAGATTGTGGAACTCAGTTCATAAATTCTTTGAGCGATGACATATGTATTACTTCTATGTACTAGATAAACCATTAAAACTAGATAAACCATGCACTATCTAATACACTCAAGATGTATTGCAGTTTTACCTACATAAGATTTTACCTTTTATCTACCCCTAAAAGTTTGTTGTAATCAACCCCTATATTTCTGCGGGGTTTAGGGGTCGCTGCAAAGACCATTTTTGCCAAATTGTATTTTAGTGTTTTAAGATTGTTAATGATCGCCTTCTTGAAAATATAGAACTTATTTTGCTCGATAACGAAATTTTTTAATCGATTTCAATATCTAGTGTGATGTACGTACGCGCACACGCACGCGCGCCCACTAACGAACGAACAGACCTTGAGATGAGCACAGATCCTAACCTCATTTTCGTGGTGTCATTATTTGTCTAAATAATTTATTTAAAAACTAACTTTACCCGGCCACGCCTTGCTGTGGCTCAGTCTGGTTTAATTTAGCAATGCATTCGAAAACATTGAAATGAAATCGAAAAATATTTCGTATAGCATGTGTTGCTCTAACAGATGGCGCTGTTTTTGAACAAAAACATATTTTACCCGTCACAGGTGATATATATATATTAGTAGGTATATGAAAACATGCGTGTATGCGAATGCAACGTTGTGTCAAAGTTTCAAAGCAATCGGTGAAGTATTTTTGGAGATTTAAGATTTTTAACAAGCGAACATTTATATTTTAATTTATTTATATTACAAATATTTATAATCGTAGCATTTTTATTTGTCAGTGCGGTAAACATGGAAGCTCGCCATTGTGCACGACTGTACTCGTCTGTTATATAATCTTTACAAATATACTTACGATTCATTGTTAATTGTTGACGGTTATTAATGATTTTTTTAAATTTCTTGTAGACATCGATTGTAAAATTCTTGCCTAATCTCACGTCACCACCCACTCGATAACACGAATCAACAATGAGTAATAATTGTGATAAGATATTGTAGTGGCTGTTCACTTTATCTGTACTGTACTATGGAAGGTTTTTTACACAATACAAACAGACTACCAGCTGAAAGATAAGGTGGCGAAGAGAGCTGTTGGAAGACTTTGTACTTTCAGTGTGTACTGTACTCGTATTTGTGCTTATTTGTTGGAGATTAGTGAGGATATTACTGATTGTTGGAACAATGGTGTATTAAAGGATCAACTCATCAAGAGGTTGTCTTAAAAATAATACCTTGTTGTCACGTTCGGTGATTAGTGAATTGGTTTTAGTTTTTGCCTCGCAATCAAGCGGTGCCGGGTTCGATCCTCGCGCGGATCGAAAATAACTTCACCGTAGAAATTAAATTGTTCCTTGTCAATATCGTAAAACATACCGCAAAGGAAAACAAGCACACCGTAATACGCTGTTTTTTAACGTCAATAATTTAGTCTTCTTCATTTATTCCGAAAGTTTGCATGTTTTTTTTGTATTTCAAAACATGGGAACCAACTTTAAAAACAAACTTTAACATAATAAAAAATAACTATTTTAAAAGAGATTTCTAATAACAATAAACAATCAGCATCCGAAATAGCGTTGTACAAAAGAATGTTTCAAAGATCGCAAAGCTTAGGCCTACGGTCATGGCGACATCTTCGATTTTCCTCGTATTTTAAGAACATTTCTATTCCAAATGTCTTTTAAATGACGTAACATTAAAACTTTAGCAGTCTTTACACATTATATTTTAAGCCCTTCCCTAAAGTCTCTCGTAAAAAAGTCTTAGCAGATAAATTTCGTTTGAAATTTCTGCAATCAAGAAATAAGTCTTGGTATTATTTTACAGATCACGCTACACACAGCTTCCTTTAGCGACACACTTGTCTAAGCTATTACCATAATTAACTTTTTGTCAATTTTGAACCTAATCATAGGGCATATGTATTATTTCTCGAGTCAACACCCCTTTTTCTCAGCACTACTATACTGTACGAATACAACCATAAATGAGGTATCTTTAGAAAAAAAATTTTAACCGGTTTCTGACATTGCAAAACGATTTTGCGCTTAAACTCAACTGTTTGTGAAAACTTTTAACATAAAAGACACTTCTAACTGTCATAGGCAAAACGGCATCTTGGATGCGGCGTCACTAGTGAGACAATGTTTTGTATATTTTACGAAGCTGATTTATTAATCACGAATAGACAATTCCATTAAAAAAGCCTCTTTTTTGCTTAGCGTGTTCAGAAAAATTTCAATATTTACTTAAAATTCATTAAACTTACAGGTTATGTGGTCCTACTGACAGTCCCTCTATCCCTACCCGTTGTACAAACCGGGACAAGCAATTCGAATACGAAACACGTGTTTTGGACACTCTTTTTATACAAATATATTTGTGATTTCTCCTTTCATCGTGCATTTATCTATTGTTAATACGGACATCATGAAATACGAAGTACAATTAAAATGTCAAAATACAGTTATTAAGCCTTTTCAATTGAAGTTACCTAATAAAATTGCGTTTGCTATCACTATAAACAATTCGCACGGGCAAACGCTTCAAAGAGCAGGATTGTTTTTACCAAATGCCGTCTGTACTCACGGACAATTGTAAATAGCCTTTTCAAGTTTAACTAATCAACTAACATGTTTGTATCAATAAAAGAAAATGAAATACTTTTTCAAAAGGCTGTGTTTTCTTAAAATTTTCACAGTGCGAAATTTCGCACGGGCCCCTTGGTCTGACCAAATTTTCAAAAACATTCATACTGTATAATGTTTAACGATTTCACAAAATCGCGTCTGATCGCAGCTCATTTCATGATTCCGGAATTGGTTCGTATCGTGATTTTACAATGGCATTTCGCTAATAAATCCATGGATCTATGTTGATCGGGACCTTCTAAAATCTGAAAGAAGGTCCTCTAAACTTAATCCACTTGCATATAATTTTATAGTCACTCATGATTAACATGTAAATAAATCTACTGCTTATTTTTAAGTAAAATTGTAACAGTTGCGTGTATTTATTCGCCGTCAGTAAGGCGCCTAAACGTTACACGATAAAACGAGATAAATATATCAGTTACTTTAAAGACAAAGGCAGGAAACAAGACTATCGATGTTTTCACTTGTTCCGAGATAAATAATGCATGACGTTGAATCCGGTATCGCAACGAACAGAATCGATTACTTTACCGAACGGAATCGGAATCTTTTATTAAATAAATTGCTACTTTGTTTGTTGCCATTAGAAGAGCAGATTGTTGCTTTCGATTGTCTGAAAGCGATTTATAAAGCGGGCAAATGATCTCGTGTTGGATGTTGTGAATGCAAATTAAGTGGATTGACTGGGATGGAATAGCGCCTTTCTTTATCGTCTTGGTTTTAGATTTAAACGTTTTAATTTCAATTACATCAAAGTGGTATAATTATTTTATTCCTGTATACATTAGCGTGACGCTAGTGTTTTGTAGCCTATACAATAATGCAATAAACAAGTGTGTTGTACCGCGAAATAGGAAGTAATGCGGAACGTCGCATTCGAAACCCAAACGTAATAAGATATTGGCAAACACAGCTTGGAAGAGCCAGTGGCAGTTCTGAGTCAGTACAAAGATGCTGAACCAAACAGACGTGGAATTTAAACACGGGAAAGCTAAAGCTTACAGGGACAAGTTTGCTTTTTTTATAAAAAAAGGAACGTGACCGTGATGCTTACGCAGGAGACGTTCTGTGACGCTCTGGCGAATACTGAGGCGAATACTGTTGTTTTTTATCCAAGAGGGAGTATATTCTTAGGCCAGGAAGGAGAAGGTCGGTCAGATGGGAAAGACTATAGGAGTGCAAACATTCCAATATAACTGGCGTGCCTTGGGCATACTAGCAGTTTAAAAAACCCACCTTCTTTCAAAACATGTTAGCAGTATTTAAAACCATACTACTAACAATAAACATATGAATTATGTCTGTTATTCATAACTGCACAAATATCCTTTCTTTAATATTTAAAACCATCTTCTGTAAAATTATAATGTAGGTATTGTTTTTTATGAACAATTAATGCATGCGTTATTTTCTTTCTATGTTTAATATGTTAATTTCAGTCCATCTTCTTTCCCTAATATTAAGATAATGTTAGCACAATTATCACAGGTAAAGCTTTTAGACTTCAGATATGCCAAGTTTTCCCTTTGTATTTGTATTTATATTTAAATTATAATAATTTTGTCCTCTAGAAATGAAGAAATAAAAATATTTATTTCTCTGAAAATCTAACTAAATTTGATCACATATATTTTGTAAAATATTTTTTTGCCATTTTGAAAACACGATATTTCGGCACGGGCGCTTGGCAACTGATAAATTGCACAACTTTAGATCTAACGTTTGGGCGCTAGTTTGTGTTTTACCGAAAACTCTCGCGGAAAATAATGCTTCAAACTAATATTTTTTTAAAAACAGTCTTTTTTCTGTTAAATGCCCATTGCCGCCATTTTACTCGCAACTTGAACAAACATTTGCATTTCACTCGCGGCTATAGAACTGAAAGGGCGTCTTCCCGGCAACTCTGTCAATATTGATTCACGTAATTCGCGAGAGAGCAATTTGTTACCCAAACAAGGACTAATCTAAACATGTCCGAAATAAAAACACAACCAGAACCTGGCCTGCAGGACTGTCACAGATTAAACTACGAGTGCAGTTTGTGACCTAGAATAGAGTGCATTGTTTTAACAGAGTGGATTCAACCGTTGCAGCAACGGAAAATAAACTAATGGTCTGTATTAACATCTACCAACTGAATAAAATTATAGTTTTAAAAGGTTTGTGGGGTTGAAAAATAAAAAATGAAATGTAGGTCTATCCGTTTTGAGTATAAAAAACTAATTTCTGTAATTGAACCAAAAATAAAAATCATTTATCATGTTGTCCCTTCCTTTTTATTTAATTACAATAATTTGTTCGAAAACAAGACACATTAACATTGCCAGTTTTTAACAACATAACCTAAAACTTATTATATCCTATCAGCTGTTCAATGAAATCAGTTGATCGTTACGAATTAATATAAAACAACTAATCTTTTACTATAACTACCAATATAAATTTTTGCACATCACAACCAGCCCTAAAAATCTGTTCAATACATGTTAAAAATCCGAACCTCTATTCCCCCAACCTAAGCTACAAGAAGTAGCATATATGGATGATTTGACTGTGAAAAATTAATTTTGTGATTTTGTTCGATCTTTACATCTTCGGGTCCCTGAGACCAAGAAAGGGGTTTTCACTTGGATGTACGTAGGTTTGTGCAAGTGCGCATAATGGAAAATAGATTGACTGATTTCAGTGAATCTGGAATTCAGGTCTAGTTTGTTCATGGGGATGGGAGGTTTTAGCTTTATTTGTAGCGTGATTAAAAGTAAGACGTAATTTGTGTTTGTCAGGTTCATTAAATGACAGATGTTTATTTTGGTTGTAAAACTGGTTACATAATAACGGATTTTATAAAACAAGTCATTGTATCGAAATGTTCGTTTATGTGAAGATCTTCAGTGTAGTAGTTTAGGACACTCGGTTTCTATCACGTAAGCTTCGCGAAGCTCTTGACTTTCAAATTTCGAATTTTTATTAGTTTTGTCAATGTTAACAGTGCCACATGCAATCAATAGAGCTCTTAAGTTGCTCTTAAGTTGATTAACTCAAGAAGCGTTGTGATATCAGAAATGCGTCGAGTGGTTTTAGCAAACACTGTTTAACACTGATAAGAAGGCATCGCTCGCTTGACGAAGATTTGATGGATGACTTCGAATGTCCACACTGAAGACTTCGAAGCCTTATCTTGTGTCAGCCAGAAGAGCCACAGAATTAATGTTAAAATCTAAATGAAAACTTTATAAATATGAAAACATAAGATCTATATAAATATTCAACGGCAAAGGCCGGGCGGCCACCAAATGCGGAGCGGAGCTGTGCTGAGCTGAACGGCAACCAGAAGCGGAGTTCAGTCAGTCTAAAGAACGCGTTTGTATATTTTAAATCTAAACATTTAAGGCGTATTACTGTAACGAATTCTATGAACTATTGTGTTTAAAAGCCGTAACTTAGGCAACGGTAACTAGGTAATAAGAAATAATGTGTTTGAAGGCGTGGTAGGGTAAGCGGAGTGTGCTTCAAAACCGAACCTAGATAGAGTCGAAGCTACAACGACTGCGCTCAGATTTGTTGCGCTTTCAGTGGTCGCATTTACATTAAAAACAATAGGTTAGGTTTTGAATGCGTAGTCCGTTCCTCTCAGCCAAAAAGTAGTGAAGTGGTCTTTGGAAATAATATTGTTTCGATTATAATATTTCAACTGAGGTTTGGTTTATTGTAATTGTTTATGATAAGTGTAGTATAAATAAAAAGGAATAAATCGTTATTAATTTAATTAAGATTTTTTTAAATGAAATATTTTTGTATTAAGCAGTATTGATTGTTTTTAATTCATGAGCGTTAGAGGTCGCTAAATGGCTGAAGATTAGGGTTGACGGCCGCCTAGTTCTGAAATGAAAACGTAATTGTAATTAAAGATTTATGTTTATACGTCAAGTAAAACATAAATTTATCGTTTGGACATTATTGGGGTGTAATTCGGAACGTGCTGGTTGTGAGATTCTAATGACTGAAACCACTGCCTAACGTCCCAACCAAACACTCGACTTCTCACTGTATTCTATTTTAATAATTAACGTCTCACTGAATCCATCTGTATACATTAAACCCAAGTACTCGAGGTTACCGAAGCCAAGCCATTAGTTCTCCGATTTGCATAAATATGCCAAAGTGCAGCCCAGCCCGTCCACATTCTTTTGTTTTATTCTCGTTAAAAAATTTTAATAAATAAATGTAAAGTAACGGTGGTTTGCACAATGAGGATGGTTAAAAGTCAAGTGGGAGAGAGGGGAGTTATCTCCTTTGTTGAATCAATTACTCTGTGTTTTTTTTAATTTTATTTTTAAAATTCAAAGTAGGTAGTTCAATCACTGCACTTTGTGGGGTACTGAAGAGAGAAATAATTTGATGTTTAGATTGCAGTGAAATTCGTTTTGATGTTTTCGGGGTATAATAGTGACGTGTTTTCAGATCAAAATAATCTTGAGTCAAAAAAAAAAAATGGTTCTGACTTGTATGTTCATTTGTGCACAAAGATTAATTTTCGCATGTTAGATTAACATTTAAAAAATGGTTCAGAAAGTCTTTAAAATCATAATTTCTAAAATTGTGCTCTAATTATAATTAACGGACCCATGGACGTATTTCGAATATTACAAAAATCAAACAGCTAGGAAATGGCGTGCGTAGATAACGCAGTTCAAAATGTACAAGTATATTTTCGTTCAAAATAAGCAAGTGTAAAGTTTAGTTGCCAACTTAAAAACGTAATAGCGCTGATTTAGTAAGACAGCTGTTTCTTTGCTATAACTTTGTTGCAGCACTGTTGAGCTGCAGGGTGTTTAGTAATAGTTCATAAATACAGTAATTTATTTACGTTCGGACCAAAAGTCAACCAGATCAAAGTTAAACTTTGCTAATATGAGTAATTGCAGCGGTGTGTAGTTTGGGTTGAGCAGGAAAACGTACTTGGTAAGGTTTATGAAATGTGCATGTATCAGTACGTTCATGAAAGTTGATAAACGACTGAAGTCTGGGAAACTTGACGAAAGGAATCAACTAACGTCAAAGCAGTGACTTTTATTTCAGACAGTGACGAGTTTTAGATTAATCACGCTGTAATTACGTAATTATGATATTCTAACTTCGGTTAGTGTTACGGGAACTGATAAATGTAACTGGAAAGTTTTCAGTCCCGGCTCCTAATTTTGTTTCTGAACTAAACCACTTAAGTTTCCGAACCACCGTTGATCATTGTTAAGTAGTCTTTTTTTTGGCAAATTAATGTTTTCGGCCATCTTGGATCCTGTCTGTAACCCACTTTTTCAAATATGTGCGCTCCGCTCAGAGGCGTACGCATTTTGAGTACGGGTTTGGCAATCCCGAGGTGCCATAGCTGTATTTATCTTCGTCTGTTTACATATGGGTTAGATCTTTTTATCCCAAACCAAGGTGGAACAACGCAGCTAAGGGGGAGCGTAGTTTACGGATGGGACTCTGGATACATTTAATCTTACCTTTATATGGGGACCATTTTATTTCCCTTCCTACTTGTGGGATTTTGATGATTAAGAGTCAAAACTTACAAAACTGATGTATTGTGGGGAACAGTGGACCAGTGGAGTTTTAGGAAACTAAGGTTGTTCCTAACCACATGGGACGAAAAGCAGACAGTGGGGTCGCTACGCGAATCTACCCAACCTGCATTGGAAGAAGTAAGAGATGGGGGAGGGTCGAACATTGCAAAACTTTAAGTCAGATTGATGTACAAACGTTTGTCAGGAGCACGAATTGAAAGATAGAAGGAAGTAGCAAAGAGGCTTCTAATTAAATCTAGAATCAGAAGACCTCGAAACACTAGCTGCACATTGATTGATGCGTTCTTTTCCTTGTTTTACAGTACTTTTCTGATTCTATTCTGATTCTTAGTACGTCCAAAAACTATTCTGCAGATCATCGAAGGATAACTACCAGTGACATTACACCAGTTTGCTTTGGAAAAAGGACTCAGACCCAATTTCAAATTGCAACAAACACCGTTCGGAATCAGATGAGCACCTCGCCGACCCGTTGTCCAACTGAACACTTACTAAGTCGCGGAACAACGTTATGTTCTGCAACCTCTCCGCTACCTAACCGACTGAGCTACAAAGCTCTTCAAGGTCAACTACTCATTTAGTTTTTAGCTTTCTAAAAATAAACGTAGGAAACGAACGCCATTAGATTCCCTGTTTGTAAACATTACAAAATACAGCTGCAAACGGATTTAACTCAAATCTGCGTGAAAAGCCTCGTTTGTAACTTCAGTGAACGATCAGTTGATCCAGTGAACTCGAAATAATCCATTGATGTATCGAAACGTGTTTCTCCCATTAGATTATTTTATTTTGTGCTGCTCGATAGATTATTTTAAAATTAACTACTCGTGTGACTGTCTTTCTTTGGTAACGTGTCTCTAGTGTATAAACGGTAAGTCCAAAATTTGTATTTTTTCAAGTTTAAATCTACGACAACTGGGACGAAAGCGTACTGTGTATGCCACCTTCACTATACTGTGGATCTAATTAAAGAATATTTAATTTTTTAAAATACTGTACAGAGTATAAAAAGTGTCCAACGACCCTTCGTAAGTAATCTAAAGGTTGATGTGATGAACACGTTTCAGGTGGCATCAGAAATGTTGCAATTTCTATTTCCGGTACGCGCACTGGGCAATGACTCCCGACTACTGAAGGAATGCCGCGCGCGCGCGCGTTTATTTCCGACGCTTCCTCGTTTCCCGCCGCACAATAAACGCTTAGCATTTTTTGTTGTTCTTCTTTTTCTTTTTCTTTTTCTAGTGTGTTTATTTTGTCGCTATGGTTATTTCGGACCCGACTTAAGCAGTGGACAACTAAATCAGTGAGCTTTGTTGCTGCGGCGGGGCTGTGCGGCGTCTTTGTGTTGTGCAGTGTGTAGTGTATTACGTAGTATTAGGTAGGTAGGTGTACGTTGTAATGCTTGCACAAACTTTCTCGTATTTAATTAGAAACTATTGGCCTCTTTCCTCAGAGTTTGCTCAGATTTTGGTAATACTCAAATCTGTGTACGAAACTTTAATTTTAAAAAATTACGGATCGTGAATAAATCGAAAAAAATACAGCCCCAATGAAGTACTTTTTTTTTTATTCCCCCCCCCCGATTTATTTCTTCCCCCTCCGAAAAATTAATTTATTTTATTTAAAATTTGATAAATTGATTGAAGTTACGAATCTTTATAAATTACCAAAATTTGAGCAAAAAGTGTGAATCGATTTTGAAGTATTAAGTTTTGTTTCATAGGAAAGCCAATTCTATAGTTTGTAACGGCTATATTGTAACTTAGGTATCAGACTGTGTGCTTTTTTTGATTAAGGTTTGATATTTGTTAGTTTTAAAATGAAAAATAGTTTATAAATACTTTTCAACAAGTGACTTTTTTTTACTCGTATATGTGTAAAGTGAATATTAACCAGTTTGAGTTTGAGTTGCGGAAAATGGTGCTCTAATACATTTGGCAAATTTTAATTTGAAAATAAGATCTTTACAATTATTACAATCAAACCTGGGACTTTGAAATGAGCACCTATTCCTACTCCAAAATTTTCTTTTGAAAATTGTTAGAAATTCTGCGTGTTCTCGTTAATAGCTTTTACAAGTTACATGTCAGAATCCGTTAAACCTTTTGAAGAAGTTATAATTACTTGTTTGTAAATCCAATTTCACAATTATAATCAGCGTTTAAATCTAAATAAATCAGCATTATTATGATGATGAATATGTAAGTTAAAAAGTTGTGGTTTTGTTCTGTATTATTATAACTTTTTGGAATTTTGCTTCCATTACTTCAGCCAGACTACTTGGAGAAAAGTTGTAATATTGCTGAGACCGTTGATTGTAACATACCATAGAAGTTACTCAGGTAATCTCAGTTTAAATAAATACCCCCACTTTAAACATTCAACGCCGCACGTTACCGAAGGATTGATCGAGGGTTGCAGATTAGAGGGTAGCTGCAACACTTCATCCCCTTTACTTTTAATACATCGTCCTTATTTACACTTACACGTTACGTATAACTGTACAGTAAGGTATGGTTGCAGCTAGAGGTAGCCAAAGAATTAACTTACAATAATAGTTTAAGCATAGCTTACACTCAAATTTATGTTATAATATCAGCAGTTGTTTTTTTTTATTCGAGTAAAGCCTATTTATAAGAATTCGCTTATTCATTTTTAAGTAATGGCGTAACTTCAGTACTTTTGTTCCTTCTGACTTTCGTTCGGCTTTTTAAACAATACAGACCCTTCTGTACGTCCAGGCGAGTACACTAAGAAGAGGAACGCAGAAACCAGGCGATGAGAACGATCAACCATCTGAATTAGTTAAATTCTTGTTTGACTTAACCACTCTTTTCCTCTTGTTTGGTCTGGGAGAGCGGCAAGTAGAACCCGATTATCCACGGATCTAACGACGTGGTTTTCTATTCTCTTAGACTTAGGTAGTCGGTCTAACAATATACCAGCCATTCAAAATTTTATTAAAAAAAATCAAAATCTTTAATTTTCTTGTTTTGAACATCAGTTTAAACCATCTTAATCTGCGTTAAACCTGCTTAAATTATCTTTTAAAATTTCTTTGCAAAAAACACGACTCTGTGTTCATTGGTCGTGCTGATAACTGCAACATACATCTTATAATTAAAGTACAGTACTGATTTTTTTCAGCGCAGAATTAACGCTGATCTCTGCAGTTAAACCTGATTTTAAAATTTTTGATATAAATATTATGAATTTTATGATTGTCACTGTTTAATTTTAGTTTTAAAATACTTAAAAGAAAACTATTGATTGTTTATAAAATGTTTTGAGCTTTTGGAAATTCGCTTCCATCAGTGGTACAACTGCGTGCCGATGACCTCCGAGGTGCACATTTTATGGTTCTGTCGTGACTGCTTCTGCAGCGGTAACAGAAATGTTAACAAAGTTTGACTGTTTTGTCGGCGATTAGATTACATAAGACTCCCGTAAAATCTCTTTTACATTTTAGCGTAAAATTACAGCCGACATTGTTTCGTAAACGGTGAACAGTAGCAAAGGAGATTCGTTTTTGAATAAATCAAAATATTCAAATCCCCAAATCGCAATTAATCTGAATAAGATAGCACCGAGTAACGTAATCACAAAATTTTCTTTGTTTATTTTTACTTACAATACTTGCTTTACAATACGGACCGCCAGAGGAAGCACGAATGACAAACACTTTCAGGGATTACGCGCAGAAGAGCCAATTAAGAGCGCGGCGTTTTCAATTAAAATTTAACACCCGCGAAGCCCTTCTGATGGGTCGCTTCTCTTTTGCAAACACTGTCTGATCTGCGAAATTAATTGACCCGTTAATTTTCAAGCTGAACTGTGTTTATTTGAAATAACGTGAAATTGTATCTACAATATGTTTTTTAACTAAAGGTTAAACTGTGAAAAAAATTAATGTCTAATGTGAAGAATTGTCTTCAATTTTCTTGTGAAAGTGCCGTAAAATGTAACCTAATAGTAATGTATATGATTTTTTTTTTTAAGCGAAACTTTTAACGTTAGCTTTAGCGAGAGGATTGAATTGAAAACAAGTCTGCCGAACGGAAGAATGTAACGGAAATACGGAACGAACGAGCAAACGAATTTCGTCTCTATTGTTGTATTTTTCTTTTTCTTCTTTTTTGAAAACAGTACACAAGTATTATATGAAAACGTTGTGTCGCTTTGGTTTCGGTAATTTTCCTTAGTTGAAGAACACGTGCACATTGAAACCATTTGTAATACATATTAAATTAATTTAAACGTTTATAATAATTGTTGTTAATATTGCTAGTTTTAACAGCATATCCTGAAACTTATTATAGCCTATCAGCTATTCAATGAAAGCAGCTGATCGTTACGAATTAATTTAAAACAATTGAACTTTTACTATAATTATAGTAAATAATATTTAAGCTATTTTCACGTATTTATTTACTTAAACAAAACAAGATATTTGTAAACATATCTTGAAACTAATTGTATATTCATAAAAGATATCGTTAACAAAAGCTTCGCTTCTGACGCTAACTCACCGAGTTCCACACGTGTACTTTTGTTAATTCTTAACTAATCTATAGAAAAAGTTTTACCATCATGTAAAAGTTTTGGTACGTTATTAACAACTTACTTATCACAAAAAAAACTGATATTACCGTCGTTATCCGTCTGCTTGTGCTATAAATCTACGAAACGCACAAATTAAAAGTAAATGCTAGAAAATACAAAATCAGCTGATATGTACTATTTATAAACCAGAGTAATATTTTGGTCGATTTCCTTCACACATTCGCCAAATATTTCTCAAAACCACCTTTACGTATTTTTTTAAAAAGTATTTAATGGTTAAAAAGATTTCTAAATGAAAACTATAATTTTTTGCGTCTTTTATAATATTATTGATTGTTAACGTTACGCCCCACCGACAATCTAGATCGTGATTTACTTTTCAAACACCTTGTACTTGGAACAAAAAGAATTCAGATTAGTTAGAAGTAGTAATTTTCCGTTTCTTGGAGTCAGAAACAAATCGCATTTGAAACTTTTTAAAGCCATAAATCAGAAATGACTCGGAAACAGTTTTACAACAATTGGAGCGGCGGTGATGACTTATCTACACAACAGTTGCACAGATTTATTTATATCTCCTATATATATGCTGGCCACATCTCTAGCGTTCAAACGTTAACTTCAAAAGTGATCACAACGCAGTGGTTGTGTTAGGAACTGTAAAAAAAATTATGCGGCTTCAAAATATTTTTTTTTTATTTTAAAAATGGAAAGTTCAGAATTAAAGAATGTCGAGGAAGATTGCTGATTGCAAAAAACTATGCAGCGTTCATGTAAAGTATTCGTTAGATTGGATGTAGTATTTAATTCTGAAAAAATATTTTTGTGTGATTCGTTTAAAATCGAGAACCGGTTTGTCTGTTTTAACATATAACATGTTTTAGGGCTAGTTGTGATGTTGGATTTTGCGTTACGCGTGATGCGAGGATCATGTTTATATTGATATAAAACAGTATATTTTTCCGTCGCAAGTCTAATATTACATTAATTATAAAAAACATTTCTGTGTTTCCGCCGGGATCGAACCGAGTACTTTGCACGATTGACACACGCGATAACCATTGCACTACGCGAACTACAAAAATATTTGACCGATTGAAGTAGGGCCTATATGAAATGAATCGTTAATTTAATTCTGGTAGTTATATTAAAGATCAGTTGTTTTACATTAATTCGCTATGATCAGCTGATTGGCTGTAATAAGTTGCAGGTTATGTTGTTGAGAACGAGCTGTGTTAATTTGTCTTCTTTTCGAACAAATTATTATAATTAATAATAAAAGTAAGAAAAACATGATACATGATTTTTATTTTTGGAGCCGCCTCGGTGGCCTAGTTGATAGTGTACTGGGCTTTCACCACGAAGACTCGGGTTCTATTCCCGGCCAGGGCTTAGCATTTTCATACGCTATAAATTATTCCATCGTCTGCATTAGCCCAAGTGTGCACAATAGTCGGACGTTAAACACAAAAAAAAACAATTTTTTGGTTCAGTAATAAAATTTGTTTTAATAACTCCTGTATTTATAATAACAATTAGAAGGCATTGTCAGATACCAAGGGACCTTAGATGAAAGGTTTTATTCAGTCTGTTAGTACTCGAGCATTCCGTGATTCAAACGTAGCACAAAAAGTATGCGTTTGGAACTCGGGAGTACACGTTTGTTACCGAGAGAAGCAAAGCTTTTGTTAGTGATATCTTTGCTGAATATATAAATTAGCTTGAAACAAATATTTTGTTCTGTTCAATTAAATAAATACGTGAACCTAACTTAGATATTATTTAATTTAGTTAGAGTAAAAGATAAGTTGTTTTATATTAATGATTTCATTAAACGATTAAAACGATTTCATTAAACAGCTGATTGGCTTAATGTTATATTGTTAAAAACTAGCAATATTAACAATTATAAATGTTTATATAATTTCGAATGTATTATAAACGGTCACAACGTGCACGTGTTCTTCAATTCAGGAAAAATACCGAAACCAAAGCAACACGTTCACATAATACGCGTGTACTGTTATCAAAAAGATTGAAGAAAAGGAGATAGAAATAGACATGAAATTCGTTTGCTCGTTCCCGTTTCATATTTCCGTTACATTGAAAAGGTTCGGGACACTTTTTCTATTCACTTCTCTCGCCAAAGCTAACACTAAATGTTTCGTTTCAAAAAATGTATTTCGGTAATAGCTAGACAAGTTTGTTAACAAAAAAATATACTTTGATTTGTTTCAAAATGGTTGTCATTCAAAATCTTTAAAATATATCAAAACCTATCAACCGTCAACACCATAATAGTTCTTGTCTGAATCTGTGAAATTTACCTGTTTTGAAAAAAAATCTCAAAAATTGTGAAGTTATTCCCTGACTTCTGTTATTTTATGTTTATTTTGTATAGTATTTCTTTCACTCTTTTATAATATATCGTAGTATAAAGTTTTATTTTACTTTACAATTTGTATTTTACAGTCTATAGTTTTACTAATCTCTGGTTTGTATATATATATTGTATATATTGTGACTCTTGCTGTATTAAACACGAAGAATGCTTTCAGTTATACACACACTTGTAAAGTTTTAATTAAAATCGTCTGCTTTAAGTGTTGCACACTTTGTGAAACAGAGATGCTAAGCGGTAATAACCACAAAAACTGAACCTCCTCTGGCCTCGGCTTGTATATAATACATAATGCACAGCTTTGTAATGTTACAAACATCAGTCCTCTTCCCTTAATGCTTTCATCGATAAATTTTTTTCTTATAAATTGTAAACAGTTTTCTTAAAATGTTTTGGTGTAAAACACACTAAAACTACGTTCAACATTTTTCTGATGTCTTTGATCACTTTTCTTCGCTGTTATGCTTGTAATATTTTATTTCAAATTAAATTTACTGTAATATCTGTGCACTATTTTCCGTGTTTATATCTTTAATGTATTTAATGGAATTTTACTTTTACACCCCCTTCATTTACTACATTTTTGCTTTTAACTAAAGTTCAGCTATTTATTTCTGCTTCGTTAAAATCCTCTTATGATTTCTTTACTTCCAATAACACTAACAGTTCAACATTTATTGCGCAATAAAAATGTTTTTCTTATTAAACTCTTTGTGCAAGTTTTCTTTTACTTATAATCACTAATTCCGACGCTGTGATTTCTTTTCGTTTTTGTTTAATAGCTTTACTTTTTTACTATTATTTCATTTTTATCATTTTGTATTCTTATTTTTTATTTTGCGCATTTCATTTAAAGCATTTAAAATTTAACTTGATGGAACTATTTTAATTATTTTTAACATAGAAAATAGATTTTAACATGTAAATCTGACGCATTCGTATTGAGCTTAGAAAAGAAGGCGGCAAACACACCAGTTCCGCTCGGGTAGTATTCGTTAACATTCTGATTCGCTAAATCAAAAAACAACTCCCGTTTTGAAGTGTCTTCTGTTCGAAATCTTTTAACGCTAATTGGAATAGTGAAATCGTATTTTCAAAAAAAAGTAAGATAATAGAGTTGCAGTTTTTGTTAGAAACGAACTTGTTTGACAAAGACGGTTTCCTGCCAAGTACATTCTGACCGGACCAAAATTGATTATATGAAGTGGACTACACCAACTATACAATGATAACCATCCATTATAACGAGTTCTGCAGATCGTGATCGCTGTTAATCTTCTTGGATCTGGGTCGAATTTTACTAAGGAATTCATTAAAAACGTAGGAATAAAATTAATTCTGTTTGGAAACTTTGATTGTCCCCTAAAGTTGAGTAACTTTATTAAATAGGCTATATTGAGATCTGACACAGTTTCTGTGTAAGTTAGTAATTAACATCTTCTGTCGGTTCTTGTACAGTGTTAGACGTCTGTGAATGTGTTTTGATTAATTCAAAAATTGACTTTTTGTTTGTTCAAGACAGAACAGAGTTTTTGAAAAAAGTTTTGTTAGTTTTACATTATCTTCCGTTTCAGTTAACCCGCTTGTCGTTATAAATTAAAATATACCAAAGTTAAATGCATCAGTATTTCTGTTTTGGTGTTAACGCCCTAATTGTTATTTGATTTTTGTTAAATTAATTTAGATTTTGTTTCTATTTTGCTGAAGCATTCAACATTTTCAATGATTTTCTTAGTCCTTATTTAACGTAAATGATGCAATCCGATTGTAACATTAAACAGTTAAAGTGAAATGTACTTTAAAAAATTGACTTTATTTTGTATGTAGCAATAAAAAAAACAGCTTATCTTAAACCAAACAGAATTGCGGTGCTGACAAACCTTAACAATAATATATCACAGATTTCCCATTTACTAGAATGAAACAAAGTATATTTTATGTTGGATCCTTAAGCTGTCCATTTTATTGACGCCAAATTTAATTATAGTCCTTAGAATTGGTTCATAATATATTGTATGATTTATTGTGTGTTGTATTATTTTCTATTATTTATCAATAAAATTAAAAAGCATGTTGAGGTAACACGATAAGTTTGCTGCATCTTTATATTACGCACCTTAAGTTCCTATGTTCAAGACGCAATTACTAACCTTTCCATTAAGACCAAACATTGTCATAAAGTATGGACGTTTATATATATATATATATATATATATATATATATATATATATATAAACTGTTTTTGTAGGTTTGTTGTTGGTCCATACTATTTTCTTTGTAACCTCTTAATATTATCAGTAAAAATTTCAATACAAAATAATAAAAAGAACACAAGTTATAAAAAAGATCATTAAAAAATTCTTCTTTTTGTCATCACAAAATTTAAAAAAATTACAAAAAACAAAATAAAAAATAACCCAAACTAACCACCGGGGCGGGGGTTGCGTAATGCGGATAGTTAGAAGTGAATGGGGGAGAGGCACTTGACTTCTAACTAACCGCATTGTGCAAAACATTTATTAACATTTTCAAATAGAATAAAAAATAAATCAAAAGAATGTAATCGGACTGGGCTGCACCTTGAAATATTTATACAAATCGGATAACTAATAGTTTGGTACTAGGTTTACAGATGGATTGAGTGCGACTAATACAGAGACAAGTGTTGTGAGATGTGGTTTAAGGGCCTGCAGAAGTACCAAACAAACCGGTTTAATCCAGCAAGTGTCTAAATAAAACTAAAGTTATATAAATGTCAGGAATTGTTATCAACGGGGAAAGTGTAAGCGATTCGCCATTTGTGGCTGTCGCCATTTGTACTGAATCACAGATATACAGTAAGGGTTGTTTATTACTTGACTTCCTGTATGTTTTGTAGAAGACAGGTTTAGTGCAGCAACAAAGAACAGTTTCTAAAGTTTATATTCAAAAGGCACATGAAAAACTTGACATCTAAGTTCCACTCTTCATTGCAGTTTTGGTTCTTTTCAAGAACAAATGTTATTTGCATTTACAATTTTGATGCGTTTCTAGTTGCTTGTCTTGACGGTTCTTTAATTGGCTTTAAAAATCACAACTTGTCTTAATAGCCAAAGAGATCCGCAAATAATATTTTGTGATAATTTCGTTTATTTCTGCATTAATGTTTGGTACATAATGTATCCGGTCCCTGCCATAGCTGATAACGCTGCCGTACGCGTGCATGAAAATAAAAGCTCAAATACAAGCAGAGCTCCTGCGCGTAAACCCGAAGACATGGGATTATGTAAGTGACGCCAGAAGAGTGGTTGATCTTTTCTGTCGCGCTTCTCAGCAATCCATCAACTCAATGACAAGGGCTTATTAACTTTTTTATCAGTGTTTTCCAGTTTGTCCTTATAACGTCACGTCTTACATAAGGCGCTGGTATATTGTTATAAAGAAAAATAGACGCTTTTCTGTTCTTCTTTTGTTCAAAGGGGCATGAAAACCTCTATGTTGATTTTACGTGATCAGTTTCTTCAATTTTTTTTTTTTTTTTTTTTTTTTTTTTTACGTCCGACTATTGTACACACTTGGACTAATGCAGATGATGGAATGATTTATAGCGTATGAAAATTTCAAGCCCTCGCCGGGAATCGAACTCGGGTCCTCGGGGTGAAAGCCTAGTACGGTATCCTCTAGGCCACCGAGGAGGCTCAAAAAGTGATATTTTCTGCCACTTTTATTTCTCGTCTTTTATAGTTTCCACAACACTGCTCTTATGTATCGGTATCTATATAAGTGAAGGCTCCTAAACACATATCTCAAGATGTTGGTGCGTTTAGAGATACTGACTAAAATTATGGTTAATCAGAAAACATGATAAATGTGTAACGAGTCTTGAAGCAGTTAACTAGTTTGTTTCACTATTGTATCAGTTGCGCTGGATTCAGTGTCAAAGGGAAAACAAAGTTACTTTTTTGTCTGAAAGCGGCAAAGTGGAAGAGCTTTTAGGAACAGAACAGATCACTATAGCACTGTACCTTCTACAAGACAGTAATATGATCAGTTAGACCTGATCATTTATTGTTGTTATTAAATAAAAATAATCCCTGACAGCTGGAGAAAATGCGATTTCTTATTGGTAGAGGAGGCTCGTTATAAATATAACTTTGTATAATAATTTGTATAATACTATTTGTATAATAATTCTGGGAATAAATTATTTGCGAAAATAAATATGCTTATTTGTGTGTTTCAGGTAAGAGTCCTGTCAATCTGTGGCCTTAGAGTGTAACATACCATAGACGTTATTTTCAGGTAATCTCAGCTTAAATAAATAATCCTGCTTTAAACATTCAAAGGCTGTACGTTACCGAAGGATAGATCGAGGGATGCAGATTAGAGGGTAGTTGCAGCATTCATCCCCTTTACTTTTAATTTATCGCCCTTATTTACGCCTAACCTACACTCGTGTTACGTAGGCCACTCTAAATACAAGTTTCAGTGTCGAACTAAAGAAGACACACATTGTAAGCAGTATTAAAGTAAAAGT
This sequence comes from Callitettix versicolor, assembly GCA_022606455.1. Taxonomy (NCBI): domain Eukaryota; kingdom Metazoa; phylum Arthropoda; class Insecta; order Hemiptera; family Cercopidae; genus Callitettix; species Callitettix versicolor. The sequence continues at coordinate 71,680,471 of CM040187.1, read as the reverse complement.
ACATAAGTTGGGGAACAGTAACGTCCCTAACTTTAAAAAATATAAATGAAGTGATACAACATTATATTTTTAAGTAACTCATATATTTTATTACACAATGTTTTGGACCATAGTAACGAGCCCAGACTCTGACCTCAAGAACAAGTTTGGAAGTGTCATTAGTGTATGTAGGCTATGTGTAATAACACATTAGCGTTTTAGCGTTAGTGTATGTATGTGTAATAGCGCTTTAGTTTCAGTGTATGTATGTGCAATGGTTTTTAGCATTAGTATATGTGTGTATAATAGCACTTTAGTTTTAGTGTATGTATGTGTAATAGCACTTTAGCATTAGTATGTATGTATAATAGCACTTTAGTTTTGGTGTATGTAAGTATAATAGCACTGTATTTTTAGTGTATGCATTTGTAATAGCACTTTGCTTTTAGTGTATGTACGTGTAATATCACTTTAGTTTTAGTTTGTGTAAGTGTAATAGCACTTCAATTTTAGTGTATGTATGTATGTGTAATAGCACTTTAGCGCTAGAGTATGTATGTGTAATAGCACTTAATTTTAGTGTGTGTAAGTGTAATAGCACTTTCGCGTTAGTGTATGTATGTGTAATAGCACTTTAGTTTTAGTGTGTGTAAGTGTAATAGCACTTTAATTTTAGTGTATGTATGTGTAACAGCACTTTAGTTTTAGTGTATATATGTGTAATAGCACTTTAGCGCTAGTGTATGTATGTGTAATAGCACTTTAGTTTTAGTGTATGTAAGTGTAATAGCACTTTAATTTTAGTGTACGTATGTGTAACAGCACTTTAGTTTTAGTGTATGTATGTGTAATAGCACTTTAGCGTCAGCAATTTTTGTCCGGCTTGATTTAAACTTTTTTTTGCAGAAGCATAAAATGCAGTAAAGTCCATTTTATGAAAAATTTAAAAAAATATGCAACATTTAAGTTCATGCAGATTTTTTCGCCTCGGTGGCCTAGTGGATAGCGTACTAGGCTTTCACCCCGAGGACCCGGGTTCGATTCTCGGCGAGGGCTTGGAATTTTCATACGCTATAAATCATCCCATCGTCTGCATTAGCCCAAGTGTGCACAACAGTCGGATGTTAAAAAAAGAAAAAAAATTGTGTAGCACGATACAATGATTACTTAATTTTACTTATGCTTTTTTCAACAATAGGTTAATTTTGTCATTTTGTAACGTGTTCTAAAATTTTATTAAACATGTTTCATTCCAAGTGAATTAAAATTCCTTCAGGCTTGGATACACCACTTTGCCGTGGTTTGACTAATGACATTGAATAAGACATAAGAAGGTTAGTGTCAGTTACTCAAACCTCACATTTATCCACGCAAAGTTGGCATCCCTTAGCAACAGATTGCATATTTAACGTAAAGTCCGGCTTTATTTTCATTAAACAATTCTGTTTACGCTAACCAATTCAGTGTTGTCAAATCAATGGACGTATTCAACATATATACATTAACTATGTACTAAAGTGCATCATGAAAGCAGAGTTGCAGGTAAAAGGCAAACATAACCTCAAACGACCTATAATCAGTTGCAGTATTGCCGCCTTTAGAAGCATCAAAACTCTGTAGAGAAACGTTAACGTTTTGTGAGTAACGGTAAACTTCAATTGGAAAATGACATTTTGTGGTGGTAGTTATGGTAACATCCATATCTAATGCATGAAATTAATACCGATCGTGACACATCTAGAAACGTTCAATAGAAACAATTTGAAAAAAAAGAAAATATTCTCGTTCAGTAAAGTACTTTTTTTCCAAAGTAAAATGACACTATAACTTTGAAAATATGCATTTTTAACGCTAATTACAATGATGAATCATAAACTAATGACAAATTTTTGTTTAAAATTTTGAATATGTGCCATTTTGAACCGAATAGAAGGGTGTATCTGGGTACGAGTCTAAGTAATTTCTTTGACGTATATGGAGGTCTTAAATGACTTGAAGTACAACATATTTGGAAAAGAAATTGGTAACCCGTTTCTTCAAACATTCCTCTGCAGATCAAAACTTCATTAAACTACAACTACCTGTTTAAATATGGTCAAATATTCTTTAGTGTAAATATTGCTGGTGTCGGCAGAAAATCACGTACAAATATTGTAATTTTAAACTTCAGAAAATCGATTAAAATAATCTTAAAGCAGCCATCTTAGACTCGAGTGAAAAAGGAAGAATGACACTTAGTACCGCTCTGAGATGCGTGTAGTCATGCGCACTTTTATTTTCAGTGGCTAACAGCCATTAACAAACACTTGTTAATCTATCCTTAATAGAATGTCAAATACTTGGGACCAAATGACGTTGACAAAAGAATAATTGTGTGGGCGAGAGGGAAGGAAAAATCCAATTATCCTTTTATCTAATGACGATTTCTTCCTTGCTACCCTTCTCCAACCGCCGCGCCCCACTGCGCTGCAGTTACCAATTATCCTGAATCCGGAAATTCTAGATACAAATAAAATAAATAAATAAATAGATAATTTAATGCGACATTTAATCAATTAAAAGTAGATTTTATTGAATTTAACGTTTGTGTGTTTATTAGTGAGTGATTTGTTATTAGAATGTCGTTAGTTGTGAGTGATTTGTTATGTATGTAAAATTTAAATAAACATTACACGAACCATCACGTGAGCGAGACAGTTGCGTGCTGTGATTATTTTATTTTAAAACTTTGTCTCTCTATTCAACGTTTCTCAATTTGCACTTCAAACTTGTTTAAAAAGAAAAGCAATATATCAGTTGACCCGGATATCGTATCCAGCTCTGTTTGATCTTAAGTTTCAATACGTCATTCCAGTCTGACGTATGTTAGAGACGGCTGCAATGATTTAGACAAGTTTCTGATTTAATATAAAATTTTAACTTGCCAACTGTAAGAGCAGCTGACGTTTTTCAGGTGTATACCGGGTTTTCGAAAGTCCGTAATTTTTTTTTTTAGCAAGCGGTGCAATTTTTGTTCATTACTCCTTTTTTTCAAAAATTAAAAGAAAACTGATTTACAGAAAGTACTTGATGTCCTTCGATTTGCTTTATGATTTTATATTTTGATTGTAAATTCGCTTCTATCACGTCAGCGAGTCAGTTCGCACAGCGATAATTGAAATGTACTTGTTTGTTTGTTGAGGCTGTGCCCTCCCCTCCCCTCTCCGACATACGTCCTACGGACACTTTCCTCTTAGACTTTAATGCTTTAACGTTGACGTCACCTATGACAGATGGCACGTCCAAGAGGGGGTAAACTTTGCCTCTACTCCGATCTATCTAAGCCAACGCTGACAGACACCCTTATCAACCCCCGGCCACAGACTAATGTTTATTTTTAGTGAAACTTCTTTGGCCGAGTTCAGAGTAAAGTTTCAATTATAGTGACAGATAAGGTAGCGTAACGGAATCGAAATAACAATAAATATACAATTAGATCTAACCAGCTCAGGGTAGCATTTCGTAAATCACCGAATCTTGAACGCACCTTGAAGAAAGAAATCACACATAGCCTATTTTCACTCGCAGTCCTTAGTAAATTAAATAGCATACTCATACAAATAATGTAACCATCTTAAAGGCTTAAGATAACAAAACACAGATAAAAAGAATGAACCTCAATAAGGATCAGTCTGTAAAAAGAGAAAGAAGACACAATCGTTTGTAGAGAAATAAGAACAAGAAAAATTAAAGAAAAGAAAGGAAACTCAACATAAAGGAGGCCATTGTTATGAATTTTTAATTATTCTGATCCCAGGTTTTGTAGAAGTTTAACACTTTAAAGAAAGAAATAATTAAGTATCAATGACGAAGTAATTAATAAATTAAGATAACAACTTGAACTACACTACAATATTTATTTTATTTAATATTTAACAAAATTCATTTTACACAAAACAAGAAAATAATATATCTTGTAATATAAATTGTAATATGCAAGACATGGTGAGTGATATTTTTGTATACTAAGTTCAGAATTCATCAGTGGCTTTAACCATCAAGCTTGAGGACATCATTGAAAACTTATATATTTTTAATTGGTACACATTTGCGGACTGTTTTAAAACCAGCCTGGTGTGCAATACCCTAAATTAAATTCGTCGTCTTATTTTTGTTAAATCACCCATAAATCACTTCAAAACTTTCACCAGAAAATCATCATCCAGTTCTTAAGTAAAATGAAATGTCAATTATATTTATTATAATTTAATTGTTATGTTTCATGAAGAGTTTGTTTTGTTATTAACGTTATGTGTTAATGAACTTGAAAAAGTAGCCGAGGCATAAATTGAACATTAAACCGAGATTTTTGTAATATATATATATATATATATATATATATATATATATATATATATATATATATATATATATGATATGATATGATATGATATTGCAATTGAAAAAAATCATATATTGAAATTGATTTTTTATTTAAAGTAGTGAAGATAAGAAAAGTTTAGTAAATACTAACGACATTTTTAAAGTATTTAATCTAGATGAACTTTGTATTTCGGAAAAGTCATAATAGCTTTTAAATATTCAAGTGTATGATACATAAACAAAAGTAATTCCTGATTAATTTTTTTTTAATTAAAGTTTAAAATGGAAGTGAAGGAAGAAATGAAAAAAATGGGGAAGAATTAAAATTCTTAATAATGTTCAATTGCTTAATAATTGGTTTGTTTTGTGTGAATTTGAAAATGCAGAATCATTTTAGGGAGCAATTCTAAACTCATGTTAACGACCACCAAAACATAGTTTCATTTTTCTAAAAGACATTCCCTTCTGTCGCACTTACTGAATTAAATTTAGTTATTCCTTCAATGATATTAAATATCTAAAAAAATTAATTTTCAGAAAAGTCCAAAAAGTTAAAAAGAATGTATGACTTTTACGGTGTTAAAGCTAAACTAGTCAAAATTAAAATGATTAATACGTTATATTAATTATTAGTTATTATTAATTATTGTAACTTTTTAAAATCCTGTCAACGAGACAGCTGCGTGTCGTGGTTTCTTATTGTTGACCTTTGTAACGGCAGTGTATAGGTCTACTCAGTAAGTCTACTATTTTCAAGTAGTTTCAGCAAGTTATTAGACAGAGGGGTGGCTCAGTTTTTGAGGTTGGGGTGAGGGTGTTAGTGTCATTAAGAAGAAGCGTAATTGGATTTCGACTTCCGCAATTCTTCACCACTTCCCACCCAACCGAAGGGGATGAGGGTCCCCTTAACCTCTTTAGCGCACTGTCACTGATGCTGGATCAGTTTATAAAGTTCAATTGCGATCGGTGACTTTCTGTGCGAGTACGGCACTAGTGTAGTTACTACCTGGAGCTGGCAGAACGGAGCTGTCTTGCTGACGTGATAGAAGCGAATTTTCAAAAAATAACAGCATTTATTAACATCATGTGATGTTAAGAATCGAATGTGATTATGTAATCGAATACTTAATTTGCAAATATGTTTCTGTTTTATAACAGAAAATGTACCCTGATCGCCTTTAAATTCATTAATTATAATTAAGGTTGTAATTCACATTGAGATAGTGAAATTAAATCCTGCAGTAATTTGTTTCACAAAGCATTATTAAAAAAATGAATTTATAGTTTGGAACATCCGGCAATTTGGAGCGGTTTAACTTATTTTGACAATAATGGATTTGTCCAAGCTATTTCAAAAATTATTATTTTAAATCAAATCTGATAACAATTGCGAACATTTTTAATAACACCGGCCAGAATGTGTTCTGAAAATCAGAATCAAATATTTCATGGTGTCAGGCGTAGAGTCTACCATCCGTTTGTGATGGTCTTGCATCCAATGAAAACGTGTCATCATAATAACTGTAGGCTTTTAGTTATTTAAAAAAATCAGAAATTAAACCTGAGTGCGATAAATAATTGGGTTTCAGCGATTCACATGTTCACTTGTTAATCTGTTAAATTATAGAAGTGCTACGTCAAAAACATTGCAAACAATTTTGCCAACTTTGTAAAAATTACCAACTAACAACTTGCAAAATTACTAACTTGTACAAAATTTACCAACTAACAACAACTGTACAACTCTGACGTTATTCATTTATGTTGTCTACTTTAAACGGAATATCAGTAAACACACATTGATTACCTTCTTTCCCTCACATTCTCACATCCGCGCCAGACATTCAAGAGGCGCGACACTAATGTGCTTTAATAGTTAAATATAGTTTACGTGCATCCTAATGTTTTGTTTGTCGTCAGCACAAGTAGTTGGTTTAAGTTATTTATACTGGATTTGATCAAAGGATCGACGAGTCCCCTAGAGCAGTACTAGTACATTAATTGTATAGTATGAGTATTACCGTACAGAATAACACAAAAAGTTTGATTAATCCGAAACCTAGTTTACATTATTTAGTCGGCGTTCTTATGTAAGACAATTTGTTTCACCCTCAGAAAAGGATGAGGGATGTTTGACTACACTAAGCTGCTGCAGCAGGTACGGTACTTGAATTCATTAACATTTATGAAAAGCAAACCATCTCACCACAAAGGCACTGCCGCGGTTTTGTTAAACCTTGGATTCAATTATTGCCCCTAATGACGCTAATCCTTCCCTTTTTGTTTTTTGAATAATTCAGTCGAGGACCGTAATACGTAAGGGGATTGCAACTTAACGTGGAAGTACTGAGGGAGTAATGGGAATAATTTGTGCTCTTTGAGTAGTTTGTTATTTATTCGGAAGGTAGAAATGGAAAATTTAAAGTAAGTTTAATATCGTTGTATAAAAACAATGATTTTTCGTTAACAAAATAGCAATTATTTAAAAAAATAAATTGTAAGTTCTTATGAATAGTCGACATTTTAAAACTGTTAAGTTTCATTTTCACGTATCACAATGTTCGTTTACGAGGTGTGTTTCAATGTTGTTACGTCAGCGATACCAATGCATGCCGTGAATCATACTAGGCTACATACAGTAGCAACGCTTCATTCACATCTTCTATAAAATACGTTTATCTTTTTATAAATTAATGTCTGTTTTATGTAACATTTTATAACAATTTTCAGTTGCATATTAGATCTTATGTTCTTATATGGAGTGGGCATTTATTTAATTAATTAGGATTATGACCTATTCTTCCCGTCAGTGGTATATCTACTCACCTCGTAAAGGCTACCGCGATTTCGAAACTCTATCGTTTCATCTTCAGGCCGTGATACAAAATGTTAAATTCCTCTGTCGAGGTCCTCATAAAGTCAAAGAAAACATTAAAAACATACATCACAAACACAGAGCACAATTACACTATTAAAATACGTACGATGAAATTCGGCTTGACTTAACGACACGCGCGACTCGTACGTCGTTACATTCCGAACTTGTAATGTAGGCCTGAAGATGAAACGATAGAGTTTCGAAACCGCGGTAGCCTTTACGAGGTGAGTAGATAATCCTAATTACTTAAGTATGTGGTCCGGTGGCTATGTTGCAATAATGACATTTATTTTGTTAATTGCAAATAACATTGAAACACCACAGGCTATTCAGGGATAGGCATCATAATTTTTAACTTACATAACGTTGCTTTTGATTCCGATTGTTATTTTATTATGTTTTCATTAGAATCACTTCAATACGAAAATAACAACGTCGCACTCCAGAAAAATTAAATATCACAGGCAAGTGCTCACCCCCCCCCCACAGAGCAGAAACAAAAACATGCAAGAACAAATCCAACATGTTCAACAAGCGTTTCTGTGCAGTTATTAAAATTAAAAACTGCATTGTGTTAACAACTTCACAAGCACTTTTGGTACACATGAATCTAATTATACTTTATGAATGTTTACATTTGTTTTACAGCATTATTTGTGTCGTTTTCTAAAGAAAGATTGTTCAAATCCAGTTGCAAAACACTGCACAAACTTTTCAAGCATTCAATTATTTCCTCAAAAATTCAGGCTTAATTTTCCATTAGATTTTCTCACGTTTTGGTCATATAGGCTTATGAAGCTTCCTTACTCGATTTAGTGTATTAAATTCGAAAAAAAGATATTTACGGTTTTAAAGTGAATAGATAAAATAAAACAAACCAGACGGCAAAACAAATCTCTTCGAATTATCAAAATTTGAACAAAAACTGATTGCTTGATTTTTAAAAATTATGCCTATTTTTCGATTATATAAAAGTAATCGATTTTAAACAGGGTTTTCAATAAAACTCCAAAAACCATATTTGCAACAACATTAAAGAACTATTCGAGACACGGACAGTCGTGACCTACACGCCAAATTTCGTCGAATTAGTTGATTGCCCAGTGATGTGGACAGACTGACAATTAAAAACCTTCAGTTCGAACTGAGAGATTCGTAAAAATATCAAGATCTCAAATTCACCATAACTTTTTTAAATTTCGCGAAGTGAAAAAGTAGAGGGAAAAACTAATTTCTTTTATTGAATGAAAAATAAAAATCATGTATGATATTTTCTCTTCCTTTTTATTTTAATTACAATAATTTGTTCGAAAATACGACACATAAACATTGTTCGTTTTTAACATGTTAACATAACCGAAAACTTATTAGGCCTATAGCCTACCAACTGTTCAATGAAATCAGCTGACCGATACGAATAAAACAACTGATTTTTTACTATGACATAGCTAGTTTTTAAAACATAACGTTAAAACTTATTATAGGCTATCAGCTGTTCAATGCAATCAGCTGATCGTTACGAATTAATATAAAATAACTGATCTTTTACTATAATTACCAATATAAATTTGTGCACTCGCATCACGCGACGCGCCAACATCACGATCAGCACAAAATATGATAGATGTTAAAAAGACGAGACAAATATTTTAATAATGTTTTATCTGGAAGTGTTATTTTGTTATTACCGTATCTTACTAGCGCTCGGATGAGTGCTGAATCCCGAATCCAATTGACAGTCGCTATTTCTGTTTTTCTGTCTCGTCTCTTCAATTGGTAAAAATAGATTCAATGTATTTAAACAAAAAGACTCTCAAACCTACAATCGTTAAATCCAAGGTAACGTAAACCTCTTCTCTTCTTTCAGCCACCGTTCTTTTGTCTTTCGTGCAGTCATTTTTAAATTTACTTTCACAAAACCGTGCGCAGTTTGAATACCAAAGTAATCTTTGATTGAATAAAAACTGAGTTAAGAAAAGAAACGCTGAAAAGGAAAGGGGAGAGAAAATATTTGAACGATCAACATGCTAATTGAAAACGTCAGATTAATTGATTCATTCTTTCGTTGTTACTTGAATTTGTGAACACTTGCATATCGTAAAAAAGAGCTTTTTCTAAAGAAATATTTGCTGGAAAACATTCCATTTTAAAAGAGTTTTAAAAAATCCCTATTGAGTAATTATTAAAAATATTTACTGAATGATTGTCTGTTCTCTTGAGTGTTTAGTCAGGTGGTAAATTAAATCAGCTGTTTGTATTTACGAATGACTTAAAAGATGTTTTAAAATTCGTTTCGCTCTCATACCGTACCAATGGGTTTAGGTTTCGTGAACTTTTACCTAAAATGATTTCAACCCGATTTTTTACGTTTAAATTTCTAAATGTAAATTTTGTACATTAATTTGAATTTTCTTATGTTAAAGTAAACATTTAAAGAACCTGTGTTTTTTATGCTTTACGTTTTCTAGATTTTCCTTTTTGCTATTTTCAGCTTGTCACTTGTCACTTATGTAGTTCCACATATAACTGATTTTTTCACCATTTAATTAACTAGATTTATTAGTTTGATAGTAAACATTTTCATTATAATTTTAGAGAGCCTAGTGACTCTCTGCTCGTATTTATTCCTGTTATTTCAGAGAAAAACACGTATTTTCGATTCGGTGTAAATAAAATTGCATAAAATAAGGCGTTAAGCAAAAGTCGGTTACAAAGTTTGCGACGTTGCCAATTGGTTGGGGTAGTAAACAAACTTATACTGACTTTAGAATAATTGAATTCCCGCAAGACCTAACTCGACTGAGTGAAGGATGGCTTAAAGTGGCGAGACGTGAACAAAGTAAAGATGGCGTCGAGCGAAAGTGACAGGAACTTTATTTCATTTTGTTTTTATTTACTGTGAAAGTTTTGAAAAAAAGTTTTCGTTTTGGAACAGTTTATTGGGTGGAAGACAATTGCGTTTAATGTTTGCTTAGATTTCCTCTTATACCTGTAGCAATACGCGATCTTCATATTTACCCAGATCTTTCAGGACATGTAGGCCTACATACATTATGCACTTATTGGTTTAAAATGTTTTTATTATCAAAATAAAGGTGTCAAAAATCAATTACTATTTTTTTTCTTCTTACTAGTTTTACTTTTTTACTAGATTTACTAGTTACTTACTAGTTTTTTCTTCTTCAGTAGCCTATTGTTGTATATCAGTTGACGAAAGAGTATTATTTGTTACTTTTTTAAGTAAACCCTCTAAACCACCGGGTTTTTATGAGTTTAAAAAAGTACCTTACAATTTTAATTCGTTACACTATTTTATTTCTTGTTCAACCAGCATTATATTGTTCAAAATTTATGGAATTGTATACAAAAACAATATTCTTTTCTACAAAATATAAAAATTTTTACAGTACAATATTGCGGGAAATCCTATAGTATCTTGTGGACGGAATTGAAGTTTTCTCGATCTCCACCATTGTATATTACCTTGTAACATCTGCTCGCCACGCACCTTCTTACCACAAACCTTTAGCATTTGGAAGGTGTTGTGCTAATGTAACTACTTCGGACTGCAGATGGTGCGTGGGATGGAGGCTTGTGCTGGTATATGTGTAAATTTGCTCCAGCTCAGTGTCTCCGCAGTATCCCGCAGGTTGTTCGTGTAACCTTATCGTATGATTGCGACTGGTCCTCTTCAACCTTCACGCTACTAAACTGTGGATACGTACACAAAACAGTCCCGATTTTTTACATTTCTTGCCACCAGACCTGAATGTGAAATTTCATCTAAATAGCTAAAAAGTAAACATCCAAGTGAAATTCATTTTTTGTGAAACTGAAAACACGAGTAGGCCTGTAGATCCGTGTAAATCTTGAAACCGATTTTTTTCACAATCTCAATTTTGATAACGTGTCTATACTTCGTATAGTGAGGAAGTAAGTAAAATCGTAGCACACAGCTGTCGCGCTGATTTCATTATAACTAATTCCCAACAATATTTTATTTATTAAAAAATATTGATTTCAACATTATAATGAACACTAAAATCTGCCTAATAATATACTTTATTAACATTTTGACAATATTTAAAATTTAGCAAAATTACAAAAAAAATAATAATCAATAAAAGCAAAACAATTTGACGGCTGTTACAATTTTTTTCTTAATTTAACAAAAAATTACAATCTGTCAATTTATTTTATTTAAAAATTTTGCTAGACTGAATTAAACCATGAATATTCATATGTTACTAAAATGTTAGTAATATTTTGAGTGAACCAATTTTGAGAAAATAATTTTTTTTTACCTTTTTTGGTAGATCCGAAACCAAATTTTTGGAAGATGTAAAGAACCAAACGTTTTGTTTTAGTACAATATGGATTACGTTTTAGAAAAATTTGATCAAACTTGTTCGAGCCGGTTTTTTAGAAGTTTATATTTATAACACTTTTTTTACAAAACAGTTTTTTTAAAACCAGTTTTAACTTTTTTTAATTTTGAAATTTTTAAAAATATTTCTGAATTATGAACAAACCAGACACGCACACCCACGTATCGAAGTAATAACCACTTTTTTGGATTTAAGAAACGTAAAAACGAAACCATGATTTCTTATAATAAGGAAATTAAATCAACTACTGAACAATAGTTATCGGCGGTGTTTATGAAGTTTGTGGGAGATTACGAAGTTTCACTCTGTATAATATAATTTGTAAAGTTTGCATTTAATGTTCTTTTACAATTTAAAAGAGCTTCAGAAAGATAACAATCGATCTTAAAAATAAATTTTAATTACATCATTATCACGGGACACTTGATTCAATTTAACAGATCCCTGTTCTCCGGGGCGAAAGATTACAATCTTGAAGTCGACTGGAGTTAGGGGTGTAAGAGGTCATTAGATGGAAGGATAATTGGATTTTTATTTCAACCCCTTCTCAACCCTTAGTCTCGTTATTCCTTTTGAAGCCGACAAGTGAGGTCAGACTTTTTTCGTAATTTGTAAGAATAGGCGGCTTGTCGTAAGCTGTTAGGGTTGCTAAGCAATTATACAAGTACTCGTATATTTTGAATACGTAGTAACATAGAAATTGTGTGATTACGTATTATCTTTTACAGTTTTTTTATTAGATATTAAGCTTATTGGAGCGGCCATCATGGTAAGACAAAGACTCGGTGCTGGAAATGAGCACTGATCTTAATTTCCAGACTTTAGGACACATTCACCTTTTTTTAATCTGTACACATCACTGAAAAATAAATTAATTGTCTGATTTTTGAAAATTTTAATACTTTGGTCTTTATTCCTACATTTAGGAACAGTTTTCTTAAAACTTTAAAAAGAAAGTGTTTTTTTTCAAATTTTGTTTCTTAAAACATTTTTAAATCGGCATTAAAAACATTTTTAGGTATCCGTCATATTGCTGTTATCATGATGGCCGCTGCAAAACCAAATTTCCTAAAAATACAGATCTGATTGACCGAAATACAACAGCGAAATACAATTAGAGACGGACAAAATGGAGAAGGCAGTGGTTGAATGGGCATACAGAGGCTGCGTTAGGCCGTGCTTATACAGTCGGCTGGACTAAGTTACTTCTGTGTCAACTCATCGGCGTAATAGGATTTTGGTTGTACATTACTGAAATGACGGATAGGCACAGGGCACAGGTCTGGTTTCATTGAATGTACACCAATCCTGACGTCTGGAATGTGTGTGTGTGTGTGTGTGTGTGTGTGTGTGTGTGTGTGTGTGTGTGTGTGTGTCACACTAGATAGTGACATAGATTGAAAAATTTCATAATTGAGCAAACCACGTTCTATATTTTCAAAAGGACGGTCATTACCAATCTTAAAACAGTAAAATACATTTGGCAAAAATGTTCTTTGTAGCGGCCGTCCAACCTCGGAAAAATATAGGAGTTGATTACAACAAATATTTAGGGGTAGATAAAAGGTAAACTTAAGGTGTATTTATCCTAATTTGTTTATTTATCTTAAGAGTGTGTGTATGTATCTTAAGAGGATATAGTTTATCTGTAGAAGTAATGCCTATGTTATCGCCTAAACAACGAAGGAACTGAGATACACAATCTAGTTCAGTTTGTGCGCGCGCGCGCTTGTTTGTGTGTGTGTGATTGCATTGTAAACAAAAACAAATTGTATATTATGTTTCTGTAAGGGTACTGTGTATTTATAGAAACCATTCAAAGAAAATCCTTTGTTAATAATTATAACGGTATCTCTCATTCAGCAACTTACGGACTTTTTAATTAATTTCTTGTAAATAATTTGAGCAAAAACTACGTTAACTCTCCCACATGTTGCTTTTAAACCCCACCCCACCAATGAAATAAGCTAGTTTGAGAGCTAATTAATCGTTATTGTGCAAAATTTTCAAACGTTAAGAATGCGAAATCGGACGTTAACCAATACGCCAGTAAGCCAGTAAGGCAGTAAGTCACTGAGTAAGAGAAATGGAACAAAACCTCGTAGCGAAGTTAAGGAAGTGATAAAGTCGTGTCCCTTGTACGTACATTAGTCTCCGCTCTGCCCACGCCACGGTTCCGCCAGCCGCATTTATCCTTGTCGAGGCGAAGAGGGAGTTTCTCTTATATTAAACCCGCGGATCTGCGTCGTTAGCTGGAACTGACAAATTCCAGTGTCTGGGTGAAGAAAAAGATAGAACAATTGACCTTGGAATAGCCTTGGGATTGGTTTATTAGAGCTGACATCCAAAGAAGGAGAAGGAAAGAGGACTAGGCGTAGGCTATCAAAATTGATTTTTGTAGACAGTGGTATATATATATATATATAAAACCATCTGCAGAAACGTTCAAATTTATTTTATAAAATAAAATGTCAACAGAAAAACATTTGTGTAAATCACGGTTACTGTTTATTCTACTAAAATATACATTTAAACAGCGACCACGAAAACATTAATTTTATTGAAAACCGCGCAGTGTTCTGTGAGTATTTCCCCATCTGTGAGTTCTATCTGTGGATTAGCATTGTTGGGGTCGCTCTATTATCGCAATGCTGGACGGGCGGCGACCACAATGTAAACGTTTGCACTTAATCCTGTGTTATCTAAACATTGCGCAACCGTTATTAATGAAATCACTGTATTTATAATTTCCATAAACACGTGTTGTAATACATAACACATTGTGTACACATTGTTGTTGGAGAACAAATAATAAATGTATCTGTGGTGCCAACGTTACGTACACAGAATGTAAATAGTAAATACGAACTTGCCCGAGCTGTTACTAAAATCGATTGCTAAGACGTTTGAATCTAATAAAACGTTAAAAGGGTTAATGCTTTCGGCTATTCAGAAATCTGCATTAATATTCGCTTTTCATTTTCAAATTTCATTGAAAATACGAAAATCAACCAGTCAGGGGAGGGTTACGTATTTTCAATGCGTGCTAATAATTTAAAGTAAATTACTTATTTTACTTTACAGTGACAGTGTTATTTTGTTTCACGTGTGTTTTTGACTTTCCACTAAAATGTTCAGATTTATGTAAGTATTGATTAATTACTGAATTAAATTAGGCAAGTTTTTATCTTCAAGCAGTCAGTGAAAAAAATACCAATTTTTGGATTGCAATGAAAAATTGTAAAATAGCCCTGGGTTAAATGTATTTAAAAATTTTAATCTGTTTAAAACGTTTTATCAGTATTTCTTTGCTATCAATAAAACTGTATTTTAAAAATTAAAAAGCTATAGTTGAAATTGTATAGTATGAATAATTCATTTACTGACTGAGATCATTATTTAATTTTTATTTTTCTCGATTTACTCCCAAACTATAAATGTTTTCTTTTTTCTACACTAGTCGTGGATTGTACAAACACAATTGAGCAGGCTTTAGTAACAGTAAATTATTAGGTCTCGAGATCTCGACTTTATACAATAAATCTTTAGATTCCAGTTTTATCTTATCACA
Source organism: Callitettix versicolor (assembly GCA_022606455.1). Lineage (NCBI taxonomy): Eukaryota > Metazoa > Arthropoda > Insecta > Hemiptera > Cercopidae > Callitettix > Callitettix versicolor. Next base: position 71,665,293 of record CM040187.1, on the reverse strand, counting down.
CTTTAAGTGTTCTGTTAGCATCCCATAATCTATCGTTGACCTTGAAGTTTATCAGGTACTCTATGTATCTGTACTTTGTACTTGTTACATCCAGATACTCTTGCACTTAGTGTATTCTACGCGGCCCAATCACTACTTCATAAGCAATAAGCCGGAACATCGTTATATTTATCCAAATTGATTTTGCAGACTTCGATCGATTATTGATCAAACCAAGGGTAAATGGGAAATAAACTCTGACCGCCGTCTTTCCCCCCGATTTACTCTCTAATCATATATTTGTTTTTTTCATACTCGCTGCACTGGTATTTGGTATGACCGATCAGATCAAAGCTTCTGAACTGTATAAAACATTTGACTTCTGGGTATGATGATTGGGACAAAAGTTTGCTCGTTAACTTCACCTGAGTAAAGTAAAGTTTGCACCGCGGAGATACGAAGGGTCGAGGTGAAGGGCCTCAGTTTATGCAGACACTGTGAAAGTCCTGCGTCAGCACTTTTCTGTGCACTGCTAACGCTGCTGATAATTATTGCCAACTTTTGCAAACAAATCGATTCGTCAATGAGCGCGGGTAGTTTTGTAATGTGGAAATTAAATACACGGTGCATAAACACTGCCCAAACTTTCTCAGCTACCGAAAAAAATTACCAGGAAATTCAATATTCTCAAAAATTGTTTCTTGTTTTTCTGAAATTTTTTATACGGACATTTGTAAAATTAATGTATTGAACTCCTAACACACATTCGTTTCGCTTTTAGTACCACAACGTGTAACACGGACTGAACTCCTAACACACATTCGTTTCGCTTTTAGTACCACTACGTGTAACACATACCCTAAAGCAAACCTTCTGTTCACGCGAAGCCTAATTAAATTTTCTCCAACAATCCTCTTCACCTGAATTTCTACCAAACATCAGAGCTACCGCAGACGGACGGACGGCTTTGTCACATGTTTAATCAAGGCTTTGAGAATCGTCCTTTTGTACAATTTTCATTAAAATCTGTATTAACCCCCGCTTTGTATGGAATAGGCCCTACCTCCTGTGCCTCAAACAATGGCGGGGATTTTTAATCAACTCTCGTGACATCTCTACTGCTCGATATAAGTAAGGATCAAACAGCAATTAACCTCGCCGTTTTTACATTTCATTTATCGGAAGTACTGAAAGTCTATCAGTATACGTGTGTGCGCATCGCCTTAGTTTAAAATTAAATGGTTTTACGTTTTCTAACTTAATTGGCTATTTTTGATGCCAATCAAAAGCTCAACAATGTTAGTCCAATACTAAAGCAAGTTAAACTTTGCTGGACGCTGCTAGCCGTGGACACTCAACAGTGTTCGTCCAAGACTAGAGCAACTTAAACTTTGTTGGTCACTTGGTAACCGTTGACACAGTCCAGTGTCCTACTTACTGCTGACACGGGATACGGCGCGGTTCATGATCTCGGAAGTATTTTTTATCAAAAATGTTTCGATTAAAATTTAACAAAAGTCTGATTGTTCAATACCGGTTTTAACTATGTTGATTCACATTTTTGTAACATATAGTCTCTCATAGATCATTGTCACTCAAACAACTCCAGAAAGTACGTTTGGTTTCTTCAATAGTTAGTGCTTAAATTTTAGGTTGTCATATTTCCCACAGTATTGCAATATATAAAATCAGTTGCGGTTGATTTGCTTAAATTTTCAAAATTAATATTTAATCAAGTATTTGTATATTTAAATATTTACTGAAGTTAATATGATCAGTTAAAAACGGTATCTATTCACAATAACGGCTTGTTTTCTCCTATTTTTTCTTTAATTCATAATACTTGTACATTTTGATGGCTATGTGTTCCATTATACAGCTCATAATTATTTTGACGCCATTGTATTTACAGTAAATAACAACTAAACAATAAGCTTTAAGACAATCATAGTGCAATACGCCCTGTTCACCTTTTTCACGATAGATCTCTATTAACTAATTAAAAAAATATCCCTTCTTAGACTTCCCCTAAATATACTGTGGAAATTTTATGTTTTCACTAAAACATACTTATAAAAGTAGAAAGAAAAATATAACTTGTCTATTATTTTGTAATATGGGACCACCAAAACTCGAAACATTCTGCAAATTATACTGTTTCTGTCTCGATATTTTACGTAAATATAAAGTACTTACAATAATTTAAGCCCTTAAAAGTCCTTATTTTTATTTACTGTTTTGTCAGTGGGTTTTGTGTATGGATTTAGGTTACTTGTGTTTGATTTATAATCCTCGCTTTAATGTTTAAATTCATTTTTGTTAAGGACTTCTTTATAAATTTTTAATTAACATTTTGCTATATGTACGATCCTTACACACTCAAGGTATTTCCTGTTATACAAAGGTTTTCTTAAGGTTCGTTTAAAGTCATAAAATATGTTAAATTATAATTTTATTCTATTCTGGTTCCTTATTTTATGTTCGGGTTATTACACACGATTTTACTTCAGTTTTTTTTAAGATCATTGCTCATATTTACGATCTCATATAAGATCATTACTTTATGTAAAATATAAACTACATTATAGGATTTTATTTTGATCGTATTCTAACGTAAAACAACTAGCACGAGTCTCTTGATACAGAAGAAACAAAATGGCGTGTCCGGTAGATTATTGATTGAAGTCCTCCAGGACTAAGAATACGTCGAGGAAGAAGGGAAGTCCTAGGGGAAGTCTTATAGACAATGAGAGCTTGGCATGGTTGCATCTGCATTGTCTTGTGTTCAAGGAATCCATTAAAAGAGATTTGAATTTTATTAGAAAAGGAATGGCCAGATTGTTTCCAAATACAATTATGTTGGATAGCTATGTAGATTTTGTACGTATAAACGTTTGATTTTTTTTTAGTAGTGTTTCTAGTGTGTAAACAGTAAGTCATAGTCGTTTTACTTTTTCACTACAGGAAGGATGAGGAAACAAACATTTGAGGCTCTAATTACATTTAGGTCCCTCAGTAAAAAAAGTCGTTTTACTTGCGTGTCTGTGCACGTAGTTAAAAATGAAAAAATCGACCAATTTTTGTGAAATTTGGCGTGTAAGTCTGGTTCGCTCAATTTTTTGGGACATTTTTGTTAATTTTATCAAAAATATTTTTGAAGTCCACTTTTGGTTAACAAGTTTTTTAAATCGAATTTCTCAGAACTAGCTTTAATGGTTTTAATGAAATCCAATCGCATATAGATCCTATAAGTACTCGGACTAAACTTGAGGGACGCTACAGCTTCTGGAGTTGTCTATAAAACTAACTAATCAGCATCATTACGGCTGAGCAGTAAACCGAAAACAAGAAAAATGTGTGACCACCTTTCAAGTAGTAATAGGATATTCGACTAGTAAACTAGTCGTTTATTCGACTAGTGCCTGAAGTAGTCTAGCCGATTGTTCTGCTTGAATATTTGACTAGTCGGTAGGCCCTAATTCACAATCAGAATGCGATCAGATGCTGAAGGACAAGAGGACAACGCAGCTGATGTGTTCAGGTCTTGGTTTTTTTTTGTAGACTCTGTTCTTAAACTATCATCACAAAAAACAATAGGGTGTATACTTTTTAAATGTAAAGTCATGTTACTGGTATTATTTAGGCTAAACATTTCGGACTCTTCTTACACAATTTACATGAAATTTTATCTTTTCTGTTCTGTTGTCAAAATGTTTCCAAACTATAGATCTTTTTGGAGACGTTTTAATACTATTAGATTACAAAAAAAAAACACTATACCAATTACAGTAACTTATTTACACTATTTATTTATATACACTCTGAAATCTCGAAATCATACCATTAAATTACAATAAAAACTTTAAAAAAAGTCTTAATCTCTTGAAATCATCATTCAGTCAAATACTGCAGATTACTGAATAATTGAATAATGCGTCTACTGGAATTATTATGATATCAATTCCAGGAATTTTGCACACATTTCCGTGTGTCCCAGTAAAAGTGAACAACGAGCGTGTAGAATCTACTGAACAGGCTAACACTATTCGACTATCTGTTCAATGGAATTGGCGTTGCCGAGTAAGGATATTGGATCCGTAAACAGTCAAAATACAACGAATTAGAACTAGTCGACTAGTTTTTACGAAAAGTTTATTTGATGTTTGCATATAGTCGATTAGTCACTAGTCAATTGTTTGAACTAGTCGATATTCCCCTCACTACTTTCAAGTTTGAATGTTCATATTTTAAAAATTACTTTAAATTTCTTTTATTTCAAATTTGGTAAGGGATTTGAGTTATGATTTTGTTATTACAACTACATTCCGACGATAATCTATTGAACCGATTTGGGGGTGTTGTGTTGTCGGTATGTCGATATGTAAAATAGTGTGCACAGATCGCAGTGAGTTGCTGACTTAGTTAGGTATTAATAGAGAACACAATACTAACCCTCCCAACAATAACTACCGTAGAATTGTAAACAAACCTCGCAGACAATGTGTGTTAAATAATTTAATATTGTTTATGGCGATTGTTTGTTGATTCCCGCTGAAATATCATTAGAGCTGTGAGTGCGGCAAACCGCCACCGGTCTCCTGAGAGCGCTGCGAACACAATTTACAGTTCTTGTACGTCATAATTAATTCATATTTAAATGGAACAGGGTGGTTTCGTGCAAAGCGGATGGATATTGTTTTGTATTGCCATGCCCGCTTCTATCTATTAATACACACAATTTACGTTTATTGTAAAAAAATATGATTTTTGAAATCACGTATATTCCAGGAGGGGCATGCGCAACGATCTCTCGATAAAGCGTTCTACTTCACAAGTTTCTACTTAATAAGTTTATACACTTAATATCTTTCAACTTAAAAAGTGTTTACACCTTGTCTACTTTACTTAATAAGTTTCTGCTTGATAACTCGTAGTTCTGCTTAATTAGTTTGTATGTAAAGTGTTTCTATTTAAAAGTTACTTTATAAAAAGTTCCTACTTAATAAGTGTTTACTTGATACGTTTATACTATTAGGTTCTGCTTAATTATATTGAACATAAAATGTGCCTACTTTATAAAAATTTTCTACGTAATAAGTTTCAACTTGACAAGTTTACACTTAATAGTTCTGCTTAATTAGTTTGTATGTAAAGTGTTTCTATTTAAAAGTTACTTTATAAAAAGTTCCTACTTAATAAGTTTTTATTTGATACGTTTATACTATTAGGTTCTGCTTAATTATATTGAACATAAAATGTGCCTACTTTATAAAAATTTTCTACGTAATAAGTTTCAACTTGACAAGTTTACACTTAATAGTTCTGCTTAATTAGTTTGTATGTAAAGTGTTTCTATTTAAAAGTTACTTTATAAAAAGTTCCTACTTAATAAGTTTTTATTTGATACGTTTATACAATTAGGTTCTGCTTAATTATATTGAACATAAAATGTGCCTACTTTATAAAAATTTTCTACGTAATAAGTTTCAACTTGTTAATTTTACACTTAATAGTTCTGCTTAATTAGTTTGTAGATAACATGTTTTTACTTAAATGTTACTTTATAAAAAGGTGATTACATAATAAGTTTCTACTTGACAAGTTTATACGTAGTAGTGTGTACATAAAATGTTTCTGCTTCAAGTTACTTTATAAAAAGGGTTTTTTATAAAAACATATCAGGTTTCTATTTGATAAGTTTATACGTAATATTTCTGCTTAATTAATTTGTACATAAAGTGTTTATACCAAAAAGTTATTTTATAAATAGTGCCTACATAATAAGTTTCTATTTGGTAAGTTTATATGTAATAGTTCTGCTTAATTAGTGTGTACATTATATGTTTCTGCTTAAAAGTTACTTTATAAAAAGTGCCTACATAATAAGTTTCTACTTGACAAATTTATTTCTTCTTAATTAGTGTGCAAATAAAATGTACCTACTTAAATGTAACTTTATAAAAATTGTCTACGTAATAAGTTTCTACTAGACAAGTTTAGACTTAATAGTTGTGCTACATAATAAGATTCTATTTTCTGATTATCATGTCGATAGCTTCCAACTCACAGCTTCTTCGTGTATTTAAAGACCATTATTAAATCGTTAATTGCACGTAAGGAAGTTTTCTACCCATTATTAGCCTTCGGAATACTTTCTCCACAATAAGAATATATAACGGACACGACATCGCCAAGTCTCTGCCACGGAGCGCCGCCCTAACTCGATCATAACGTTTTTCGATCCAATTACGCCCGGGGTCGCTTACATTACTCGAATTTCAATCAACCCTCTCCGGCACAGGCTTTACAAAAATGCCCGCGTATGGAAAGGGAGGACTTGAACGGTGCTGTTTAAAATTCAAGTCGAAGTGTGCCCGCCATTTATATGTAAATGTCGCGTAATTATGGGTAAAGACAAGTCGGGGGCTAATTTTGTGCGCCGCTCAATTAGGAAATGTTTTGGAAATTTTAATATTTCATTGAATAATGCATGCGCATGCGCACACAATAGACTCGTTGCAATAACACGCTGGTCTGGACGTGTATACGATGGCCTGTTTGCTTTGTGTGTTTTGTAACAGGAAATATGTCACATCTCTATCGCGTTTTGTCATTATAATTAATCGAATGTTACAAGATTTTCTCATTTCGCGAAAGTTAAGAATACAACAAACGAAAAATCTTTCTGATTAAAAAATAATTCCCAAAAACTGTTAATGGTTTTGTTTGGGACTTTGCTTACAATTTTGAGTTATGAATGTTTATACATCATCAGATGTATACAAATTGTACTATTAGTGACCCTACTATTCCGATTTGTTTTAGACCTTTCCTGGAAGACGTTTGGTATTAACAGCGTAAGTCTCGCAATTAGCCTATTTTTAGGTCAAGGTTTTTGAAAAAAACTGTACTCAAATCTTCCGAAACAGGGTTTTGGATTTTCGCATACCAGAATGTTCGCTTAACTTACATGTTGGTCGGTGTTATTAGTTTTTGTTAATTTCAAATTATTTTTAAAAGTAAGTCTACCTATAAATTTTCTCTCTTGTGTGTGTCCCTGCAAAAAGGAGACTCAATGAGCCGTGTGACTCACACCATCGCGATGTGACGTCAGGCCAACGGACAGATTCCGCGCAGGTTAATACTTTGGCAACGGTCGCTTAACACTTTGCGCGTTTCACATACTAGGCGGCGGGCACACAAAGGGGAGAACGGTAACCGAATATATTCTGTTTAAATATATCCCGGCTTGCGGTCCTATGGCAAAACATCAGCGGCCTTTAAAAGTGAAGTTGCGTGACGTGATTTCTAACATCGCGCTTGAACGTCAGATTTAATAAAAAAAGGTTCTTTTGTTTTCGAGATCTCAATAGCCGTTATTTTTAAACTGTTCAACGAACTTAAAGGAATTAGTGACTTACCCTAACTATAAGAAAAATATATTTTCTTATCAAGTTTGAATCAAATCGACCCAAGATAAAAATCGGTTTTCGTACCAAATTTTAATCAAATTGGAACCACGATAAAAACCGGTTTTGTATCAAGTTTGAATCAAATCGGACAACAATAAAACCGATTTTAGTACCAAGTTTAAATCACATCGGACCAAGATAAAAAAAATCGCTATATGCAGCTGTTTCGTTGGAGACGTGATGGAGACAAATTTCCAAAAGTAGCAATTTCACATTAATATTTTCGTACTTTATTAATTTTGGAAATCAGATTTTACCATCGTAAGCAGCGTAAAGTGAATTTAATATCTGCAACTAAACTACGTTTTAAACATCAAGGAAATTTTTAAAAAATTAAATGCCAGTGCACGTTTTAAAGCATGTTTAATGCATTGTTTTAACGCTAATTGCGATGTTTACAAATAAATAAAGTCTAGGATTTGAATGTCGTCAATTTGAAAAAAAACTGAAATATTTGTCTCATTGATTTCTGTGTGACACGTTTAATCAGATTTTGGATCAAATTTTTTAACGATAGATAAATAACAAAAACGAGCGATTACAATAACGATACGATAACAAAGATTAACAAAATTGTTAACACATACAAATATGTTCTAGCGGGCAAGTCCCTGTACTGCCCGTTCCAATACCTAATTACCAATGAAAATTCGTTAAAAATAACCACGCAGTGTATTAAATTTGAAACCAAATTAAATGAGCATAACTAGCTCACGAACCTGAGAGTATTAAATTGTTTTTTTGAAAATGTTTTTAGTGTTTTTACCCCATTTATAAAAGTTGAAGGCAAGTTGAAACAACAATGAGCGGTTGTAGTGCCTAGAATAGAAGTACAATGGGTGGTTGTGGGGCACGGGGTGCTGAGTGCATCCATTTGTGCCCCACTGTAATCAGTGCCATTGTACGTACAGTAAATAAACACACACACACACACACACACACACACACACACACACACACACACACACACACACACACACACACACACACACACACACACACACACACACACACACACACACACACACACACACACACACACACACACACACACACACACACACACACACACACACACACACACACACACACACACACACACACACAAACACAAACACACACAAACACACACAAAAACACACACACAAACACACACACACACACACACACACACACACACACACAAACAAACAAGCAAGGTTTGTTATACATACACAAATATGGCAGAAGTTTTACAATGTGTTGCGTTGCTGAAGTATTTATTTATTGCACTTATAACGGCTTCACTGCAACAGGAAAAGACCGATCCACCGACAAAAAGGATGAAGTGGAGTAGGACAATGAAGTCGCCATTGTTGTCAGGATTAAGGCGTGAATTGTTTGGTAAAAACAAAGGCTGTCAAGCACGCCAAGGCACTTAATTTTATAAAACTTTTTGCGACAGTTGTTGGGCAATTTTGTCGAGTACACGTCGTTTCACGTCAGAAAATATTTGACGAGCCTGCACTAGCTACGTTAAACTAAACCTCCAATTAACTATTAAAACTATTGTTATTGTTTTATCTTTTATTTTTCATGTTGGTAGGATTGTTTAATATCACTGATATTAACTGTATTTGCTATTTATTCTAGAAAGTAAAAAATAATTTCCTGAAGCTGTTATTTAATTTTAAAATTCTTGTTAGTAGGTGTTTTCCTTTATGTCAAACCGTCTGCATTAGCCTACGTGTGCACAATAGTCAGACGTTAAACACAAAAAAAAACCTTTATGTCAAAGATAAAGAAAATCATTTAAATATTCCATATGTTGTTCGGAAACATTGCGTAATTTCAAACTAATATGTTTTTTTATAAAATGCGGTTAAACATTGTCAATTTTAATGTAAATAACAAAAATACAGAATAGAAATAACTTTGAATTTTAAATAGAAAGCTTTTTGTCTATTATGTAAATACTATGAATTCCGTCGAAGGCAACTGAAGCGAGGAGCTGATGGTATTAGCGAGCACACCGTGCCTCTAACTCATACTACTCTCATTTGTTTACACCACACGCACGTGAGCGAGCGCGCGCGCGCGCACACACACACACACACACACACACACACACACACACACACACACAAAGTAAGTACTATACATGACTAACTGTAAAGGGTAAAACAATCTGTGCATGTGACGTGAATTACACCAGCTTAATGGAGCATCAAACGGATCCCATGAGTTATTAATATTTTAATAAAATATTTAAAAAAACGTAAAAGCCACAACCACAGTAATAAGGATTAGGAGAAAGAAAAATTGGAAAGGAATTAGTACCTTAATAACATCTAGGATGTAACCAAATAGAAGTGCGGTAGTCCTTTCCATATCTTAGTCTTTATGAAGGGCTGGGACCGGAGAAGGGACCATAATTGAGCGTATCAGGAATACAGGCAGTAGTAACTCTAGAAATTCATTCATTTATTCATTCTAATCTCTAGTAAATAAACAAATCTTTAGCAATATTACATACACATTGAAATATATTTTCCATCCTGGCCGATAAATTCAAAATGAATTTCGGAACCTGAAAAAAAACAAGGAAGATACAATTGATTCAGAAGTTCAGAAGAGGTTCACGCGCCCTTCGCGAACCTCCAACTCAGAACAATGGGCATCCGTTCTGCCCCATTCTTTCCCTTTTGACCTTTTTTACTTGAACGTAGTAAAGGACAATTATGTCCACTTTTTCCACTTTACTTTCATTTGCTTCTCATTGTTTAAGAGTGAGTGTATAAAACATTTCTTTTACAAGTATTGCAGGCAAGACTTATACACACTAATACTGTTAGTGTTTGAAAATTCAGTTCCTGCGCTACTCCCATATTGTGCCTTTTTTCTTTGAGGTAAATCGCATTTAGACAATTGTTTCGGAACTCATCGGCAAAAAGAAGTGATTAAAAGGAAATATAAAAATATTTTTTCAGAACCAGCAAACAACAGTCCGGAACTGACAATGTCAAATAAGGGTAACAGCAGAGTAACGTTAAAGCAAACAAATCTTTGTATATAATTTCACTATACTGTCAATAAATAACTTTTGTGTGCAGTACTATATAAGGTTACATTTTCAGTTATATGATCTGTTATAAAATTTCTTTGCAACACGCTCTGCTACCAATATTTGCTTACTTTGATTCACAAACAGAAATACCACAACGGTCTGCCAGTTTTGTACACAGCGTTGCAATTCGTTCTCGTTTTAATGAATGCAATTTTGTTTCTACTTTGTTTGTAATAATTGTTAGACACGTATAATTCCCGTGAATTGTTTACACAAAGTCAAAAGTACTTTTAACTAAACTAACATAAACTGGAAAATACATGTCAATAGTTCTTTGTGAAGGAACTATGTCACACGTAAAAGTGTACGTGATCCATCCACCACGTTTAATTAAATGAATCCGATCTCGTGTTTGTAAAATAGTAAAGAACAATTGGTAAAATTCTATTTTACAAAGGCACATCGTCAAATAATTCTATTTGGATTTTCAAATTGGTTTTTATTTCACTGTATATTACAAATTAAATACAATATATCTACGATGCAAACACTTGTATAATAATCTCGATATTTTAATGGACCTGCCCTAAGTTACTTGGGGTGTGTGTGTGTGTGTGTGTGTGTGTGTGTGTGTGTGTGTGTGTGTGCGCGCGCGCGCGCGTCTCTGGAAGTTGAATTAATTTTAACGAAATGAAATTTGTCATGTATGCTGAATTTCACTTAGCTTTATCTTAGGGTCGTTTTTATAGCTATTTTTTGGACCAAAAACTATTAAAAATCATATTTTCTCCCAATGCAGTTAAAGTATGCACAAACAAAACGTATTGTTGTAACCTATCCTCATTTTTTAAAACTCACTTGAACGCGAAAATGTTTGTGCATTGGCCATACGCTCAGATTTTATTAACGTGCGCTACAAAAATTAGCTGTGCATTTAAATGCGGCAGCTGAGCCTAAACAAAACACGCATGCGCCAACTTGAAGCAACAACGTTTCCAAGTCACGATTCAGTCGAGGGATATTTCTCCACGGTATGTTGGCAATTATGCAAACAATATTGTAATGGCTACTTGTGACCTCGGGGCGTATGTTAATATCGCTTCAGTTCATCCTATCTACGCGTCTTCAGTCCTCAGCCCTTCATCTTGTCTGTGAAAGGATTAAACACAGCGTTGAAGCTTTGACAAATTTCAAGAAGGTGATTAGCATAACACAAGCCCTTGTTGTCGCTTAACATTAAGCTCGACTGCATATTTATGGAAACTGTACAATAGGTTATTGGTGCCGTCACGCTACTACCCATACCCGAAAACATTTTCTATCTTAACTTCTAGAACGCGTTTTAATAGTTCGAAAATTAATCCTGACCGCTTGTGGATTTCCCAATTTACACTGACACACTGGGTTCAGAATTAAAATCTGATGGAACCTCTTTAAAGGCATTATAGGTTTATTTTCAGTGTTATTTGTTAATTTACAGTTTCGGGGCCATATTTCTCTTAGACGTAATTATTTAAGTGTGACAAAGTTATTCGATGTGTTAGCAACATTTATTTTTTGTAAGTTTGCCAACTTCTTGTGATTTATCGCTGCACATTTTGTTAAAGTGCTTCAAAACCGCATTCATAATTTATCAGTTAATTGATTAATATGTATAACTACTGTGTGCCAATATTAATGAAAACTGTAGATCGACGAAACTGTTAGAAAAAATCAACAAAAAATGTGTTAGGTTAGGTTAGGTTATTGAAAAACCAACGGTAGTAACTAGACTCGAAACAGCGTAGAGATCAGAGTTTTACCGAACTCAAGGCAAGTAAAGAATAACCTGTGTAATGTTTGTCCTGATCTGGGGCACATCACGATTTCGAATTCATCGTTTTAACGGTAAAAGTACGCGAACGCCCGCCCGGAACTGCGATTGGTTTAAATTATACGCCCACCTCAAATAAAAGAATAATTTACGAGTACTGGATCAAAGTTGTCACAGTGGACGAAGATTCTACAGAGGCCATCCCCATTAAATGACGGCTTTATTAGGCTTAGACGTTTAACCCTTCATCTAGGTCAATCTTCCAATCAATTCACTTCAATTACATGGTAAACACGGCGCCATTGTTGTTAGTCCATCGCAGATTGGATCTGCGTTAATGAAATAACGAATGTCAAACACCTACCGACTGATGAACCAATTGCGATGAAAAAGATAGAAATTAGATCGTGGGAAGCGGTAATGTTCAAAAGAATGCTGAATAGTTGTTTATCCATCAAAATCGGTTCCGGCACTGTAACGGTCACTTGAATGTGCTTCAATAAAACTCATCGCCTTCAATTGAATTTTAAAATGTTTATTTCTGCAGATATCGAATCACTGCACGACGACCAGATTCGGATTTACCGTCATTTTGAAATGGTTGATCGTTCTCGTATTTTTGCTGAAAAAAACTCGTCTGTGCTATTTGCAAAATCGATATTTGTGGAACGTTTGAATAAAATCAGACTAGAATTGTGTTCGCTTTTGTTGACGACAATTTTAAAACATTTTACAATCTATAGATCAGGTGCTCGTGCTTGAAAGGTCACTGTCCGGATCTTATGCCGATGGACGCGAATCTGTCCATTCGTTACGAAATGGCGGTCATAAAAAATGTGAAAAATGTATAATTTTCGTCTGATTCTACTGTCGCAATGAGCGCGAGAATTTGCATATTATAAAATTTCTTTAAATATTAGACTGCACCCTGAACGCAGTCCGGTACAAGTGTACGTTTAAATGTTTCGTTACAAATTTTACCAAAAGAAATGTTTGTGTAGCTTCACTGAGCGACCACTTGCTCTTTGCAACACCTACAAACGGATTGCCGTAAATTATAATGAACTCGCAAAGTTGATCGCTTAATGGGTTTAATTTAATTACCGCGTGCACAATTAATTTTAATTACATTACGTTATTGTTTTACGCCCGTTATATTTTCACCTTCTATAGTGTTTAATATTTTTATTTCGTCTTTAATGGTTTTAATTTGATTTCTGACATGCACTTACAGCGAATCGGATTAATCGATGATTTGCGTAACTCTCCCGCTAAATAAGACAGGCGCAGTTTTACACAACTGTCTCGCTCATGTCTTGCTAGAAAATTTTCAAAAATAATAAAATAAATGTATCACGTGAAATGTTTTTTATACTTCTTACTGGCCATACTAATAAGTGCAGACTTAACACACGATAAAGTCTGTCCTTATTGGTGTTGTAATGGTCGCCTGTTTCAAAAACAGTTGAACGGATTTTCTGACCCAGAAACATGTCTAAGCTGATAAAAACAATGTTTATGCCAATCGTACCGTAAGTCACAACCTTGCCGTATAAGAAATTCATTTTAAAACGCATGTTTTAGTATTTTAGTATTACGATTTTACTTTAGAAATTTTTTCAACGAATTTCCTTGACTTTCGTTCCTGGCTTGTAGCGTACGTACTGATTATACAAGGTTAGTCAAATGTGACGGGACACCCCAACTTATTCGTTTTATTCGCCAAATACGTTTCTGAAAATCTAAATTTACTCTCGTAATCAGCAGTAAAATCTGCGTATTTTGGCATTTTAATTTTTGAAATTCCGTAGAAAATTCCAACATAATCCCCGACTGCAGTCGGTTTTTGTTGTAGTTTTATTTTATAAGTAAAAGTAAAAAGTATTTGTTGAAGCGGATTTTAAAATTGATCACGATGATAAATTTAGTTTTCATTAAATGTATAAGATAAAGATTTAAATAGAACAAACTGATTTTACTGGGTTTGAAGTATCGAAAAGTTTTTGGACATTGGCTTCTATCACGCGAGCGAGTCAGCTGCGTGTACGTTCAGTAGAGTGTATTCGGAGTGTGCAAAACAAACAGTGTTTTTTTTCCAAATTGTGTTGTCATTGTTGCTTGTTTAATGAATACAATATTGTGTGGTTTGCCGCGTATTGTTGGTACAGCACCACGTAATGCCAATTATTTGTGCAAATTGTAGAGATACCACATTCAAACATACACTGCTTAACAAAGCGATGCATTGTGTTGCATCGTAACTCGGTTGTGTACGACCGACTTTTGGAAAACCAATTATTGAACAATATCGTTTACTGATGAACAATAAATCCGCTTCGGCGAAATTCAATTTAAAAAAACAGGAAATCTCCGTAATTTTAAAAAATCGCCTCACCAAATTTTTCTCTCATTGAGTGCACTTTAAAATCGATTATTTAGTTTCTCTTAACATTTTAAATGTCTAAAATGGAACGGTTTTCTATTCAAGGGAAACAATTTGTTCTCTTCCATATGTGAGCATTCGCCTTTTGCGGTGCTCACCCAGAAAACCAACCGTTAGGGCTTACGATTACCCCGGTGCCCTTTATCGCTACAGATTCGTTCAAATGTTGCTGCGGGTTGATTACCTTAAAAATGTATAACAGTGCTATACTTATAGACAAAATAAACATGTCATAATAAAAACGAGACAAACTTTCCCAGATGAAATTTACTTTTTATGTTATTGACATTAGAACTGGCCGAAACACGCGCGCAATCGTTTAAATTTACTTATTAATTGCACCCCAATTTTCCACCCCGCCCTCTCGCTCTCTTCATCATCACGACGGGCATAACCGAACTCCGCAGCGCTTTCAATAAAACCTCTCCTCCTCTGGTCCATTTATCTTAGCCCATCAGTATGCGGGCCGCGCCGCCCTTACGCTCACAAATCATAAAGTCTAAGGGCAAACTTCGCCCTCCGCGCGACCTCTACGGATTAATCGATGATTTACGTAACTCTCCCGCTAAATAAGATAGGCGCAGTTTTACACAACTGTCTCGCTCACGTCTTGCTAGACAAATTTCAAAAAAAAATAATATTAATTTATTACGTGAAATGTTTTTATACGTCTTACTTTTAACAAGCGCTAAAGTCTGCAGGTATTAGTGTTGTAATGGTCGCCTGTTTCAAAAACAGTTTAACGGATTTTCTGGGCAAGAAACATGTCTAAGTTAATCTAAACAATGTTTGTGCCAATCGTAATAAAAGTGACATTTATATAAAATGCTACACGGCATCTCGAAACGTATTTTACAGATAGTTATACCTCTGTGTATGTTTTATCACAACCTTATCGTATTAGAAATTCATTTAAAAAACACAAGTTTTTAGTATTTTTGCGGATCTTAAATATGATTGTGCTTGATTCGCTGCTTCGAAAAGTATATTTGTAGATATTTTGTGACCCTCAGAATTAGCGCAGTGTTGGAATAATTAGGTACACATTTATCGGTTGTTTAGTAGAAACGCAATTTTTGTTTATAACTTAACTGTTTCCATTGATAACAAATCGATAAAAGTAACAAAAATTAGATTTTCACAATACGATTTTCATTTTTTTTCAAGTACCCAAAAAATGCATGGATTGCTACATCTCGGAAAATCCTATTGGAGATCTATCGAGAAAATCTGGACATCAGCCCTTCTGTAGAATAATTTATTTTTGCCGGTACAAATATAGATCAGCGCTGTATGATTACATTATGACGCAATGTCCTGCTAAGCTCCGACTACTAGATAAAACTGATCCGTGCCAGCGTAACAGTAGGTTGTTAAATTTAACAGCGATATTCGATGTTAAATCCTCTTTATAACATTCTGTTACATGCTCTCAATAACCGTGCACTTTATCGCACACATGGCTTAACTTACAGAACGTGTTAGTATTTGTAAAATGACAAGATATGAAGCGAACTGTATCTAACTTTTGGTTTATTTGACACCAAAAAGTGTTTAAAATTAATGCCGTTGTACATAGGCAAGCGACTGTCAATTTAAATATAAGTATCAGCAACTCGGTTTGACATAGCACCGACGTTTTAATGTAGTGTTAAAGAGGAAGGATGATGGTTTGTGTCAGGATAACGGCCGTCAGATGTCTCTTACTGCGCACGCGCAATGTTAACTCACGTTTTTCGAGGTCGTTACATAAATTGAAACATATTTAATTATGTTTCAAGTAATTATCCAATCTAACTAAAACACGTGTTACAATATAGGCTACTAGACAAGATTGACGTTTTCATAAAAATAACTATCATTGTGCGACTTTGCCTGTCCGAAGACTTATAGTTTTATTAATTTGTCTGTGTTTACGTGGACATGTCTATGTACAACTTTCTTACAGAAATAAAATATTTGAAAAATTTGGGAAAACCGTTTTAGGTAATTCTGGTTTAATTGACAAATTGTAAACTAGCGCTCGTTATTTTTCGTTCTAATTATACACTAACAAGTAACAAGTAGGTAGCAGAATTAAATGTTGAATCATTAAATAAAACAGTGCACAGACTTTTTCACTTATTGGACTTTTAACACTATGTATCGGTATTAAAGGAATGTAATTCAAATTAGTGCAAAGTATTTTAGCATTTTACCGTATAGGTGTTTAACCAACATCATTGACATAAGGTCTAGTACTTGCATGCTACAGCCTATAGCGTCCCCAACTGAACATTAATGTGCCTTGTTTTACCTTAGGCTTTAGAAAGCAATCAATCAATCAGCTCTTGGATCGAGAGACAAGGTTTAGGGCTCCTTCACGTAGGAGAGGGGAGAGTGTTTTGAACCACCTGATGCTCCGCGCCAAGATTTCCCTCATCCTTCCTTCACTTTACATCCTTCGCTTTATGTCGAGGATGGAAATTGTCCGTATAATACCCTCTTTTAAACATTGAATACTTTATTCGTGTCCTAATATCTAATACGAACTTTTAAAAAGTAGCTCCAAAGCGATTCCTTTCGCTTTACACCCTGATGTAAATTCAAGATCAAGGACGGTTAAAATTATTTTGGTTTAATTTATTTACTCTCAAAACATTCTTAATTTTCAAATTTTTAAACTGATTTGCATTTTATACGGCCAAAACTCTCTTACTAGAACATTGTAAAACGTAAACACAGCAATATCGCAAAATACTTGTAAGCAACGTGCGTCACAACAGTGTATAATAGAATGTGTATGTAACAGTGTATAAGAGAATGTATATGTAACAGAATGTGTATGCAGTAGTGTATAAAATAATGTGTATTCAACAGTGTATAAGAGAATGTGTATGCAACAATATATAGGAGTATATTTATACAATAGTGTATAATATTATGTGTATCCAACAGTGTATAGAGGAATGTGTATGCAACAGTATAAGAGAGAATGTGTATGCCACAGCGTATACAAGAATGTGTATACAACAGTGTATTTTCTGTTTGACCATGCTCAGTGAGAGTGAAACGGTCGTATTAATAATTTTCGAAAGAGCTCAATTACATTACAAAATAAAATGAACGCGGTACGCAACGTGATGGTAGCGAATTTCCAAAAAATATTTTGTTATCTTATACTTTTTTTGAAAAGTAAAGGATTATTATTGTACAGTATACACAGCGGTAAGGGTATTGCACACTCTGCCCCACATAGAGATTGATTTTCACTGAGATTATCGGCGAGGTATTTGCAATATACTCATAGATAACATCTGTAATAACAATAACCGTTAGTTTAAAACCACAGAATAGCTTTCTTGTGCGACACTTCAACTAATGTAATGTAACTGTTGTTAGAGATCCGAGCTCGCGATTGTACCTTTACAATAACAAAGAAAATGTAGGTTATAAATACACAGGTAAACCTCAGACACGGGATCTTGAAATTATCACCGGTGCTATTCACTTTTTGAAATTTTGCTAAAAATACTGCATGTAGACAATGCAGCAATAACTTGACACAAAAAAAAGCTTTTCAAAATCCGTCTCAAAATGGTGTTAATTCCATCCAAATCTTTAAAAAAAAATTATAAAACCAAAAAATATTGTATAAGTAAGTATTTTGTGTTTTCATATGCAATTTATATTAGGAAAATGTAACATTACATAATATTTGTGATATTATCACTTTTTGGGAATTTGCTTTAATCATGCAGCGAGACAGGTGATTGCAAATATATATATTATATTCTTTAAATATTTGTTTCAGATTTTTAATAAAATACTACTAATATTTTAATGTATTTCAGTAAGAATTTGTATGATTAAATTTGTATGTAGTTAAATTTTTTAATATTTGTTTACTATATTTTACAATAATAATACAGAAATGAACCCTAACCGCCACAAAATTCATGATATTTTTATGTTATATTTTTTTAAAACTAACTTCATCATCGTAATACACGTTTAAAATTTAAATAAATTAGTATTTTAAACTTTAAAATTACATAGCATTATGAAAATGATCCTGACCGCAATGCTATTAGAAGAGAAGCTATTTCAAAAAAAAATTCTTTTTTTGAACTAAAAATGAAAATCATGGACAATGTTTTCTCTTATTTTTTAAAAATTTTAATTATGATAATTTATTCGAAAACACTACAAATTAACATAGCTAGTTTTTAACAACATAACCTATAACTTATTATCAATGAGCTATATAATAAGTTGTTATTATTATATAATAAGCTGTTGAAACTTATATCAGCTGTTCAATGAAATCAGCTGATCGTTACGAATTAATATAAAAGAACTGATCTTCTAATATAACTACCATAATTAAATTAACGATTCATTTCATATACTTAAGCCGGTCAAACATAGTTTTTTTCGTTTCCCGGCGGAAACACAACAATTTTTAATTATAATTAATTTAATGTGGGACTTGCGACGCGCAAAATATGTTATATATCAATACAAACATGTTCCTCGCATCACTCGTTCCGCAAAATCCATTATCAAAACCTGCCATAAAACTTGATAAATGTCAAATCCTCTATTACAAATTCTAAATTACTATATAAATTACTTTATATATACATATAAGTGTTTTAAAATTTCATAACTGCTTATTAATAGGATACAGCATAGTAAAATCAGAAACTTTTAATCTCTGTGGTGGAGAGAAGAAGAAGAAATAGCTTCACTGACCTGGCGACAATAATAATAATTCAGTTTGTTTTATAACCTTCAAAATGTGAGGAAAATCTCAGTGTTTGTTTTGTGTTTTATTTGCGCGTGTTTGTGTCGTTCATCACACTCGTCACACACTCTAAATTCTAGTTTACATATTTGTTTTTCTTCTTCAACAGCACTTTCGGCATATTTACATTTGTGTATTTTATGTTTATTTAGATTGTCGGCTACATTGTAAAACTAAATTTAAAGGTAGGCTTTTACGTTTGGCTACTAACAGGCCTAATAGTCTAATGTGATTGAGTACGTTCTGATGAAAATTAGCTTTAGTGAAATGCAGTCCACGATATCAATTGGAAATTTTGGTATAGAACTAAATATCCAAACTCGAACTGAAATTTAGAGAAAGTAATAATGAGAAAGTTTTTGTATTGTAAATTCTCCATTTATTTCCTAACTTTCAATCAAATCTAAACATTTATGAAGTTGTATTTAATGTTATAACAGTCACTGTCACTGTCAATAATGATACAAATTTATACATCTGTTTTAAATTTAACTTTCATATTTACCTATTTATTTATAAATACCTATTATATTTAAATAATTTCTAACCTCAATATTTCTGTTCAATATTTTACAATTGGTTTTGTTAACTGTCGTTCTTTTTACTGGTTATTTTTAAAGGAACTAAATTTTTGTTTAAAAAAAGAAAAAATAAGTCTCTTCTCTTTAATCATATTAAGCTAAAATAAGGACTTTTTACTAAAATATCCTATTTTTTTAAGCATTTTAGCCCACGTTTATGGCTTTAAGTTTACATTTAAAGCAATGTAGGCTATGTGTTTTCTCTTTCTTCTGTTTCTCTATGAACAACTCAATTGAAACTTACAAAAGTTTTATCCTTTTTTTTGGTCTAATTTTATAAAAGTTTTATATATATATATATATATATATATATATATACACTCGCATATCGTTAACAAAATACTGGTATACCTGACACAAAAATCGATTTTTTGTAATAAATTAGGACACATTTTTTACCTAGAAAAAGTTCAACCGTTTCAAAATGGTGGTAATACCAAAACTTAAAAAAATCATAATATCAAAAACAAACTGCGTACGTAGGTATTTTGTGTTTTCAAATGTATAAGGGGATCAATATATATATATATATATATATATATATATATATATATATATATATATATATATATATATATCCTTTTTCCCTTTTCGTCTGCCCTCTTACCCTCTCAAATTTTGTTCGGTTTTACTCGAAGTTTCATCGATAGCTACCAGAAAATATTTGTAAAATCTGTACAGCCAATTTTTATAAAACTAAGCCTAAAAAATTTTTGTAGTCATTAGCTTTGGAAAATTTCATATTATATTATATTGTCTCATGGATTTTAACTATTTTTTTTCTTTTTTCAGGTAAGATCGCAGATACATTTTTACCAAAATGAGAACAAATTATGTAAAAGGATATATAACATTTAATTTACTCTGTAAGTATTTGTTATTTAATTTTTACAAGATTTAAAATTGAATGCTAGTTAATTATGTTCTGCATTTATACCGATTATGTCTTCACTTTTAGATTCCTTCCTGCATAGAAAAATCCTAAATATACCTTTAACTTAGAACGTATAATTTTAATGCTAAGTAGAATTTGCCGACTATTCGATTATCGATTCTAGCGAGCTCGAGAGTGCGTTATTGATGGAGCCAGTTACTGATGTTGCGGTTACAATCTAGTTATAATATAATATATAACCACCGTGGTATAACTAATGTCGTGTTAGCATGTGCCTAGCGATGGATGCTGTGGTTCTGTTGTTAGCGATATCTCGTGGCTGCGAACATCGAATGTTTTGTGATTTGGGGTGCGGTTATGCGTAATATTTAATGACGGAATGTCAGTGAGGCTTACTGTAGGACAAGCAGGGGGAAGTGTTAACGTTACGGTAGTCTAAATACGATTAGCTTTTTCTTTTTCCTTCCCCCACCACTAACAGTACCTGTTAGATCGTCGTTAAATATGCGTTGATGCATCTTTTCACTACTGTTGATGCACAATCGCTTTTCTGTTCATTTTTTTCATTAAGGGTTTTTTTAAGGAAATATTCTATACAAAATATTTTTTCAAAAGTTCTAAAATCACGATTAAAACACTAAATAAATGGTTCAAAAACATTAAAATATTTTCTTACATTCAGTTATGAGGGAGATCGTGTGTTGAAAAACTCTGCAGACCTAGTATGGTATATGGATGGCTCCAAAACAAAGACAGGCTGCTTGTGCTGGTGTACTGCTTGAGATTGAGGATAAAGAATTACCAAAGTTCTTTCCAAGGTCCTGTAAAAACGGACCTGCAGTTTAGTGCAACGGTCCTAGGACAGCACGCAACAGTTTTCCAGGTTGAAGTGAAGACCATTAATGACTGCGTTTAGGAGAATTTAATATGGAACTTCAAGAAGTCTCCTATTCACATTATACCGATAGCCAAGCAGTAATAAAAGCACTGCGGGTCCTGTAATTCGATCCAAGCTGGTCTGGGTATATAGGGAGAATTTCGACGCTTTGTCCCTGGGTAACGGGGTCACTCTTCACTGGGTTCAGGGGGATAATGAGGCTGAGAGTAATAAGGAGGCAGGCCGACTGGCAGGACTGGGATCTGCGTCTGAGTTTGTTGGACCTCAGCCTGCCGTTGGCCTGGTATGCTATTAATAGGTGGATCACTAATCAACACCAGGTAGGATTGGATAGCTTTCATGAGCATTCCTAAAGTAAGCGCCTCTTAAGCAAAGTTAATTTTGGAGTGCTTAGAGCTGCGGTAGAAGTATTGGGTAGGGCACAACTCAGGAAGATCATGGAGCTCATTATAGGTCACTGTGGTCTGAGGGCTCACATGAACAGAATAGGTATCTACCACAAAGAAACCGTGTGTAGGTTATGCAGGAAGGTGGAGGAAACTGCAGGGTACATAATTCATGATTGTGAGGCTCTTGCTAACAGGGGACTAGGGCTTTTGTTTTCCAGGACCCTCGGGACCTTCAGCGTAATGAGCTAGTCAGTGGTTTGTTGAAACTTATTAAAGGCAATAATCTGCTGAACTTAAGAGATTAACAATTAAGAGATTTAATTGCACAATATTTCAGTCGATCGCAATGCGTGGTATTGTACCACCCTTCCTGTAGGTTTTAATCTAATCTAGTCTACATGCAGTTATTGCCTCACGATAACAATAAAATTCAATCTCGGAAATGATTATTGTTTTGTAATCGATTTATCTCATTTCGCTCAAAATTTGGTCACAAACAAGGTTTACAACTGCAGCTCAGCTGCATTTAATGTAAAATCATTACACTGACGAAGTGTTATTCCTGCAGTATTCTGACAAACCGATTTTCCATAGGAAACAAGATTTTTGGAAAATTTCCTACCCATTATATTATGTCTGGTGTCTTGTAGACCCAGTACTTGGGAACTACATTTGTTGAAACCTCTAGAACCAATAGGCCTATTGAGAAAATTCAGCTTTTAATTTTTTTGTTCTTATAAAGGTCTTTCTATTAATTAAATTAATTTTTAAATTAAAAGTGATAGCGGTAAATCTAATCTAGGTTTTCAATTTCATCGAAATATGTCAATAATTTCTTGTTAGACTCCATCGATGTGCACTGTACTCAAGGTATCTGCAAAAACCCTGTCAGTATAACAAGACCAGAATAGGCCTATACTTAAGGGATCTGCAAACTATTCCCTATCGATATATCAAGATCAGAATTGGCCTATACGTAAGGGATCTGCAAACTCTTCCCTATCGATATATCAAGATAAAAATAGGCCTACACTTAAGGGATCTGCAAACTCTTCCCTATCGCAATAACAAGACCAGATTAGGCCTATACTTAAGGGATCTGCAAACAGTTCCCTATCGATATAACAAGACCAGAATAGGCCTATACTTAAGGGATCTGCAAACAGTTCCCTATCGATATAACAAGACCAGAATAGACCTATAAGTAAGGGATCTGCAAACTGTTCCCTATAGATATAACACGACCAGAATAGGCCTATACTTAAGGGATTTGCAAACTATTCCTTAACAAGACCAGAATAGGTCTATACTTAAGGGATCTGCAAACTCTTCCCTATCGATATATCAAGATCAGAATAGGCCTATAATTAAGAGATTTGCAAACTGTTCCCTATCACAATAACAAAATCAGAATAGTCCTATACTTAAGTATCTGCGAACTCTTCCCTATCGATATAACAAGATCAGAATAGACCTGCTTACTCTTTAAGTGTCCGTTCCACTTATTATTATTATTTTTTATTTATTAATTTATTTAGAGAGAGTATAGCCTATAGGCATACTTGGAAAAAACTGTATATTTTTTGTTAGGAAAATATGTATTTTTTATAACAAAATTTTTTTCACATCCCCTTATGTTTGTTTAGCCTGTCACGTATCTGAATCCTTTAGCGAGTTTCCGTTGAAATGGCCGTCGTGCGTCGTGGTAAGACCCTGCACCAGGAACCATTAAGTTAGGGCACAGACCGTTACATAGATGTTCTAGAGAACATGTTTTGAAGGACCGTTAAACATTTTAGTATTTTTGACTTTTAAGAATTTTTGCTTTAACAATTTTGTTGTTTTTGTGTGTGTGTTTTTTTTTTTTTTTTTTTGCTTGCATTATGAGTTGTATTATTTCCTTGAGAGATATTATAAGACACGGAAGATTAAATTTATTACGATAAATGTAATTTAATACAATAAATTACAATTTTCAGCCATTTATTACTAACCTGTATTTCTAACCTATAGGGTAAATCGAGGAGAGTTGCCCCAGAAAAATTATATGCTTTGTGAGATGTGCTTTTTAAACCGTAAAACATTCAAAAAAATCATTTTGCAATAGTGAATTATTGTTGATTTGCTTAAACTAATAAATTTTTCAATAGATTACATCTTAGATGAAATTTCGATAGATTTTCAAAACTTAAGCATTTGGCCATCTCTCCTTAGTGTCGAGGTAAGATGCCTCACTGATGTAGGAGAGTTGCCCCACTAGATATAATAGAAAATAAGTAACAATTAAGTTGTAAAAATACATTT
This sequence comes from Callitettix versicolor, assembly GCA_022606455.1. Lineage (NCBI taxonomy): Eukaryota > Metazoa > Arthropoda > Insecta > Hemiptera > Cercopidae > Callitettix > Callitettix versicolor. The sequence continues at coordinate 71,640,684 of CM040187.1, read as the reverse complement.
TGTTGTTGTAAATACATTTTATTTAACGTAAATATGTTTAATTATGTATAAAGTAATACAATAAACTAAAAATAAAACATATTAACTTGTTCGAAAAAAAATTACAAATTTAAGATATTTTTGAGACATTTTTTAAAACTCTTTTTTATAATTAAGCCTAAATATAAAATCAAATCATTAGGTAATTTATAAATAGGGTTTAAGAGGAAAAATTAATTCTACAAAATATAAATTAATCAAGAATTTTTTAAGAGATTCTATTGTACTGTTAGGCTAAATTTCTTTCTAAGGTTTGCGATAATTAATAAGGCTATCCAAGAAATAAAATAACAATGGAATAACACATGAAAAACAATATAAATAAGTTTTTAATTTAATAAATCAAGGTAATTTAGCTTAAATGGAGTAAGATTTAAACTTGATAAAATGCATATAAATTAATTTACAAGTAACAAATGTTTATAGAAGTATGAGTAATTTATACTACTATTTTTTCTTCAAGCTCGTGGTTTTGTTTCTAATTCTATCTTTTTTTCCACAAATGTTGCATCTTACAACATAGATAGTGCAATTTTCATGCATCCACTTCTTACATTCGATACACTGAACCCAATCTACACTAGATTTTGTCATAAAATAGTCTTCAAAACATTCTAAGCATTTGTTTTCTTCATCAGAACTGTCAAGACATTCCACTTCATCTTCATCGCTATCATTGCTTGATTCAATAGAGAACTTTTTTGTTATCTTTGTCACTCTCTTCTTACTTAAAAGAGTTTTTGATTTCTTCTCTTTGGTTAGTTTCTCCATTAGTTTTTGTTTTTTGATATTTATAAACTCTTTATCTAAAACTCTTGCAGATTGTTTTCTTTTGTGTTTCTCTTTTTTTCTAAAGAAGGAACAGGACTTATCTCATGAAGATGTTTTGTGGGAGTTTCTTTGGAATTTTGTCTGGATTCTGCTGATTGGCTTGTACTTGGTGTGATACTCGTGTCATTGTTGTCATGAAACTCTTCACGATTAGAAACTGAAGTTTCTTTTGTTAATGTTAGATCTAATTCATTAAACCTACCACTGTCAGGATTTGTGGCAGTTACCACTGATGAATCAGAAATACTAAAGAAATGTTCTGGTACTGCATCTGCATTCAAAGGGTAAACACCTGTCACTCTAAAGCCATTTATTGTGTTTTCAGGACTTGCACTCTTAACCCAGGCGCGTCCTATAAGGGTTCCGGCATTTACCTTTTTTATTGACTTTTTTTTATGTTGAACCCATAACATCGTTTCTTTTTTGTAAAAAGACTTAAAAGGTTTGAAGAAGGTTCTGTCCAAAGGCTGCAGAGCCTGTGTGCTATGACTTGGAAGACAAACAAGAATAATATCGTTGTTGTCAGCAAACTCCAACATTTCTATTGAGCTCTGATGTGATGACTGACATCCATCAGAAGAATAACTTTTCCATGAGGCTTTCGAGGTACGAAATGTTCTTTTAACAATCTATGAAAAAGTTCTGAAGAAATATATGAAGATTTTGGGTCCATATATACCTGAGAACCTGGAGGAAGTCCCAAAGAAAAGGCAGCGTTCTCGTTTCTTTTTCCTTTGAAAATTAGAACTGGTGGAAGAAACGTACCCTCCGTATTGCAACAAGCAATAAACGACACGTTTTCTCCCCTTTCCCCAGACCTCAAAACATGAACATCTCTAGCGCCTTTAGTAGCCAAAACGTCTCCTGGCTCATTATTAAGTTGGCAGCCGGTTTCATCCACATTAAAAATGTAGCCTGGTTTGTTATAAAGATCGTATTCATCGAATATTTGTTTTAAAAGTTCAAAATAGTTATTTATTTCGGGCCTGTTCATTCCCTCTGCTCTTGCAAGAGACAGCCCCTCAGCACTTCTAATACTCAGCTGTTGATGTCTTAAGAATGAATTTAACCAGACGTATCCTGCAAGTCCTTCCTCTTTATTGAACTTGTGTGTAATTTTCAGTGCCTCAGCAAACTGAAATGCCATTCGTCGGACAGCTGTCCTATCAGTTGCGAACCCCGATTTTTCCAACCTTTTTATGTGTAGTACCAATCTTCTTTCATTCTCAGAGCCCAATGAAGCTGATGGCCTCAAAGACCTCTTTTCTAAATTACCTGATGCCTTCCTGCGCTTTAAAGTTCTTGAAGGAATACCATAATAACTTGCAGCCTCGTTGATTCCAATCTCGCCGTCTTCTATTCTCTTTACGGCTTCCCTCAGGCTCTCCTCTGTCCATTTCCCTCTACCCTCTCCTAACAGCTTCACTTTATATTTGTTAGTCATTCTGAAAGGAAACAAACAACATATTTACAATAGTGTTTACTAATTATAAATTATAACTTCAGATTTACATTATTAAGAACATTTATAGAAAAGTGAGGCCTATAAATTTACTAACAAAAACGTCGGTTGCTGAATGAATACCGACTTTTACTAATCCCAGTCTATAGACTTTGCTAGCTGATCATTACAGCGTGTCCATAATATTGTAAAATATCACTGGAGTATAAATTTATTAATATTTTAAATAAATAAGAAGTATTATGTTTTTATTCAACCATAGGTCATCTCTCCTATATACATTATTATAAAAAAAGGAAAGATGCCCTGGGGCTTCTCTCCTTATTATCAAGGAGAGATGCCCAGGGGCATCTCTCCATTTAATCAAGGAGAGACGCCCCAGCTTGTGGCTGTGGCACATTGGAACAAGACGGCCATATTGCCATATAACATCATTTGCTGACATGTCTATTAATAGTATAAACACAAATAGTAATCATAACATAGTTCTGATTATAGTATAAACAACATAATATCGAACACTAAATTAATATTGAGGTATAAAAATGATGAACTTACCTTTATTATGCAATAATTCGAAAACTATGGAATGATAAACACTGCAACTAGGCATATAAGCGTCTCGTCTTCAACTGAAACTATTGTTACAGCAGTGGCGCTCTCAGACGTCTTAAAGCTAAATTAATAACCACGAGGCATCTCTCCTCGTGGGGCATCTCACCTCGATTTACCCTATTCTGACGTCATTGATGTTTACTTTGCATGAATGTACTTGCATGTTTACTTTACATGGATTCGCTTGTAATTTTTCATTGTACGATAAATTTACTTCACTAGATTAATACACAGTTTAATAATAAATAATTTATTATCGCGATAGTTTTTGTAGATAAAACATCGTTGAAAAAATGGCTGCCGTAATTTGTGAACTTATTTTTTTTTTTTGTGATTTGCCTCTTTTTGTCAGTTTAGGTTGCAGTTACAATTCTGTTGAATTTCTTATAAATCACGGCATCAAAAACACGTATTTAATTATTAATAACGCACATTAAATTTATCGTTTTCGCCATTAAAAACACGTTTCTCACTTTCGCACGGTAATAATTTTGAGGTTATGTTTGCCACTAACTTCTAGTTGTTTCCGCACTTTTATATTTTAGATTATTAATATTGGCCATATAATGAAACGTTTTAGTTCAAAAATTACCAAAATTGACAGAAGTCACTAAAACTCAGTTTTACCAAAATTTTTAATACAGTGGTCAGAGGTAGTTCTGTTCACGGCAACGCGAATATCGAAATATTGGTCTTGACGTTTCGGTAATAGCGTCGCCTCTCGGTAATGTGCGGTAACCTCTCAAAGCTTGCTTCCATTACCGGAATCCGCGTGACTAATACAGTTAGCCTATATTACAGGGCAGCCTACTATCACTTGCATTATGAATCTTCGTGAATCACCGAAATCTGATTAACCAATTTACAGGTTTCTTTGATGGCTCCTCCACCAAACTTTTAGGAATTTAGTAAAAATTAATAATTTAAAAAAATACAATTTTTTTATCAAAAACGGTTTAAAAAAACTTTGCTTTTCCAAGTTTTTAATCAAAATCTGTAAATCGTTTTAGTGTCTAGCGATGTGCATGGACACACTGAAAGACAGACGTTTTCATCAAGATAAAAACAGTTTTGATCGAATTTCTGTGAAAAATGAACTATTCGAGTGGACAAAATGTCATCTTATATTCAATTCAGTGATGACTAGATTCAAACTTGGGCACGAAAATCGATTTTAGTAAAAAGTCAGACAGTAAACATAGAAGAAGTATTCTTATATAGTATGAAATCTACTACTTCGTCTTTAGCGAAGACATTCGGAAATTAAAATGGTTTGTTTTGCAATACTACCCGGCATTGTTAGCAACACTATAACGCCGGGTTTTTGTCCATCACGAAAAACGTGCTCCGACAAAGGGCAGTGTTAATGGCGGACCATTGTACGCTTTGATTAATAGAACTCCCTCTCAGGACCGGCGACGGCGTCGGATCGATGTGCCGTCATTTTGTATTCACGTCGCGGCCGGCCGAAGGTTACAAATCAAACATGGCGACGTGTGTGTTCTGATTTAACCCCGCGGAGAGCCTTACCAGTAAGGTACAAGTACCAGTACGATATATAAGTAATGTATCCCTGTTTGGAAAGCGGTCTGTTTCAATGCATGGCTCTATTGACATATCCTGATCAGATTTACTTTCTCATTGTAACACGTACAGAGAAAGTATTGTGGTTGTGAAAAATAGTTTTTAAGACTGTGATCATTATCATATATTCGTCTTCAGATTAACTGATTCAAAAAAACCTGTCCTGTAGTGTTACTGTATACCTCATTTTTACTGTACACCTCAGTGTTATTGTAAGCCTCAGTGCTACTGTACACCTCAATGTTACTGTATACCTCAACGGTACTGTAAGCCTCAGTGTTACTGTACACCTCAAAGTTACTGTAAGCCTCAGTTTTACTGCACGCCTCAGTGTTTCTGTACGCCTCGGTGTTACTGTACACCTCAGTGTTATTGTACACCGTCGTGTTACTGTACACCTCAGTGTTACTGCGCGCCTCAGTGTAATTTTACATCATAGTGTTACTGTACACCTCAATGTTACTGTACACCATAGTGTTACTGTACACCTCAGTGTTATTGTACACCGTGGTGTTACTGTACACCTCAGTGTTACTGCACGCCTCAGTGTATTTTACACCATAGTATTACTGTACACCTCAATGTTACTGTACACCATAGTGTTACTGTACACCTCAGTGTTATTGTACACCGTGGTGTTACTGTACACCTCAGTGTTACTGCGCGCCTCAGTGTAATTTTACACCATAGTGTTACTGTATACCTCAGTGTTACTGTAAGCCTCAGTTTTACTGCACGCCTCAGTGTTTCTGTATGCCTCGGTGTTACTGTACACCTTAGTGTTACTGTACACCTCAGTGTTATTGTACGCCGCGGTGTTACTGTACGCCTAAGTGTTACTGCGCGCCTCAGTGTAATTTTACACCATAGTGTTACTGTATACCTCAGTGTTACTGTAAGCCTCAGTTTTACTGCACGACTCAGTGTTTCTGTACGCCTCGGTGTTACTGTACACCTCAGTGTTACTGTACACCTCAGTGTTATTGTAAGCCGCGGTGTTACTGTACGCCTAAGTGTTACTGCGCGCCTCAGTGTAATTTTACACCATAGTGTTACTGTATACCTCAGTGTTACTGTAAGCCTCAGTTTTACTGCACGACTCAGTGTTTCTGTACGCCTCGGTGTTACTGTACACCTCAGTGTTACTGTACACCTCAGTGTTATTGTAAGCCGCGGTGTTACTGTACGCCTAAGTGTTACTGCGCGCCTCAGTGTAATTTTACACCATAGTGTTACTGTACACCTCAATGTTATTGTACACCACAGTGTTACTGTATACCTCATTGTTATTGTACACCACAATGTTACTGTACACCACGGTGTTACTGTACGCCTCAGTGTTACTACGCGCCTCATTGTAATTGTACACCACAGTGTTACTGTACACCACAGTGTTACTGTACGCCTCAGTGTTATTGTACAGCACAGTGTTACTTTACACCTCAATGTTACTGTATACCTCAACGGTACTGTAAGCCTCAGTGTTACTGCACGCCTCAGTGTTACTGTACACCATAGTATTATTGTACACCACAGTGTTATTGTACACCATAGTGTTACTGTACACCTCAGTGTTACTGTACACCGCAGTGTTACTGTACACCTCAGTGTTACTGCGCGCCTCAGTGTAATTGTACACCACAGTGTTACTGTATACCTCTTTGTTACTGTACGCCTCATTGTTACTGTACGCCTCAGTGTTATTGTACACCACAGTTACTCTATACCTCTGTGTTACTGTGCGCCTCAGTGTTATTGTACACCACAGTTACTGTATACCTCTGTGTTACTGTACGCCTCAGTGTTATTGTACACCACAGTTACTGTATACCTCTGTGTTACTGTACACCTCATTGTTACTGCGCGCCTCAGTGTAATTGTACACCACAGTGTTACTGTATACCTCTTTGTTACTGTACGCCTCATTGTTACTGTACGCCTCAGTGTTATTGTACACCACAATTACTGTATACCTCTGTGTTACTGTACACCTCAGTGTTACTGCGCGCCTCAGTGTAATTGTACACCACAGTGTTACTGTATACCTCTTTGTTACTGTACGCCTCATTGTTACTGTACGCCTCAGTGTTATTGTACACCACAGTTACTGTATACCTCTGTGTTACTGTACACCTCAGTGTTACTGCGCGCCTCAGTGTAATTGTACACCACAGTGTTACTGTATACCGCTTTGTTACTGTACATCTCATTGTTACTGTACGCCTCAGTGTTATTTTACACCACAGTTACTCTATACCTCTGTGTTACTGTGCGCCTCAGTGTTATTGTACACCACAGTTATTGTATACCTCTGTGTTACTGTACGCCTCAGTGTTATTGTACACCACAGTTACTGTATACCTCTGTGTTACTGTGCGCCTCAGTGTTATTGTATACCACACTGTTACTGTATACCTCATTGTTACTGTACGCCTCAGTGTTATTGTACACCACAGTTACTGTATACCTCTGTGTTACTGTGCGCCTCAGTGTTATTGTACACCACAGTGTTACTGTATACCTCTTTGTTACTGTGCGCCTCATTGTTACTGTACGCCTCAGTGTTATTGTACACCACAGTTACTGTATACCTCTGTGTTACTGTGCGCCTTAGTGTTATTGTACACCACAGTGTTACTGTACACCACGGTGTTATTGTACACCACAGTGTTACTGTGCGCCTCAGTGTTACTGTACACCTTTAAAAGAAAATATTTTATGTTTATAGGACGGTTCGTTCAATAAAATTCAAACTTTTCATGGTTATTTACCTGATAAAAGCCTAATTGGGGAAAATAACCATTTTCATACATTGACCCGTTTTAAAATGATGAACATTTTAAAATTTTAAACGAACACAATTCAATAAACGGTAAATTATAGTGACAAATGACAAGAAATGTTTTTTGTAGCCCTTTTAATTTTCTATAGAGCAAGTAAAACTGCAAATCTGCGCAAATTAGCCCATCAGGGCACGAAATCCATGGTAATAATGCATTTATTTAAATTTTGTTTTACATATACCAGCGCCCTAAGCCTTTGCATTAAAATTATGCAGTAACTGTTGAATAAAGATATTTTAATGTATTATTATTTTTATAATTACAATAAAGGTTGTATATCAGTAATATCTATGGTAATCCATATTTATAAAAGCAGAGAACGCCCTCACTCACTCACTCACTAATTCTCCAACTTTCCGATATCGTAGAAAGCATTAGTTTTTTTTATAAAAAGTGTTCCGAATTTAAACATGTATGTACTTTTGTAAAAATGTAATCGCCTACAAACACGTAATAACGCCTGTTATATTTTGAAACCTTGAACCTCGACGTCATTTGCTGACGTCATCTATTTTGCATGGATGCATGCTGCGATTATCCCTTTTCATCCTGACAAAAAATAATAAATAATTTTTTAAAAAATACTTGGAAATTTCCCGCATGTTTGCCATCTTTCGAAACGTCCACAATTGATCGAAAACACAATATTGAAAGTTTTTCCTCGTAAAACCTCGTGGATTAAGCAGGACCGTAAACGATAACAAAAATAACCCTTTCGTACAGTAATTGTTTTTATTCCGGTTTATTGAATAAAGGGAATTAAAACTGGGCTGCAATAAAAACGCAAAACATATTCGACACGGGGGTTCACCCTCTGTCTCCCTCTTCAGTGGATTACACTGGGGCGGAGGGTAGACGCGTGTGTTGTTAATTTCTATTGGGGATAGTAAAAACTGTGCTGAACGTGTTTTTTTTTCGAAAAGTATGACTGGACGCATCTGTTTTATCCGGAGCTCATTTTAAACGGTTTTCCTAAAGCTTTACAATAAAATTTTTAAACGCGGTATTTTGAAAATTTAATAAAAATTGTTTTCCCTTGACAAAGATAGTAAACAATGTAGGCTTACCAAATTCCTGTTCAAAATTTTCATAAATTTTTAAAACGATCATTACTTTTCGGACATTTTGACAGACAACGAAATTTTTCTAGTCATGTGTTTATAATATAAACTTTATCCTATTTTTAGCTACAAGATGGCGTCCGTGCAATTTTAAGTAGTCCTGAATAACAGTTCCTCTGTACTAGTAAAACATCGAAAGTAGTTTCACTGGAGTGTTGCGTGTGGCACATCGTAACACTGTAATGCCGGTGCAGCTGATAGCCTTGTTGTAACGTCTTAACAGGGGAGCCGAATATAAAAGGAATTTATCATCACTTGCTCTAATATATGCCTTATAATGAAAGTTGTGTTCAGAATCTACTTGCGTAACTAGTGTGTATACTGAAGTCACTCCTGGTAATGCAGTGTCAATGTAAGAAGTTGTTTGTCGTTAACACTACTGTAGCGCCTAAACAGAAAAATTGTTTTGTAAAAGGAATCTATTTTTTATTAATCTGTGATACACGGCATGTCCTAACAACTTACATGTTTTTGGAAAGCATATCACACTATACATCCCTGGTTTAAATGTTATTTGATTGCATTTACATGCAGGTACTGTACTATCATCGCATTGTATACAACCTGTGATACAATCGACTCTGTAACAGGAATGTAGGTAGCTATAAGTGACAAAATGTCGTACTCTATGAGTTTTGAATGAATCGTTCTTTCTCTTGTTATTGCAGTATACAAAGGATCTCTTAAAGCAATGTCATTCGTTAGCCAAGTGTCTAGCATCTCCGAGGTTAGTGAAATAGAGCAAATATTGTCTAGCATCCCCGATGTTTTTGAAACAGATCATCTTAGGGCACCAAATATAGTCTAGCATCTCTGATGTTTTTGAAATAGAGTATCTTAGAGCTGCAAAGAGTGTCCAGCATCTCCGATGTTATTGAAACAGAGCAACTTAGAGCTGCAAATAGTGTCCAGCATCTCCGATGTTACTGAAACAGAGCAACATAGAGCTGTAAATAGTGTCTAGCATCTCCGATGTTATTGAAACATAGCAACTTAGAGCTGCAAATAGTGTCCAGCATCTCCGATGTTATTGAAACAGAGCAACATAGAGCTGTAAATAGTGTCCAGCATCTCCGATGTTATTGAAACATAGCAACTTAGAGCTGCAAATAGTGTCCAGCATCTCCGATGTTATTGAAACAGAGCAACTTAGAGCTTCAAATAGCGTCCAGCATCTCCGATGTTATTGAAACAGCAACTTAGAGCTGCAAATAGTGTCCAGCATCTCCGATGTTATTGAAAACAGAGCAACTTAGAGCAGCAAATAGTGTCTAGCACCTCTGATGTTTTAAAATAGAATATCTTAGAGCTGCAAATAGTGTCCAACATCTCCGATGTTATTGAATCAGAGCAGCTTAGAGCTGCAAATAGTGTCCAGCATCTCCGATGTTATTGAAACAGAGCAACATAGAGCTGTAAATAGTGTCCAGCATCTCCGATGTTATTGAAACATAGCAACTTAGAGCTGCAAATAGTGTCCAGCATCTCCGATGTTATTGAACCAGAGCAGCTTAGAGCTGCAAATAGTGTCCAGCATCTCCGATGTTATTGAAACAGAGCAACATAGAGCTGTAAATAGTGTCCAGCATCTCCGATGTTATTGAATCAGAGCAGCTTAGAGCTGCAAATAGTGTCCAGCATCTCCGATGTTATTGAAACATAGCAACTTATAGCTGAAAATAGTGTCCAGCATCTCCGATGTTATTGAAACAGAGCAACATAGAGCTGTAAATAGTGTCCAGCATCTCCGATGTTATTGAACCAGAGCAGCTTAGAGCTGCAAATAGTGTCCAGCATCTCCGATGTTATTGAAACAGAGCAACATAGAGCTGTAAATAGTGTCCAGCATCTCCGATGTTATTGAATCAGAGCAGCTTAGAGCTGCAAATAGTGTCCAGCATCTCCGATGTTATTGAAACATAGCAACTTATAGCTGAAAATAGTGTCCAGCATCTCCGATGTTATTGAAACAGAGCAACATAGAGCTGTAAATAGTGTCCAGCATCTCCGATGTTATTGAAACATAGCAACTTAGAGCTGCAAATAGTGTCCAGCATCTCCGATGTTATTGAAACAGAGCAACTTAGAGCTGCAAATAGTGTCCAGCATCTCCGATGTTATTGAAACATAGCAACTTATGGCTGAAAATGGTGTCCAGCATCTCCGATGTTATTGAAACAGAGCAACTTAGAGCTGCAAATAGTGTCTAGCATCTCTGATGTTTTTGAAATAGAATATCTTAGAGCTGCAAATAGTGTCCAGCATCCGATGTTATTGAAACAGAGCAACTTAGAGCTGCAAATAGTGCTCAGCATCTCCAATGTTATTGAAATAGAGCAACTTAGAGCAGCAAATAGAGTCTAGCATTTATGATGTTTATGCTATTTTTCTTGATAAAATTGTTATTGTCATTATATGGCTTTTGAAACAATTCTGTTGTTATTGACAGAACAGCATATAAAACATTATATAGGACAGCTCTTGATAATTTCTTCTACTAATTTTGCTGAATAGATAGTACATTACACTATTCTATCTGATGGGATCTGATGTGACATTGAAATATAGAGTACAATCTATAGTCTAATGATGCATGTTACCGGAATGAACAGTAGACTATTTGCACCTGATGTTATTTCCTTTGTACAAACTCTATAAGCTTTTGAATATATTCTGTAACATTGACATATGTCATGGAAATACAATACATATACTATCAGATCGTGATAAAAGACCTAATCGTAAATGGTAACACACACGGTTGGAAGTACATGTTTTTTCAACACGTTTATTGAGAGGATTAAAAGCGTACCAATTAAAAAATATTGGACTCACCCTATCTGTAGGAGGTGGGTGACTAAACCAACATTCCTATAGTTTATAATGTGATAATGTCTTTCGAGAATTTATTACTAATATAAATCGACGGTTTTTTATCCAAAATACTGAAGCTTTATTTTCCTAATTGAAATTAAAATATTTTCGTGCAACATTATATATCACAATCTAGACGTAAGCCTGTTAAGAAGTAATATAAAAGCGGTTATAGTCTAACGGTCCGTGATGGTAACGGTTAAGTATAACAAAACAAAGACAGAATTCAGAACAGAGGTTCATATTTTTTGGTCCAAAATGCGATTTCAACTACCCAAAACAGGAAAACCGCCCTCTCAATTGGTTGTATTGTAACCGCCCTTGGGATCAGTTACTGTTCAGAGTAAGTTAGTGCTTTACTCTTGCATCCGAACAGTCGCCTACCTAATTAGGGACATTTTTCGTTATTGAGAGTCAAAACAATTCTCTCCCCCTCCAATTAATTAAATTATAAATAACCTCAGAACGTAGTTGTCTCGCCGAAGTGATGCATAGAATGCTGCTTTATGCAACCTTTAATTCTTAAATCAGTTGTTCACAATTATACAAGATTTAAAACAATAATGTTTTTTTCAATTAGGAATGATTACTATTTCGAGACGAGTGCGTTGTCTTTTTTTTATCGAAACCTAAAAATAGGAATTAATGTCCATTCCGATAACAAAAGCTATTTTATAAAGAAGTGTTTAGAATACTGTATACATGTACATTCTAATAACATAAGGTTCGGCCGTCTTTAGTAAAGTACCTCTTACTTTGTATTAAGAGGTGAAAGGTGTGCTGATCCCTAATACAGTGTTTGCAGAAAAAGAATGTTTAAAGTCGCCATACCTCAGCAAAAGGTCAAGTTTTCATGTCTCCTTCTTTAAATTAGCTATGTTAGGTAAACAAAACTCGAAAATTTGTAAAACCTAGAAAAATTGTAAAATTTGTATAACAGTTTTTCAGGATTTTTCGGTATTTTACATAGTTTTATATTTACTGATCTCAACTGAAACGTCTTCTGAAAAATTCACCAACAACTTTTTACGCAACTCGACTGTTTGCAGTGTCGATAATACGATTCCAAAGTCATTTTTATTTTTGGGTATCGAATTCGTTCCAAAAAGACCTTTTAAATCGTACCACTGCAAGCTGTCAGTCCGCGTCATGGTGCAGTGCAGAAAATAGTGAAAAAAAACAATAACCTTGTGAAATATTAATACACTATATCTTCGTGTGATATTTTATTTTTGTATTTAAAGACCAAATTCTAATTAGTAAAACGATTCTGCGAAAGTTTTGAGAGATTTGTTTGCCTCGTTTCATTTTTTTATTGTTGTGCATCTGTCCATTTCTAAATTCGGTAAATTTTTGTGTTGGCATTAATTAACAACTCTTCGCTGCTTGCTAATTTACCATTATTATCTGCGGCCTCGCCAATAAATCAAGCGACGGTCCGGCGGGTTTCCCAATTACGCGCTTACTGCAAAATTTAATTCCAATTAATACATCGAATCGTGAAATTAAACGTCGATAATATATTATTATAATGGCCGTAAATAATGAATTGAAAAAATGAGAAATTTTATGACTTTTTTACTTACGATTAATTTTTGTATTTTAAAATAAAAATATGAAAAAAGAAAATGAACACTGTACACTTCATAACTTTTTTTTAACTTTTTAAAAAAGTGTAGTTTCGTCTTTGTAAGGAACACTTTCGTAATGAGGTTTTTTTTAATTCAAGGTAAAAAATCGTGCATATTTTAACAATGACTATGATGGATAAATCGAGTCTTCAGAAAGTTTATCATTTCTTTGAGATTTTAAACGACTGGATTTTTTTTGGTAACAGAATATTACAGTATTTGTTCATGTTATTATCAAATAAGCTATATGCATAAGCGTATCCAGGAGGGACTGGCGGTTATTGCTCCCATTGATAAAAAAAAACCTTGACATTTTTTTAATACATTTTCTAATAGTCCAACTGTAATTTAGTTAAGTTTTTACGTCATTATTCCTCTCGCAACAAACCCCAAGACCTGCAAATAAAGCAATTACTGAATGGCTGCACTATTATACTGTCAAATATTATTAACATTTGACTTGTACATGCTAAGTCTGTATGAAATATACTACGCTTCTTGTAACGTCTGACAGATAAATTGATCTGCGCTGAATAATTTTAGTGGAAGGTCACTAATAATTGACCTTATAATAATAATTGACTAATAATAATGGTAAATTCACAATGACTGAATACCCATAGAGAAATCAGCACTTCCCCAGACAAAGTTCTAGATGAATGACAAAACCATCTCGCCGATTGCAGTTTAGGTTTAAGTGACGTTGTGTTTGTGGTGGACATTGCCCTTAAATTAAATATAAAAATGTTGATATTCAGTCAAATGTTTTTTTAAGCCAATTTGTAAAACTGTAACTCTTAAGACTGAATAACTTTAAAGTATTTTAAAAACATCTTCATGTCGTACTAATTACTCAAATTAAAGACGTGTTCCTAAAAAAAAGAATAAAACTCGCCATTTTGCGTCTAGTTTGGAAAAGTTTCCAGTGGAGGACCTCCGATACTGATAACCCCCTCCACATTCGACCATCCTAGATACGAATTTGGCTGTATGCGAAACTTTATTTAAAGAAATCCGATCGAAATTGCGGTGGCGTGCGTATTGCCCTCAAAGTGTATTCCGTGATCGGTTTTTAGCGGAAATAGTGAAACATCTGCATATTTTTTTTCAAATCAGCTCATTTGATTTTGATGTTAAATGAATATTTTTGTCTCAAGTTTATGTAAGAAATTTGAAATGCAATAAATGCATTGTTCGAGAGTAAATTAGTAAAGAATACAAATTAACTTTGTCCGTGGGATTTGTTTCAGTTCGCCCTCGAACCTTAAACATTTACTTTGTTTTAAATTAGTTTTGCTGACTTCACTTATGACTCTTTATACATAACAAAAAAAAAATGTTACTTTTAAAATCTGAGTTTTTTCGAGTGGCTTAGCGAACCGTATTTTTCATAAGTAGTGAGTGTGAAAAAGTTTGTTTTGTAGTGAGCAATCAGTTAAAACAGAAATACCCTAATATTTTTTTTAATAAGCCCAACAACACTTCAGACTGTGGAAATATTCCGTATTACTTGTGCAATAGAATTGGCAAACAATAGTTAAATACGATTAGATCCGTGTGCGCGCGCAACTTTTGTCTTTCAGAAATTTGATAGCGAACAATAAAACCGCTTTGTTTTGTCGTAGTTCCGCGTTACATCGGCTCGGCTTATCGCTTCGGTAATCTTCGTAGTTCAGACGACCTGTTGCTGTCGTCCTAGCCTAGATACAGGTAGGCATATAATTATAATACTCAATAGTGTTTTACAAGTAATGACGAGATAATGGAATACGTGAATTAATTAATAATTTCTGTACAGTATTCAGTTTTATTGTTTAACCTGTATCTATACTGCTGTAAATACCCAGATGGGGGGGACTCTGAAATGAGTACCGATCCTAACATTTAGATAATATTTGAGTGATGGTTAAAATTATGTCCTGTTTGTACAATTACTCATTAGAATCCTTTCAGCCGTTTCAAAATGGTGGTTATTATTTAAAATTTTATTAAAAATTAATTTCGAAATGTTTAACTGTCATAGTTCTTGTTAAAACCTGCATAGGCAGTAAAAGCCTTTTCAATTTTAATTGAAAATATAAAAATAAATTTACGGTGGTTTAGAAAACATTAGGTCAGCCAGATAGCTGCGTGCCGCGATCGCATTCAATTATTGATTGATATCCTCTAACTGTCCTTTTCGAAAGCTATCGAATAAAAGAAATCAACGAAATATTGGTGGATTTAATAAAAAATGGTGCATTACCTTTATTCAGAATGTTTTTTTTTTTTTTTTTAAATCACGTAATTGGTGACAAAGCTGGCAGTGTATTTTTGTTTTAATTTATTTCGTAAACTTATTTTAGATCTGCTACACTGACGCATGCACCTGTACAACCACATTTCTAGATCGATACGTTTTGTTTGAGTCAGAAGAAACTATAGGCCTACAGATTGATTTAAGACTCGGGAGATCTGAAAACGCACAGATCAATCAAAATCTCAAGATCGATTTTTTTACGTTAGCCATACTTTTTTTATAATTCGTATTGTGAGGAAGTTAAAATTAACCTATTCCGGACAAAACAGCTGCATATTTAATCAGCTTTAATGGTATTAAAACAGTCGACGCCTTTCAGTAGGTAAACTGTGCAGAAACATTGCACAAATTTTCTAGCATTCAATAATTTCTCCAAATACTTTTGTCAGGCAATTATCGACAAAAACCGGAAATCCTGACTAATTGTTCAAATTCAGTGTGACGTAGTTTAAATGTTAACCATATACATAATTTAAATCATTGTAGTAATTTGATATAAAATAAATTTATAGTCCGATAGTAAATCGAGAAACAATAAATCCCATGACAGCTGTCTGAAGTTACGGGTTTTTATCGATTTAACCATTTGCAATTTCACAAACTTTTGTTAATTATTTCTTTTCACATTGTGTCCTTTTTAGATTATGAATTAGGGTTTACAAAAAATACTTTTTTAAGTTAAGTAAAAGTATTGTCTGTATAAAAATATCTTTAGGAACGTCTTCTTTCATCAGCGCAAACGAAATTAATTGTGAAACTAAAAATTTGCAGTGAATTAGTTAAAACTAACTGGTTAGGCCTGTAATAGTATCGTGTAACTTATAGGTTTGTGAAACACTTACATTGTTACATTTCACTGGTAGATGTGCAACTTGTAAAACAATACCCAGTCGGATATTAATGTACAACACCGGAAATGGTTCTGTTAATCCTTAGAACTTCCGGCCAGTGCCCAGCTAATTTCACCTCGCCCATTGACGAATGGCAACGATTAAATTAATCACCATGGCTGTGGGTTTATCAGTACCAATATCGCTCCATTTACTTGATGATTACATCCCCCCCGCCCCACTCACCCAACCACCCTACGGACGATATGTTCCACATATATCCTGACCTCGCTGACTTTTATAAGTTAAATAATTTTAATTTATATTTTATTTTTCTTGATTTTTAAATTAATACTAAACACAAACACGAGCGCGTGCGCACGCATGCGCACACACACACACACACGCAGTTTAACATTCCGTGAAAATTCGAGAAGAAATCAGATATCATTTTGACGCTGTACGATTGCGATTGGCAGAATATCATTTCACAATTTCCCATGTCAAGGTTCAATTTTTTATATATTCAACGTAATTTAAAAGTCGTTTTTGCTAATTTCAGCGCTGATTATGATGGTGAAACCAGATTTGAAGTGTAAGATAGCTGTATGAAGGAAAAATTTAAACATCCTTTTAATTTTTTAACATGGTATACGTTATGTTAGTTTAAGTATATTTACTATAGGAATCACCACTCTTTCTTTTAATTAGCTGAAAAACCTTTCCTTGAAGAGAAAACCTTTCCTTGAAGAGAAACACCAGTGCCATTATAATCACCTCTGTGTTTAAAACACTAAACGTCAGACAAAACCACTGATCGTACAATAAATACAAGGGCGATATGACACATGGAGGTTTTATAAATTAAAACGTCACGACACGATATCAGAGTGGCGGTGAACAAAGCGGTTACTACATCAAAGTTTATGGAGTCATTATTCGACCATTCATTTTTGTTCAGCGTTTTTTGGTAATAACTAACAAAACATGTCGAGATTACAACACTCTCGTGATTGGTAATAACTACCAAAAACACATCAAGATTACAATACTCTCGTGTTTGGTAATAATTTGAAAAAACACGTTGAGATTACAACACTCTCGTGATTGGTAATAACCAGCAAAAACACGTCGAGATTACAACACTCTCGTGATTGGTAATAACCAGCAAAAACACGTCGAGATTACAACACTCCCGTGATTGGTAATAATTTGAAAAAACACGTTGAGATTACAACACTCCCGTGATTGGTAATAACCAGCAAAAACACGTCGAGATTACAACACTCTCGTGATTGGTAATAACCAGCAAAAACATATCGAGATTACAATACTCTCGTGATTGGTAATAATTTTGAAAAAACACGTTGAGATTACAACACTCTCGTGATTGGTAATAACCAGCAAAAACACGTCGAGATTACAACACTCCCGTGATTGGTAATAACCAGCAAAAACACGTTGAGATTACAACACTCCCGTGATTGGTAATAATTTGAAAAAACACGTTGAGATTACAACACTCTCGTGATTGGTAATAACCAGCAAAAACACGTCGAGATTACAACACTCCCGTGATTGGTAATAACCAGCAAAAACACGTCGAGATTACAACACTCTCGTGATTGGTAATAATTTGAAAAAACACGTTGAGATTACAACACTCTCGTGATTGGTAATAACCAGCAAAAACACGTCGAGATTACAACACTCTCGTGATTGGTAATAACCAGCAAAAACACGTTGAGATTACAACACTCTCGTGATTGGTAATAACCAGCAAAAACACGTCGAGATTACAACACTCCCGTGATTGGTAATAACTAGCAAAAACATATCGAGATTACAATACTCTCGTGATTGGTAATAATTTGAAAAAACACGTTGAGATTACAACACTCCCATGATTGGTAATAATTAGCAAAAACATATCGAGATTACAACACTTCCGTGATTGGTAATAACCAGCAAAAACACGTCGAGATTACAACACTTCCGTGATTGGTAATAACTAGCAAAAACACGTCGAGATTACAACACTCCCGTGATTGGTAATAACTAGCAAAAACATATCGAGATTACAATACTCTCGTGATTAGTAATAACTAACAAAAATATTTCCAGGTTACAACATTCTTATGGTAATACTCTTAATCACCTAAAGTAAATCAAAAAATAAACCAGTAATTTTCTTGTTATAATTTATTTTAGCAATATTTGATGATCCGGTTTTGAGATATTAAACATATTGACGGTTTGTATGTAACTTGTAAAGCAGATTTATTTTAGTAATTGGTTGAACATGTGTGTAACGTTTTTGCGTCATTCGGGTAGAATCAATGCCTGGCTTCCAGTTTCTGTACGCTTGATTGAATGCTTTCCTCGCTGTTGCAATATTAATTAATTTGTAATGGACGCTTTTAATCGGCTAGGCATACCGTATTATCAGCAGTGTTATATTTTTAGTAGCTAGTGAATCGATAGGGAAATGTACGGGCCATATCGTCTTTCTATCCGTTGTATTAATTAGGTGTGCAGTGGCCACGTGATTACAGCTGCCAATGTAATATACGTTCATTTAGGTAATGAGCTGCCTAGTCTATTGGCTAAGCTATACACGGGATAAATTATACTTGGAATGTTGTAATTACGGTACAATACTGTGTTGTATAGCGAGGCTGGGAGAGATTGAATTATTGTGCTAAAATATAGGGTACTGTCATTTTGTCAGCGACTTTCTGGTGCCTAGGTATATGATATGATCTCTAGAACACATTTTTAGCAATCGATAAACGTTTTGTGTATATAAGAGAATGTAAATGCATGTTGTACAATAACACTTGTGTATACATATTAATTATTAACTAAAAAAAACAATCACTGTGTGCTTAAAATATAAAATTTTGTTCTTTCAAGTGATTTTATTTAAACTTATTAAATAACTGGAGCAACATTGTTCCGTTTGTTTCAGATCAGTCCTTTACGTGAAAAATCCGTTTTTTCATCCAAAAACCTTGAAAAAATGAAAGCTTTTCCTGAAAATGTTATTTTGCTATCGTGAAAGGCGTTACGGTCTGCGTAAAGCAACAGATATTTCACAGTGAAACTGTTGAAGCTGTTCAAACAATCTTGATAAACCTTGATGGGTTCGTTGAAGCCCATCCGTCACGGAAATACCCGTACGCGTACGGCCATATTTATTTGAAGTCAAACCAAAAGTGTTCCGTGACTAGATATCCCTTTAAGCGCACCATCCTTTGGGTTCATGTTTGACGCCATTTCCTACCCTCCCTCCCTCCCACGTCACTCAGAATATTTCCAAGTATTTTTTTCAATATATTCTTGACATAAAATAATTCCCGCACGTAAATTGTTTAAACCGTTTACTGTACATCTTGTCACTTTATTCTGCGAAATACAATATTGCATCATGAAATGAGCACCGATCCTAACCTGCTCACCTATAGAATACGTTTTGCGAGATATTTAAAAATATTGTTTTGTGCGTGTGTGTGTGTGTGATTGCGAGCGTATGTAACATTTGCAGATTTGAATTGATTTTTTCATTAGTGACAGCAATGTATTCCACTGTACAAAATGGCGTTAAATCTATTTCAGAAAAATTCAAAACCTTTTCATATTACACTTGTACCAAAAACAATCTAAAGTAACCTCAATTAATAACAGCTTACATTTGTTTTGTTTTATTTCAACATTTGATTTGCTAATTTCTGATTTTGATGTACTTTAACATCGGTTATTGATCGACTTTTGAAATTGGATTTTCAAAAAAAAGGTAAAAACAAAGTTATGAATTTCATAGCGATTATGTAAACAATATAGCATAGGCTATTAGAACCTTTGTTTATGTAGTGCCACTTAATTTGTCCACCTGTTTCTCCTAGGTTTCTTAGTGTAATATTTTGGGAAAAAGAATTGCTCCAAAATTATAGGTTTTGATTATTAAATCGGTTTAATTTAAATTCCATAAAGAGTAAACAAACAGTTATTTCGTTCGGAAGCTTACGACAAACACGCACCCCCAAAAAAGCATTGATTCGCCAGATTTGTTTTCAAAGATTCATATATCAACACAGTTTGCAAGAAGAAGAAGAAATAGAAGAACGTACAGTACGAAAGTAAAGTGAAAAAGAAAACAAACCCGACTTTTGTAGTGATCGGTTCTAAACTTATTCAATTTACTTTCCAATCCAAAATTGTGACAGCTTCAAGTTTTTTATGGTTTGTGTACGATTTCTTCACATAAATGTGTAGTAGATTGACCTTGATTGGGAGACGCGCGAGCGCACACACACACTCGCAGTATTGTATTTTCTTAAAGGTAATAGAACAGAAGTAGTCTTAACGATCATTAATGTTAATGACTAAGTCCAAATTTCGCGTTGGTGAAGGGCGTCAATTTAGCCTACTGGTTGGTGCTCGCCGTCTGTAGGGGAGTGTTTCAAAATAAAGCAAAAGGAAATTAAACAATTATACCGTTTAGCGGCTTATAGTGGGGGAGGGGATTTTTCGTTAATTGGATTCTGGAAAAGACATTCCCGGAGTTACGTTCTTTAACAAACGCTTTATAATTTGTAATGTTCATTAAAAAGAGAATTTTTTGTTTTAAAATAGTCTTCTTTTAATTTTGTAAAATCAAGTAAATTTCGTTTGACAACACTGTTTTCTTATTACTTAATAATTAATTATTGCAAAGCGTCATACGAATTTTTCACTTTTGTTTGAATTTTAAATGTAAATAATAATAAGCTGCGAACACACAGTTCGCTATTAACTGAACATATATCCTTACTCCTTACTCCTCTACTACCCGTCGTAGCCCATTACTGTTTTTTCTCGTTCCATTGAATCCTCCATCCTCCAATTTCAACTTTTCTTTTCGTTCCAACTTTACCACCACTTACCTCACTAGCTCACCTTAAAGCTATGGTTTCCTAAGAAAGCGGTGCTGCTATCTAGCGGCAGTAATGTCTGTGCAAACCAAATGGCGTTGGTTTTCTAGAGAGCGTCGGCCGTCAAATACCAGTGCCGCCACTTGCATGACGGCCGTCATAGCGTTAGTGAACAGTTTAGTGAACTTTTTTTTACCGCCAACTGTAATCGTTCGGTCCAGCGGATAAGATGAAATTTTAATTGATTTGTAAAAAGTAATGAATCGTTATATAATATTAAAAAGTAAAAATTACAAAAAGTCATTGTTGAAACAAAATATATGGAATTTCAGATTCCCACGGACTTTTAAATATATCACTTTCCTCGAAACGACAGTTTTCGTCCTCTGAAGACTCTAGGCCTCATACTAAAAGTAATAATGCAATGTCTAGCTTGTTCATTCTACAGTGCAATCGTCTATCTGTTGATTCTGTTGTTCGTAATTTCTTAAGTTTACATATCTGGATGGCAGTTTTATTACGTCCACGGGTTCACGCATATTACGGCCGCAAGGTAGCAGCACCGCTTTCTTAGGAAACCGTAGCTTAACCCCTTACAGGATTTACTCCACTACTACCTTTCACTACACATCCTCTCCTTTTCTCCTCTGATCAACCTACTCTACTTGCTCCTAACCTTCCAACTTTATGACCCGTTTGATAAATAGCAGCACCGCTTTCTTATGAAACCATAGCTTAACCCCTTACTGGATTTACTCCACTACTACCTCTCACTACACTTTCTCTCCTTTTGTCCTCTGATCAACCTACTCTCCCTGCTCCTAAGCTTCCAACTTCACCTCCTGTTTGGTAATTTTTGTTTCAATAAAGTTCGTTGGATGGATTTTGAATTATATGCAAAACAATCAAACCCTTAGATGAAAACGCTTTGCAAATCTGCCACGCCCACCTGAATATCGATTATGTGTCATTTCTTAAAAGTTTATATTTTGGAAATAGCTTGAGTTAGACATTTAAAAGTTTCGCTACATGAATACATGATTTCCGGGAGGTTTATGCTCCACAAATGTAGGGAACGATTTTCGAAATTCAACTTTCAACATAATCGCATCCAGTTTTTATGTGTGTAAATAAACGTCATTTTTTTATATATACATCAGTGTTAGTGTCATACTATTTTTACTCGCCAATCACCTAATAACGTTTTCGCCTAAACGTGAAAACGTTTTTCTGTAACATTGACACAATTTATTTAATCAAAGTTGTACACAATCCCTGACATATTGTGTCGCTTCATTATCCGAATAATTGTTTAAAACTGTTATCTGCTCTGCCACAGCCCACGTAATTAATACTGTACATCCACTGCCGTGCGCATATCTAAAACATAGCGTTAGTTACACCATTCTGCTCTTGTTATATATAAATTATAAAGAATCGATATCGGCAGCTTGCAAATGATAATCGATTAATGAGTTTTGTTTTCAACAGAACCAGTGATACATTGCCGAGTTAATCAGCCGAATATGTAATGTTCAACAATGAATAACATATCTGTATTGTGAAATTTAATTACAATAATATGGGCTGGAATATGCGATAATTAATTGTAGCTACCCTCTCCGTTGTATCGCAGCTGGATCGTTTTGTAACTGGATTTTAAACTCGTCCAAGCTTTTGCCAAAACCGATTTTTTTGTAGTGTCAATCTAATAGCACCGAAACGTGTGCTAAAACACCTCCTGTAAACACGCGCCCGCGCACACGAATGCAAAACATGAACGACCCCTCAAAACGTGTTCTAGAAGTCGGGATCGGCGCTTATGTCAAGGTCTCGGGTTCGAATCTTACCATAATAGCCGCTCCCTGATATAAAACACTTAGCTGACTGTAGGCGGGAGCGAGGCAGGAGACAACTGAATTAGCCTGACGTCACGCGCCCGCCATCCAATTAAAATTAAGCCTTGCCTCCGTTAATTGCAGTCTATTACCGTCCTCTAATTGAATACTAAACGCGACCAGTATATTATTTGTAAGTATTGTGGCTGTCTGAAAAGAGACCCGGCAAATAAATGGGGCCGACGTCGGTTCTTGCGCGTAAATAAATCTTGCCTTTCAGATTTATTCGCGTGTTTATTTTTGTAAACTGTGCACTGATCCCGGTTGCAGAAGTTATGGCGTTAATAAATTTGGTTTTAACAAAAATAATAATAAGGTTTCTCGTAAGTGATGAAAGTTAGTGTCAACCCGGTGCAGAACCTTTGGTCGCAGAAGGCGTCAATTGATGGAGGGCGTTTAATTTGACGCAGCCATTGTTTCTTGTGGCGCCAATCTAAGTCAAGAGCATCGCACGACTTTCTCCCCCCTCCCACTGAACACCGGTAAAAGCTTCCAGTCTCACCTTCTAAGCTTGCGTTTTTTGGCAGAAATACTGATTTACAGAGTACAATGGTTGTTCGGGATGCCTGAAATAAGTACACATTGTAAATCCAAACCGTAAACGCTTGAAAATAGTCTATAGCAAATGGCCCAGTTGGATTTTCTTCAACGTGGACTGAAGTTTACTGAAAACTTAAGGTGTGATGATGTAAAACTATGGATTTGAAAGGAAATTGTAATCATTATTTGCAGATTTTGTATCTATTACTGTTGCGTAACAGACCAGTGACGGACAATTGAAATTAATAAACAGACTTAAAAAATGAAAATATTTGGATACGTTTCTGAAGCAATAAGACGTGCCTCTTGGTACCAGAAAAACGTTGAAGCACATAGTGTATTTGCCAAATCTCTCTGAAAATGATAACAAATAAGATTATGTGTCAGGAACACAACTGTTGATTTCTTGTTGATACATTTGAAACGGTTATTTCCCCGTACAGAATGAGCTGTTGCAGCATTCATCATGATAAGAAGAAGAAATGTTGGTGGAAACTGTCTCATATGCCGCTGTGTCCAAGACGTACGTTTCAGCTGAGTGTTAAAATATGTCAAAGTTATAAACTTTTATTCAATAATTTAATGTGAGCGATTCTATGCACTTGAATCGGAATTCCTGGTAAATAAATAAGTTTTATTTCGGTGGTGAATTAATTTAAAAAGCGCCTAAGCTGTATTCTGCGCCTCTTGTGGCATATGAAATGGGTAATATCTGTATTATATATTTGAGCAAAATCAATGTGTGAATACATGTATAAACAAAAATACTCTATAAAAAAAATTATTTCCCTAGTAAGTTACTTGAAGGTACTTGAAAACTGTTCAATCCTGTAAAACCACACTATAAATATAAAAACGTAAGGTCTTGTGAGTAGCGGAAACTTGTTACGTTATGGTGACGCGAGGGGTGTAGTAGTACAGCTTGGTTTCGCACCGTAGTTTTCCTCCGATGATTCTACTTCAACTGAGGTTGTGTTTACTATTAATATACATAATAAGAAATATCATCGTTTAATTAATTGTTCATAATGTATTTATGTTTTCTACTAAGACTAATACAAACAACTAAAATGATTTTTGTGATTCAAGTTAACAACACATCTGGTTATACACAATACCGTATGTAAGCTTGAACAGATTTATGAATGAAACCGCTCTAAGGGAGCAGAGCTCCTTAGTGTTCTATGTAAACATTGCTAATGAACGTAAAACTACTTATAATCTGTTGTTTGCCAAAGTGAAACAAGCGCTCAAAAATATAACTTTACACACAACTTGGAATGCTGAAGCTAATCAGGAATAATAACTTTCGTTTTACGAAAATGCAGTAAAACTTTAAAACGACTTTTGGGTTAAAATGTCAATTTAAGCTGTAAATAGTAGACGAAACCGGTTTTAGCTACTTTGCTTTAATAAAAAAAAATATTCAATATTAAAAGAGACAATAAACAAGTCATTTAATTTCCCTCCATTTACTTCATGAACGAAAATCTTACGAAATTAAATTATCTTTAGCGAGTTTTTGACGGCTTATTGTTGTTTTTTTTTTTTACTCGCGAAGAGTGAAATTTAAAAAGCCGTTACGTTTTTAGCTTTGCATCATTCGCCGAGTGCTGTAAACGTTTATTAAAAGCACTAATTTCAGAAATGTCCTTACTCCAGAATCCACTTAACAAAAAATCCCCTTTACCGCATTAAGTCTTCGAAGGGAATAATTGTTTAATTTCCTTTCTTCTTAAGTTTTAAACACTCTTTTTCCTTTCTCATTGCTTTAACAGCTGACAGCTTTACTGAGCAAAGCTTAACGGCTTCTGTAGCTTGGCAAATAAAATACAATCAACATTTCAATGTACTGTAAGTTGCCAAAACTAACTAACCAATAGCTGTTCCAAAAACATGTGTTTATTACTTTACCGGAATAATTCTAAAGATTCATAGCGGAAGATATTATTGTTAGTGTATGCATCTTTCCACTAATAAAGTTTGTTTCTTTTATCGTTTATTTACTGATTAGTGTTGTAAGAATTATTAGAGGAAGGAATGATTGATTGAATGATTGTATTTGCAATAGTATATTTTGATGGAAGTAGTAGCTAAAGAAATGTTGTTAATGTGTGTGTATTTCCAGTAATATAGTTGGGTTATTTTATCGTTTATTTCAATAGTACATTATATTTCTTTTATCGTTCATTTACTGATGATTGTTCTATGAATTAGTAGCGTAAGGAATGATTGTTAATGTATGTGTATTTCCAATAGTATATTATATTTCTTTTATCGTTCATTTACTGATGATTGTTCTATGAATTAGTAGCGTAAGTAATGAGTGTTAATGTATGGGTATTTCCAATAGTATATTATATTTCTTTTATCGTTCATTTACTGATGATTGTTCTATGAATTAGTAGCGTAAGGAATGATTGTTAATGTATGTGTATTTCCAATAGTATATTATATTTCTTTTATCGTTCATTTACTGATGATTGTTCTATGAATTAGTAGTGTAAGGAATGATTGTTAATGTATAGGTATTTCCAATAGTGTATTATATTTCTTTTATCGTTCATTTACTGATGATTGTTCTATGAATTAGTAGCGTAAGGAATGATTGTTAATGTATAGGTATTTCCAATAGTGTATTATATTTCTTTTATCGTTCATTTACTGATGATTGTTCTATGAATTAGTAGCGTAAGGAATGATTGTTAATGTATGTGTATTTCCAATAGTATATTATATTTCTTTTATCGTTCATTTACTTTTTTTTTTTTTTTTTTTTTTATTTATTTTTAATTATTACAACTAAGTTTTACACTTATCCAGCAATTTGTCTTTCACAATATTGTCACTGTGTTGGGAACACCATCCAGTGATGGAGTCCTATGATTGTGCAGGCACTCTTCATGTGGATTACACTAACATCCACTGATATCCAAGGGTCTTGTTCGCTTCAGGCGCCGCACGTCGTCTGCGTTATCCAGTAGACCAAGCATTTCTGAATTTTCATGTCTTTGCAATCTGTTCCTGTGCAAGATCGCATATCTCTGAATTTCCTCTGTGACAGAACTCATCCCAAGATCACGGTGAAGATCATCATTACGTACGAACCATGGTGCATTAGCCATATTCCGCAATGCTTTATTTTGGAACGTTTGAATCATTTTAACATTGTTCATTTACTGATGATTGTTCTATGAATTAGTAGTGTAAGGAATGATTGTTAATGTGTGGGTATTTCAAATAGTATATTATATTTCTTTTATCGTTCATTTATTGATGATTGTTCTATGAATTAGTAGCGTAAGGAATGATTGTTAATGTATAGGTATTTCCAATAGTGTATTATATTTCTTTTATCGTTCATTTATTGATGATTGTTCTATGAATTAGTAGCGTAAGGAATGATTGTTAATGTATAGGTATTTCCAATAGTGTATTATATTTCTTTTATCGTTCATTTACTGATGATTGTTCTATGAATTAGTAGTGTAAGTAATGAGTGTTAATGTATGCGTATTTTCAATAGTATGTTTTCTTTCTTTTGTCGTTTATTTACTGATGAGTGCTTTAGTAATTAGTAGCAAAAGGGATGATTGTTAATGTATGCGTATTTCCAATATACAGTTTGTTCATTTTATCGTTTATTTACTAATGAGTGCTCTATGAATTAGCAGCGAAAGGATATTGTTTATTCCTTAAACTGTCGTCGGTGTATGCGCCTTTCCAAAAACATCTTTTGTTTTTATGGTCATTTTATGATATAAGCTCTAGAGATCCGCAGTATTATGCAAACGAAGAATTAATTTTTTTAAATAATTCATCGACTAATACTATTGGTCGATGCATATAATTTCTTGCGTTTTCAAAATGCTTAAATCGCTAACTTGTTCGTTACAACGGAATGTCTAGTAACAAGGTCGTCTTACTATACGTTTCCAGAATTAATGTAGATGTTTTTGAAATGACTTATACAGTAAATCAGAGGTAGACGATTCCTACAAATATAAGCACAAGATGAACAAGGAAATAGTGCAAAGAGTTTATAAAAAAATTTGTCGCATTAACTTTATATTATTCAAAATTAACATAAATTTGGCATGTACGAGTATACGTAAGTATACGAACAAAACATATGGGTCGAAATATTCTCACAGAAATACTGCTGAAAATAAATCGGAAAAAAGTCTTTAGAAAACCTGATCGTAATCAGACAGCGTAACAAATGTGAAATAGAAGTAAAAAGTGTTGCATACCTCCATGTCATTTCTGTGCTAATGAAATCTGGGCACACATTCTTCCATCTGAAACATAGTAACTCTTCTTGAGACTTTTAATGGAAGTATTCTGTCGACATTTATCTTGTGGCGGTGTAAAAGGTAAACCAATTAATTGTTTTTTTTTCTGTTTCAGAAATATGAATTGCAACGACCAACCGGACCCCGATTTTATCAAAATGTTCGTAGGCCAGATTCCGAGGACAATGGATGAAAACGACCTGACGAAAATGTTCTCAGAATTTGGACGTATCCACCAAATCAACGTACTTAGGGACAAAGTGACAGGACAGAGCAAAGGTAAGAAAAATCAGTTTGTCAGCTGATAAGATATTTGTAATGAGAGATTGTTTTGCTTAAAGTCCATATTTTATGCCAGTTAAACTAATGAGGACAAGGGATCAGCCTTAACGGTAAGGGAAAAGCAACGGGAATAACTGCGGCTAGAACTAAGAACCTAAAGATGCGTTGTTCAGAGGCGCAGCAGATTTAGCGGTACTTTAGTCACATCGACCACCGAGTCCCCTTGTAATACAACGGGTCCGCCAAACCTTTATGGATACTCAGCTACGCGTATTACTGCGGACATTGTGATAATATCCGGGACGTTGTAGTGAGCGTGATTCCTGAATGTTAGATCTGTATTCGCACTTTTGGTCCGATTTTATTCAAACTTGGTACGAAAATCTATTTTGGTAGTAGCTTCGAGAAGTTTGTGACCCAACGTGGTTGTTACGTACACATCTTATAAAATCATAACTTTTTTATTTATATGTGTTTTGAAAATCTTATTATTTCATTTAATTAGGGTTAAAATATGTAAAATATAAGCAGTTTTAAAGTTCCAATCAAAATAATAACATGAATCTGAAAGCATTCTGGTGTTTAGTTTCATGTTTTTAATGTAATTTGAAAATTTTTCATTGCAATTTAAGCAGGTTTGTGTGTCGAAAATTGTGAAAAATCTTTTAAAAACGTTAAAGAAAAAGTGATGTCGTTATGTGATATTGCTACTTTCCGGACATTCGCTTCCCATCACGTCAACAAGCTGCATACCGAGATTATTAAGCTTTATATCGTTAAGGTAATGGGTAATAAATGTAACATTCTCGTCTGTTCATCTCGACGCCATAACCTAGCGTCTAAACGTTTAACTCGAATTTTTCGCGGATATTGAAAGCCGATGGGGGATGAAAAGCTTTTCTTTTCTCCGTGAGGGAATTTACGGCCGTTATGAACCTTTGTCCGCGGCGCATAAAGGGAACGCTCATGTCAAAAGATGACATGTGTAAGGATAAGTGGGCCGGGGGGGAGAATTTATAATATCGCTTTCCTTTCCCGCCATGTCACCGAAAACCCGCCATATTAAACGTAATCCTCGGCGGGTGCAATTCATAAAAGTGTCTGTCAGAAGTTTGATGGATGTCTACAAATAGCGTAGCCGGCTGAATCTGCAACTGCGGACGTCCGTGGAGCGCTACGGAGTCAGGCTCAAAGGACACGTCCTCACTTGTAGAACACGTTTTCATATTTCCTTGTATATACATAAACTTATTAAATGTACCAACATAAGGTTTAATACGCAACGCTATTGTAATATGAATGTGAAGGTTGATTTTACTCTACAGCTGTTCCTTCTAAACAGCGGTATTCAAACCCCAGAGTTCCGCTGGCCATATCCAAGAGTTCCGTGGAGCCCGCGCCAACCTCTATGTAATCAATAACTCTACTATGTTTAAAAATTCAACAATCTTCATAAAGAGGGGTAGTTATAAAAACAAAACCGTGCTTATAATGATTTTTAAATTTTGCGCTGAAACTTTTACGTCGCAATTGCTGAAGACATCTGATGCAAATTGCAGTGAGTATCGAGCTCGCAACTTCTGGAGTGGCCCTCGCCAATACTAGCCGTGTACGAAAATGAAGCCAACATTGAATAGTTTTCTTTACGTTTTGATGTTTGTATTTCGAAGGCGCCGCCGTATGTTTAAATTTAAAAATATACTTGAAGCTTTTTTTTCGAACAACAAACATATGAGAAAAACAAGTAGAAATGTGCAAAAAAAGCATATAAATGCGGGTGTGTTTATATGCTTTTTTGTTAATCATTATACGCACGATACACTTATACCCGGTATGCCTATGCGCAGCTGGGACGTCAGCATTCGTTTCGACCTATTTATGCGAACATTCTTTCTCGGTATACGTAGCAACAAAAACAAAATATAGAAATAGGCTCGATACAGAAACTGAGATGCGACTACAAATAACAAACATTTCGCCTGATTTCAATATATTATGCAAAGGCAAACAGGCTCACCCCAGCCGTTAGCTTGTAGTTTAATTTCGTTTTATGGCATTTTGTCTATTTTCGTTTAATATTGGATTTGTATTTTATTTTTGTATTTTTGTAATAAGTGAACATTTATTATAATTATTTAACATTTCTTTTATACAAAATATCCTGTGTAGCATTCTACAATTAACATAAGTAGTAATTTGATATTATTTTTTCTTGAGGGATCCCTTGAAAAATATACAACCATTAAGGGGTTCCGCGTGTCAAAATAGTTCTATAATATTATTTTGAGTAAGACTATTATCATATATATTATTTCTCGAGTGAACATCCCTTTTTCTCATCACATACTATTCGTACAGGCATAAATGAGGTATCTTTAGAATGATTTTTTTAACCGGCTTCTGACATTACACAACGATTTTGCACTAAAACTTACTTTTTGTGGAAAATTTTAACATAAAAGACACTTTTAACTGTTATAGGCAAAACGGCATGATGGATGCGCATGCGCGGCATCACAAATCAGACATATTTTGAATATTTTACGAAGCTAACGTTTTAATCACGAATATACAATCCCATTACAAATGCCACTTTTTTGCATAACGTGCTAGAACAATTTCAATATTTACTTAAAAGTCTTTAAACTTATAGGTTACGTGGCCCTACTGACAGTCCCCTATCCCTGTCCGTCTTATAAGCCAGGACAAGCACTTCGAATACCAAACACATGTTTTGGACACTATTTTTACTCAAATATATTTGTGATTTCTCCTTCCATCATGCATTTATCTATTGTTAATACGGACATCGTAAAATACAAACAATTAAAATGTCAAAATACAGTTAGAGGTTATCAAGCATTGCCTTTCTACTTGACTATAAAACAGTTACCTATTAAAATTATGTTTGCCGTCACTAAAAATAATTCACAGGGAGAAACACTTCAAAGAGCAGGATTGCATTTGCCAAATGCCGTCTTTACTCACGGACAATTGTATGTAGCCTTTTCCAGGATAATTAAATCAACTAACGTGCTTGTATCCATTAAAGAAAATGAAATACTGTACTTATTCAGAAGGCTGTGTTTACTTAAAACTTTTATAGTGCGAAATTTCGTACTGGCCCTCTGTTTTTATATATAATAGAAGATTATTGTTTTAACATGTTATATGTAAATACAGACCATTGGAACCATTTTGTATAAGTTTAATCAGATAATGTGTATTTCGATGTTTGTAATAACTATGCGTCTGCCGAGTCATTTAGAATTTGAATGTTATGTTTTCTTGTTAGTTCAGCTGGATGCACAAATTTTTAGATTAATTTGTAGTGTTAAAAAGCTGCTAAACTTGTTACAAAAGCGTCGAGATCCCTGACATAACTATTGTTTCTCTTCGCAAGCTATGCACAAAAATAATATAGCAGCATGCGTGTGGATACCAGTTAGAATAATGAAGAGGAAAAATAGTAGCGAGAGTTGAGCGCTATCTAACCGACCGAGCCTAGCTACGCCTATTCACTCTTAATTAGAAAAATGAAGTGAACTCAACCGATTCAGGCAACTGCCCCCTCTAAGAGTTCATTCAAGAGGCCGAGATGTTTAGCGATAGTTCCGCTGTGTTTGCCCGAGCCGCGATCAATCATTGCCAATTAGGCGCTGCGGTATTGGTGCATTGCCAACGCTATCTGGGAAACAATCTCGGAAATAGTGAACTAATTGAATGAAGCGTTAACGAGAATCCACTACTGAAGCCAAAACGTACTCTCATTGAAAGTGAGTAGTGTTCATTAGGAGTGGGAAACGTTACAAACGTGTTCTGTCGTAAAATATAGTACGAATTTCGGTAGATTCACCGAGTTTTTGAAATTGGGTTCATCAGATTTAGTTCTGTAACAACTGGAACAGTTCGGGAAAAAACAAACTAGACTGTGGTCCGAATTTACTATTGCAATGTTAATTTGTATAAGATAATGTATCTTCATGTAGCCTAATGAATCGATTTCAATAAATTTATTCTGATTTCCCAGTTTTCGTCAGCAGCTCCTGAATCTATAAGAAATGTTTTGTTCATCGGTCACATTATTCCTGCGAAAATTTGTTCAAAATCGTTGAAGCCAATTTTGAGAAAATTCAATATTAAAGAGTTTTTTCAAGGAAAAGGATTTTAAAAAAATGTTGAATTAAAAAATTGTCTTCAGATGTGTAACTAAAGTATCAAATTGTCGATACAGGTGTAACGCACCCGTGCGCGCGCACACACACACACACACACACACACACACACACACACACACACACACACACATTTTTGTGCTCGGCTGATTTTGAAGTAATTTTCTTAATTTATTTTCATCGGCAAGGAGGGCGGTACCGACAGACAGACGAGGTTGGATATTACGCGAGGTACGGGGCGTGATGTACTACACATCAGGGAGCCGCGGATATTGTGCCCGCAGGATTACCGGCAAGACGTTGTGCAAATTAGAATAACGATCCATCGGGAATCGGCAAGTTGTTTCGCGGCGCCAAGGTGTGCAGGTGTTGCCGCGCTGTAGCCGCAGTGAATTGTTTTTACTGATTTAATCAAACATACATAGGCGAGCACCAAAGTTTGTTTACGTTTGTAAGAATCATTTACGCAAACATTTTATACGAATCCCCAAGGAAGATGAACTGATTTAATAGCCATCATGGTAATGTTCAGACCCGGCAGTGTGAAAACTTGTCAATGCTGACTTATAAAATGAAAAAAAAATTAATTATTTTTTTGTAAACAAATGTATTGAATATTCATTTATTCAACTGTAATTCAATTAAGAGGTAAAACAGGTTATTCATTCTGATCTCGGGCGGGCTGATCATGTAATCAGAGTAGTTTAATTATTGTAAATCCTGATACGTGTGTAATGTTAAACTTCGTTTTTAGGTTAATTTTGTAAAATATTTTTGCTGTTGAAATAAAATATAAAATTTTCCGAAACATCCTAAAAATAGCTTGATTGTATAAATAGGTTGTATAAAATTCGAATTTCTGTTTTACCTAATTTATTTCCCCTTGATCCTTATAGTCTAATTTATATTTCACTTGATTCTTCTCAATATGTCTCGTCTGTTCGATGGTTCCAACGTTAATAAAAATTGTTACCTTCGTCCTTAACCGTAAATTTAATTCTTTTTTCGTTTGTTTATTCTTTTCTACGTTCCGCATTTTTATTGGCTGTATCTGGCTTATTTTAGCGCCTTTTTCGCTGATTGGTTCTTTGGTTATTACATTCTACACATAGGCCTGTCGTCGATCAGCTGTTCTTAACGAAATCTATGCCTACTTTATTTTAACTTGTTAGCTCACACATATGAATCGAAATAATGTTTGTGCAGACTTCTAGAACAATTCAAGAATCGTTTTAAATTGTTTTCATTATATTTGTGTCTGGTACAAAATTAATTTTGGCATTTTGTCTGATAAGTTCGGTGCTCAGCATAGTCCGTTCAGCGGTTTCAAAATGGAGGTAATTTTTTTTTTTAAATACAATAATCATGACACAAAGCTGTTTCTCTGACGTGGTAATAACCAGTTTTTCAGAAAGTGATAATATTTAATAACGTCACAGATTTTTGTTTTCTACTGCAAAAGTACGGAAATAATCTTTTGAAAAATCAAAAAAATTAAAAAATTTTGTTGTATAAGTTCTCATTAAAGTTTTAATTCTACTAAAATTATAAGAACTAATAAAGTTTCAATAAAAGTTTTTAAGATATTTAAAACCCGCAATTTGAAACGGCTTAATGGATTTCGCTAGGTAAAACACTTTCCCCGAGATAAGATTTTTTTGTACAAAGTTTGAATAAAAGTGCGCATGCGTACATACAAATAAATATAATTATAAACGAGTACAGAAAATATGTTGTGAAGTTTTGTAAATTCCATTCTATCACGTCAACGTGTTTTACAGCGTGACCCTGTGATCAGATAATGTTTAAAAGGCCAAATCCGTTGACTTGATTAGCTAATAGCCTTGACACCCTATTCATTCATACAACTGTACGCTACTTTCTGGCTTCAAAGCCAAAGCTTCATTCAATTAACTCGATGTTTCCCAGATTGTATAGGCCTACTAGATAACGTTGGCAGCGGACCAGTAACGCTGTGCTTGCATTCACAGAACATTTTGTTATCTATTATCGGTTTATCTGAAAAGTAAAATCGTAGTTTCACTCGCAGTTTGTCCTGAAATAGCGGTGGAAAGTTACACAGAGCGAGAGATAAGTGTTAAAGGTAAAGGAAGAATTTTATTGTATACGTTGAAAAATCCAGATCTAGTAATTATAATATTTATTTAATGGTAAAAAAATCTCATTTTTGCAATATTGAAAAAGAGTTTTAGCATTTTTACAATCTCCATGTATAGTACACAATATAGAAAGTATTTTCTTATTTTGAAACCCCCGAAAGTATTTTAAGTACATGCTCTTGCTTTGGATGTTTGTTGTCCATCCCACCCAGCCAACATTATACTTGCATCACCGCATTTCACAATTGGCCAAGTATCTTAGAGGTTTTACCTGCGGTAACAGCCGCTTGGTTTTACAAGTTTCTCATCTGCTTCAGGTGTTGTGTGTGTGTGTGTGTGTGTGTGTGTGTGTGTGTGTGTGTGTGTGTGTGTGTGTGTGTGTGTGTGTGTGTGTGTGTGTGTGTGTGCAAGTGATAATAGTACTACATACATAATCTGATCTTTGTCTCAGTTTCTCGCTAGTAGCTGCCTATTTCATTAGTTGCATTCACTTGATGTTCAACGTTATTCCGGAACTCGGTGGTCAATGTGACTAAAGTACCGGTCAGTCTGCTGCGTCTTTGAACTGTGCACCTAAAGGTTCTTAGTTCGAGCCGCAGTTGCTCCCGTTGCTGACATAAAATATGGACGTTAAGGAAAAGAATCAACGTTATTCTTCCGAAAGTGAAAACTCGAACCCTTCACCTAACGGTAAGAAAACTGTTGCAAGTGTAGCCTCAGTTTGAAGATGCTCAACAGAATCTTGTCGATTCTTTGTCAGAGAGTCTTGGACTTTACTTCAAGTAGAGCCAACATCAAAACATGCAATAAACAAAACCGCACCGTCCCTTCACTAAACTATCTACTCCTCCATTTCGTTTGCGAAAGTTTTAATTCAATTGTTGGAACGGTTTAATAAATAAATTCGCTAAAACAAACACGTTTCAATCTCAACTGAAAACAAGCGCAGTGCAGTCTCCCGCCCAGGACGAATCCAGCGACGAGTTCAACTAAATGTACGCTGTTCGCGGAAAGTACAATTTTGTAAATTTATTGTTTTATTACACGTAGTGATTTTGTTGCACAAAACTGGCAACTATACACTTGGAACTGTTTTAGTGAAATTTAAAGTTTATTTAACTATTATCTATCCTCGAGACAATGTTTTATGTATTGAAGTTACTCAATGTTGGTGCAAGAACATTTCACAAATTTTCTAACGATCCAAGACAAATTAACGTTCCAAGACGTTTAGACAAACTTCATTTTAAAAAACTGGTTTGGAAGATGACAAAAAAATTGTCGGCTTAGTTTGTCCAAATCGATCCAGCATAAGTTTTTGTTGCATTTGAAGATTCGTAGTTCCATCCATCCGTGTACCAAGCACGAAGTGAAAGTTTAATATTAAATCGAAAAAACTTACCAATAGTCATGGTTTATTGTTCACAAAATTAAGGGGCCTAACATGAATTTTTGAATCTTTATATTTGAGAGATATTTCAGCAAAAATGGTTGTTTTTTGTTTTGAGAAAATCTTACTTCTATTTTTTTACGGTTTTTTATATAACAAGGATCTGATAACAATTTGTTTTCAAAATTTAAATTTGGTACCAATAAATTGCCAATTTACACGAAAGTTTATTAAAGTAGATTAAAATGATTTTCATGATCTGCAAAAACGATTTTGATTGAACTGAAAAGTTGCCTTTAAATTTTCCCAAACTTTTTCCGTAGTCACTAGGCACAAAGCACTTTTTTACTTTTGAAGCGAAGCTTTTAATGTTAGATTTGGCGAGAGGAATGAATAGAAAAAGTGTCCCGAACATTCTTAATGAAACGGAAATATGTAACGGAAACGAGCAAACGAATTTCGTTTTTCTATTTCTGGCTCTCTTTTTCTTCTTCCTTTTCGATAACAGTACAGGCGTATTGTATGAAAACATTGTGTTGCTTTGGTGTCGGTATTTTTCCTTAATTGAAGAACACGTGCACGTTGTAACCGTTTATAATACATTCGAAATTAATGTAAACATTTATAATAATTGTTTTTAATATTGCTACTAGTTTTTAACAACGTAACCTAAAATGTATTATAGCCTATCGTTGTTCAATGAAATCAGCTGATCGTTACGAATTATTATGACTGATCTTTTACTTTAATTAAAGTAAATAATATTTAAGCTAAGTTCACGTATTTATTTTTTTTAAAAAACAATACATTTGTAAACATATCTTCAAACTAATTATATATTCAGCAAAGATGGCTTCGCTTCTGTCGGTAACTCCGCGAGTTCCACACGAGTACTTTTTATTGTTTAATCCAGTTTTATTCTGTTATCAAGTGTCAGCTTAAACATTCCCTAATCTGTAGAAGGCAGTTACTCTAAGTAAAGTGATTACAAGCTAATCTACATGCAATGCAATGCATTTATCTACGTCGAAATAGAAAGACTTCTGAGAAAGAACTTTATAATTACTTTAGGTCGGAATTGAAGAGAACCGGAAAATAAAGTAGTGTTTTTCGTTTTGTCAAGTTGGTAAGATCGCTCAGTTGTAACCCGCCTTTAGCGTGCCCAAGGGAAATATCCTTTAGAGCACTTTAAAGATATATCCGTGGCGTTTAAACAACTCTGAACAACGTTTACAAGGTGGACTTACGTCTGTGCAGATGTTTTGTAGGTTGTGATGTATTTGTTGTGTCTGTCATGTTGGTAGAACTGTGTTTGTCACGGAAACAAATATTTACAACTGTAAGCAAGTGAAATGTTCAAGTTTAGTAGAATATTTTGATTTAAACCTGACATAAAGGATGGAAATAACCCGAACTATACAATCAGGGCGAATTGGTAGGACGTTATTGTCGAGGTTCTGTAGTTGGTAATACTGTCTTCACATAGTGGGGGCAGACATCGATTTCCGATTTTAGAGTGAAAGAAAAGCGTAAATTTAGAGACGGTTTCAAAGAAGTACGACAGTATTAAGAGGTCGTTACAAAAATTATAAATGTGTGTGTGTTTTAGCATTCTCACATTCGCATTGAAAAATGTTGTATTACGAGTATTAAAATCATTGATTTAGACTTAGTGAGTGTGTAGTCTGTTTATATTTTATACGAACTTAAAATACGTAAAATATTTAATGAACGGATAGTTACGAAAGAAAACTGTCATTGTAATTTTATGAAATAAATGATAAATAATAACGTAGGTTATGAAATAAATTAGGCCAACATTTTTTTTTCCGGCGAAAAACCGTTAAGGTTATCATCGCCGCTGAGCCAATAAAAGTATTTTTTTTTTCACTGACAAAACTCGTATATCAGTTTCAGATTCTCTGAATGAAAAAAATAATATTTATTTGTATGACTGTGCACATCGCTAAAAGAGAGAACACTAATTGAACTATTTTGACGAAATCTGTTTTGTTCATGAAAAATTGACACTGACAGGAAATTTGGATGAACAGGGATGTGCGCAACAAAACAGCAGCTTGTTTGTCGATAATTTCTGTACCGGATTTTTATGGAAATAATCGATGGGATAAAGTCTGATAGCCTAATGTTTTCGCTCCATTTATTTGCAACTGTAACGGAATTCTTCAGATGTTACGTGTTAAAACTTTTAAATTACTGCCATTTTGATAATTATCCAAATAAAAGTTTTCGTGTCGTATAGAAATAAAGTAAATATTTTTTTATATTTAGAAAATGTTCATGCTGTAGAAACAAAATGTCGGAAAGATCGATAATGATTATGCGGAATTCGACTATTTTGATATTTATTGTTAAATTTGATGTAGTCTTGATATACTTTATATAATACGAAAATGTAGTCTGCATAATGATTCTTTATATAAATACTACAGCAAGTTCATATTTCTGGAACACTCTGTATATATTGCGTTCAGCTACCTCTGAGGAAGTTTCTGCTGTTTTTATCAACGATAAAATGTCACCGATCGGGTGATATATCTACGGACATTATTCTATTGAATTACAAGTTTGTGGGTGTGGTGCGGGGGAGCTGTCACCGCAAGTTCAGATTGATTGAGACAATGTCACAGTGTCGCCTTACTCGGACTTCTCATTCGTCAAAGCGATGGTCGGGGCTTTACAAGTCTTATCTCACTGCGGCTGTCATGATAACACCTCGAAATGAGGGTCAATTTTAAAATTTGTAGTATGTGTATATATATATATATATATATATATATATATATATATATATATATATCAATATCACTTCTGTTATAACTCTATATTTCTAAATATAGATCCTATTTTGGTACACACAATCGCTTTGATAATAGGCTATCTTAGGCACGTTCGTTACCCACCGAAATGGCTTTAACAGTTTCAAAATGGCGGCGATTCTAAATCTAAAAAAAATCAAAAAGTTTTGAATTTCATTGACTATAAAAAATGAATTTGACTTCGATTAGGATTTATTTCGTATTTTAGATGTACAGTGGAACTTCAATTATCCGAATCAATGGGACCGGACCCCATTCGGATAATCAAAAATTTGGATAATTGGATTTGTTAAGAAAAAAGAGTACATATGTATATGTGCATTACATGCAGCCATATTTTAAAGAGGAAAGGCTTATTTTCCGTGCTGTGTGCATTTTTAATTAGTAATTGAATCAAATGGTAACACTTACATGTTACATACATACATATGGTACATATACATTTTACATGATATACATATGTACTGTATATATTATACATACATCTCATTATATAAAACAATGGTTATATAAAACAATGGTTATATAAAACAATGGTTTGCTGAACATCTCAGTGAAAGTAAACTGTTTGACTGTTTTGATCCGTTTTCGGGCAGCCAAGTCGCGCATCCGCTTGACAGTGAGAAGTTGCATGTGGTCACACTCGGGCTGACACACAGTTATTAATGTTCTGTACCTAAACAACTTTCGACATATCCGTGCCCAAATGTTTTCCGTGAAGCGGAATTTTTTTCCTAATGGCGATTCGGATAGTTGGAGGTCGGATAACTGGAGTTTTACTGTAATTTAGAATTTTAAATGCTAATTTACGCAGAATTTACGCTGATTACGTTGGTTAAAAAAAGTTTGTTGTCGTATGTATGTTAGTGTTAACTCACTTCTGTTTGGTATCTCTGTGAAGCTTGTAGCTGTCGTACCGAAATTTACATCAGCGTAAAATAATTTGACTAGTTAGTTTACTCTTAAATTTTTTGAGAGCGGAGTTGACTGTGTTTTCACTTGGGGGCGAATTGACACAGAAACAACTTTAAGGAAAGCTGTACCCGCAGTAGCCTAATTAAACAACGGGCAAAGTCCACCCTAAACCCAGGCATATAACTCTCACTTAGTGCAAAGTCCCGAGCTCACAATAACTTGTATTAACGTTACCTCACAGGACGCACAACTTGCTGCCATTGTAAGTGTGATCGTTTCCCGCCA
The DNA here is from genome assembly GCA_022606455.1 of Callitettix versicolor. Lineage (NCBI taxonomy): Eukaryota > Metazoa > Arthropoda > Insecta > Hemiptera > Cercopidae > Callitettix > Callitettix versicolor. The sequence continues at coordinate 71,600,902 of CM040187.1, read as the reverse complement.
CCGCCACGTCACTCAGAAACACTGAACCATTACGGTACGAGAAAAACAAACGTGAAACGTTTCTTGGGAAAATAACTTAAGTCACACGCAATGTTACACACGTTCCATTACCTAGTAAATTCGTTTATACGTTTCAAAATGGCTGTCACCATTTCATTAAATTAATTTCTGCATAATTTTAAATTGAATTGGAAATACGATAATACTGTAACCAATATGACAATGTTTCTTACCATCCGTTAGCGAGAAATCTGCGTGCGCTATTTTTTATACTTTTACAACGTATTTTAGGCTCCAACATAATCGATAAACGTACGATATACCTTGTCTTCCTTGAAAATTGTTTGGAGCCATTCCTTAGTAAAATATTTTACAAAGTCCTATGTCTTACTACTATGGCCTAATGGAAATTGGGTAGTAGCCTAAATTAACTGTATTTCATTACCTGTACATTGTACATCGTCTTCCTTGAAAATTGTTTGGAGCCATTCCTTAGTAAAATATTTTACAAAGTCCTATGTCTTACTACTATGGCCTAATGGAAATTGGGTAGTAGCCTAAATTAACTGTATTTCATTACCTGTACATTGTACATCGTCTTCCTTGAAAGTTGTTTGGAGCCATTCCTTAGTAAAATATTTTACAAAGTCCTATGTCTTACTACTATGGCCTAATGGAAATTGGGTAGTAGCCTAAATTAACTGTATTTCATTACCTGTACATTGTACATCGTCTTCCTTGAAAGTTGTTTGGAGCCATTCCTTAGTAAAATATTTTACAAAGTCCTATGTCTTACTACTATGGCCTAATGGAAATTGGGTAGTAGCCTAAATTAACTGTATTTCATTACCTGTACGTTGTACATCGTCTTCCTTGAAAGTTGTTTGGAGCCATTCCTTAGTAAAATATTTTACAAAGTCCTATGTCTTACTACTATGGCCTAATGGAAATTGGGTAGTAGCCTAAATTAACTGTATTTCATTACCTGTACATTGTACATCGTCTTCCTTGAAAGTTGTTTGGAGCCATTCCTTAGTAAAATATTTTACAAAGTCCTATGTCTTACTACTATGGCCTAATGGAAATTTGGTAGTAGCCTAAATTAACTGTATTTCATTACCTGTACATTGTACATCGTCTTCCTTGAAAGTTGTTTGGAGCCATTCCTTAGTAAAATATTTTACAAAGTCCTATGTCTTACTACTATGGCCTAATGGAAATTTGGTAGTAACCTAAATTAACTGTATTTCATTACCTGTACATTGTACATCGTCTTCCTTGAAAGTTGTTTGGAGCCATTCCTTAGTGAAATATTTTACAAAGTCCTATGTCTTACTACTATGGCCTAATGGAAATTTGGTAGTAGCCTAAATTAACTGTATTTCATTACCTGTACGTTGTACATCGTCTTCCTTGAAAGTTGTTTGGAACCATTCTTTAATAAAACATTTAGCGATTAATAAAAATATATAGGGTAATATAAAAGTTATGTTACATAAACGAACTTCTATTTTATATATGGCTTTTATAAAGTTAATTCATATCGGTAAATAAAAATTGAGATTTTTAGTAAAAGTTATTATCAAAGGCTGCTTTAGTAATACCTTCCTCGAACGACAACAAAGGTAGTGATATTAATATTGGCTGTGCCTGTCGCAGGTAAATTTGAGCCTTTGCTGGAATACCACAAGATATTAAATTATATATAGTTCATTAACAACCGTAGCTCATATATTGTGTTATGTGTTCGCAATAAGAGCTTGGTCTATTTCATAACCGTTTGACACATTATAATTCTTAAAAGTCATAATTATTTTATGCTTGATTTAAACATTGTAATAAACGTTAAATCTGCATAAATTAGCATTTTAATTGTCCATAAGCCATTGAAAAAATATAAAAATGAATCTAAAGGTATTTTAAATTTGTTTAAAGTAATTTTTGCATTGTAACGCTAAATATAATGGCGATCAGATTTTAAGACAAGTATGTACAAAAAACGTATGGGTTTTTTAACATTGAAAAGATTGCCATTTTAAATGGGTGAACGTATTTTGCTAGGTGATGCACTTGACCAACCTTTTACCAAAATCGATTTTAATGTCACGTTTCAATCAAATCAAACTGTGTTTTTAAATTTCAGTGCCTGCCATTTTCACGTTACATTTTACTTGTTTCGTGTTAAATTAAATGTCGAAAGTTACAGTCTTACAGCGATGGTTGCTCCAATAAATTAAAACTTAATAAATTGAAAACCTAATAGTACAAAAAATAAAACTCTGTTTCTTTGAAAAAACACTATTAATCCCAACTCTATACTGTAGTCTGTATTTAGCCTTGATTAAAAATTATTTGAAGGCAATTTTAAATTAACTGATTCTACTTAAAGTTTTTGTATTTTACAAGCAACATATTAAAATGATTTTACTATTGTGAAAATGCTTTTTTTTGTATTTAAAAATACAAAAAAAGCACACATGTTTAGGTGTAAATTCCAAGATTTTGTCCTAGTGATTATAAAATTTTCTTTTAAACAAATTGTAGATAAAGATCTTGGACCTAATAGGACCGGATTATTACAGTATTTACTTTTAACGATCACCGAAACAAGTTCTAAAGGTCGGATTTCATTGTGTTTTTTTAGGTAATTTTGTAATTGAAAGATATAAATTGTATCTGTGTATTTCAAGTAGCGCAGTAAAATCTGTAGGTATTTAAACGTGAACTCGTTACATCTAATTAACGTCTGAATACTGTCGTGTTGTAATCCTCTTTTACTTGTAAAGTTTGTTTGTTTTCATATTAGCTTCAGCGTTTCATCCTCCTTCAACAGGACTCAACGCGTTGCCTAGCAACGGTCCGGTGACTTATAAAAAATAACAAATAAAACAATAACAAAATAACGTACAAAACAGTAACATAAATTTATAAAACAATAACGTTTTTACTTTGTACATGTTTTAGAATATAATTTCATCATTATTTGCGTAAAATCTCAATAAATTACTATTTTAAAATTTTCAGTTTACCTTCACAATGTGGGCTGATTACGATGGGTCGAATATTAAAGACGTTTATCATATATTAAGTAACGATATATTCATATATATAAAACGGCCTCTACTTTGGTGTGGTTCATTGGGAAGCGGAACTCCTTTAATCTAACAGCAAGTTCGATTTTTATGCCGAAAACTATAATCAGCGTTAAATTCTGAATACAGCGTTTTAAATTATTAAATTTTTTTAAAAATACAAAACGAACTTTACAGCGGTCATGGTTCATTTTCGTATTTTTAATTAACTCGAATGTTTAGAATGTTCATAAATGAAGATGCTAGTGCTGTATATAACGGTGAAATCATTTGTTTTAAAGTTTGCTGTTTTTTTAAAAATTCGCTTCTATCACTTCAATGAAACAACCTGTGCGCCGCGATTAAGTAGAAATGCATATAACGTTGCACGCAGCTGTTTCGCGAATTCCCCAGAGCCAATAACATTTATATAACCATATAAACGTGCATTTCTCTATGCTTAGGTGGTATTTTAAATAACACATGCTTATATATATGTATCCTCTGTGACGTATAAACTAAACTTGAAAGAAAACTTGTTAACTCTTAGAACAGTGTAAACTAGGTTAATGTTTGGTCATTATTGTATTCAAGTAGATGTACGAAAGTTGACTGATTCACTTTTTGTATTTAGAAAAAAACATTTCTGCTCCAGTTTGAAGCAGTTCTTTGCAAAACAATTCATTAGTCTACAGTTGCTAGGCAACGTGACTTTAAAAACATCACTGAGCGTTGCACAATTTTCTCTTTGCTCTACTTAAGTTATATCCTTTCAGTGAATACTTGATACTATCAGACCTTTCAGTACTGTTCTGCGCCTAGACCTTCACATTACTCCAACTTGCCCTCTCGACTGATCCGCTATAGCTGCTTCTAGGGTTACCTCTTTTTCTGCTCTTCTACAGCGATTCCTTCTGCGCAAATAATTCCTCTTCAAACATCTGCATTCTTCCTTCTTCCTTATAATGCGATCAGTTCAATTCCTCTTTTTTGGTTTCCGCTATACCATAATTGGTGGCTGAAGAGATGCATACAGACAGATAAAAGTAAGAATTGGATTTATAAAGGAGCTAAATGACTTAGTTTAGAGATGATATTAGATATTTGGCTTTTATCTCGTTTATTTGTTACTTAACCGGTAAAACTATAAAACTCTTGTGTCAAGTTAAAAACAAAATACGAATTACCGCCTTGAGTAAGGCACACTGATTCGAACGCGGGGTCTGCGGTCGGTAATGACTTTTTTAAAATACGTGATTATAAAATAAAATGAAAGCGCTTTGTAACGTCTACTCGACAGTGTTGAAAGGAATAATGACTTTAACCCAGTTTGCACTCTTTTATAAGAACTGAAAACTTTTTACGTTCTTGTTTGGCGCGGTTGCCAAGTGTAAAGCATTCAAAAGCTGGAGCTCGGGGGAGGGTCACAGGATTAGAGGGGGATAGTACAGGAAGCGCGGGGTGAAGCTGGACTACAAATCATCTTTTTCAAGTCGAGGTACTTTTACAAGTACGCTGATGCGCAACTTTAAAAAGGTCTTTGCGAGGGAAATATTATCGTGTGTTGTTAAGAGTCTCCAACCCCACTCCACTTCTACAACCCGACCTGAAACTGAATGCTTCTAGAATATAACTGTTTTTTCTCAACTATAATGACCTATGTTTACGCATTAAAACAGTGAATATCGCGGACGTATTCTGAACAATGAAACGTAACAACATTAATCAAAATTACCGTTTCGCTTACTTATCTAACCGCAGTTTAATCAAGAGCCAATGAAAAACGTGACACAACCGCGACACGTGATACAACAAAACGCGTTACGTCATTTCAATTTTCTATAAACAATGGCCAATGCGAGTACAACAAAGAGTAGTAGATTTGATTTTCTTCGCAACAAAGAGCACTGCTGAAAACACAACAAAGGCAATGAGTACAAAGGTTTCAAATATAATTTTTCCCAGAGTTTGTGCTTTGCAAAAATCCATTTTGACTTGTTCCCGGAATAATAGAAATGAACAGCAGAATAACGGGGCAATTGTTGCATAAGCGTCTCATTAATTTAGTCTGCGGTCGCTTTGAAACGCGATTAAAAGTCTAGTCTTGTTATTATGACGAACGTATAGATAGGCAGGTTCTGGATATTGTGGGAAGCATTTAAAATTCGTTTAATGTACAAGTGCTGTTTAAGAGGTACTATATAATCAGTTTTAAATTAAAACTGCTTTAAATCATCAAGTTTTTTTACCAACACTTTCGACCCGCGCGCGCGCGCACAAATATATATATAAAAATATAATATAAAAATATAAATATTTTTTATATGTAATAAAATAAAAAAAAAAATATTTTATATATGTAATGTAAAAAGTGTTTAAGTCATGCGCTACTTAGGTCATGCGCTACCATCACGTCAGCGAGACAGCTGCGTGTTGCGATTCCTAAAACCAACATAGGATAGAACATATGTGTTATGTAAATCAAATCCTATCGTATAGTCTGTACAAATTATTAATATTTGACAAAAAAACTGCATTAACACCAAGTGTCATCCACTACAAGTTTTAAAAAAATGTATTCGAACGTGAGTGGATGAATAATAGTAGAAATTACCTAAGGAAATCCTATCGTATAGTCTGTACAAATATGCAATATTAATGTCACAAAAAACTGTATTAACATCAAGTGTCATCCACTACAAGTTTTAAAAAATCTATTTGAACTTAAGGGGATGAATACGAAAAAGAAAGTATATTGTTAACGATTGAAAATTTGAACAAGATAAATAAATAAATAAACATATATATATATATATATATATATATATATATATATAGAGAGAGAGAGAGAGAGAGAGAGAGAGAGAGAGAGAGAGAGAGAGAGAGAGAGAGAGAGAGGGGCAGGGGGAGAGATAAGGAGAGAGAGAAAGACATTCGAAACTGTTGCTGGCATCTTCGAGATGGTTCTCGAGACTAATGTGAAATGGAAACTCAAGACGATCAAGCTTCGACGTAATTTATGCAGATTGGTATTGTACATATTAAAGAGCTTACATTACGGCTTACGATTATCCAGTTTGACTGGTAATTTAAAATAAAACTTCCACTACTATGCAAGTAAAGGACGTTCGGATATATCTGTAGTTTAGTCTCAATAAATATGAATAAGATATCACTACATTATCCGTATGTCGAGGAATGCAAGTTAGTGTTTGTATTTTGTGAACGCCAGAATGTTTCTGCACCGTTTGGTTTGTTGAAAGGATACAAGGGAAAAGGCTCAGTGACTTATGCCTTCCTTCCCTCCTACGTTACATCCTACATACATAAGTTCGGATTAACCTCGATAGGGGTCGCCGGTAAACACAATAATATACAGTTCGAGGCTACTGTGTATAGGTATATTGTGTTGTTCAGATAAAAATAACAACAGCTGTCTCGCTGACGTGATGCAAGGGAATTTCTAAATATTTTTTTGTAACTTTTGTAAACATATCACAATGTCTTTTTTTATACGTCCTGACCCTGGGTTGTTAAGTGAAAAAAAACCCTGGGTTGATTTTTTTGTCATTAAAAAAAATCTTCAAATTAACTTATTTGTGCCGCTTTTTTTTGTGCCCTCATTTTTGAAAAAGAACTACAAAATACTTAAAATCTCCCGTAAATGTGTTTATCCCGAATTCAGAGCTCCGCGTCACTTCATCACGTCTCATTTTAGCATCTGAAATGTGACAAGTTTACTTGCTTTTGTAAATTATTAAAACCCCGAGAAATACAAAATCTGTATGAAAATAATATGCAAATATCTAGCTGACATTTTGGAAGCTAATTTCAGTATGCTAATATTATTATACAATAGAAATACGAAAATGAACACCAACAGCTGTAAAATTCATATACGAGTATTTTGTGTCTTATACTTTAAAAACTGATTTAACGATTGTAATGAGCGTTAAATCCGCAGAAACGCTACGTTGAAAATACGAAAATAAAATGTTTATTTGCAGTAAAATTGGAAAATTAAAAAAATCGGCTTTTCACTTTACAGTACTGACTATAACGACAAAAATAGATTTTTCAAAAAAGTGTTATATATTAGGTGTTTTTGAAGCAAATGAATTTCGTATTCATTGAATACGGTATTTCCCCTTAATTGAATAACTCGTGCAAGTTGTAACTTTTTATAATACATTTGAAATTAATATAAACGTTTTATAATAATTGTTGTTAATATTGATAGTTTTTAACAACATAACCTGAAACGTATTATATAGCCTATCAACAATGAAATATGCTGATCGTTACGAATTAACATAAAAAAGCTGATCTTGTACTATTACTACAGTAAATAATATCGAATCTAGGTTCATTGTATTTAATTATTTAAAGATTTTAAATTTTCTTTTAGTGGTTAAACGAATTTTGCTGATTAACAAGTTTCATTGTGCTAAGTTATAAATTACATCGTATTTTTTTATTTATTATGCGCGAGTACGTGTGCATGTGCGTGTGTAGGGTCGGGGCACATTTCCTTTTCCTAGGTTTGGGAATGGCCGCTTTAAAATCTCATTTTTCACCTAACATAATTGTAATTTACTGTACATTCAAAGTGAAGTAGAGTGCACTCTGCCATCGAGGTTAACCATACACTCGACTATCGATTGTTTGGTGTCTATATACAAGTGCCCTACACGACAGCCTATCTAAAAACTTGCCTGGCGACAATACATTATATCGATTGTCCTGACCAGGTGTCTGTCAGGTCGCCACAACAAAAGCAGCAGATAAAACAAATTGCATAGAGTTAGGTCGAGTTAAACCGAACACTTTGAAGTCGTTCAGAACGAGCTGAAGCTTGATTTAATGTAAACCGATTTTAGCCGGCGTTGAAGTGGAGGTCTGCCCCCTAGTTTCGTTCAGTCAAAACTTTCCTCTTCAACTCGTCCTGCACGAACCTCATAACAATGGAACTTGCCTATACCGTAGGCAAATTCTAAAAATCTTAATACTTAGTCCTAATGTTGTAACCAACGATGGGTTTCTTTTGTTCACAAGTAAGGAGTCCATTAGTAAGAATTTCAACGCAGAATAAGCCGTGAGCAAATGTTATAACCCAACTTGCAATGCATACTTGTGATTGCTTTATGCTATTTATTGCTAGAGTAATGAATAAATATCGACTCATTATGTGTTTTCGATTTATTCTCGAATAATAACACGACTTCTGAACTGAATGTAATAAAACCTTGTGTAATGTGTGTGCATAACTTTAACGTGAAGCTTTATATACGTACAACCTTGAACTGTGCGAGTCAATATCTTAAGATGATTAAATAAGAAAACGCTTGCAAGTAAATTGGAACGAAACAAATCGATACGACGGACAGACGAGGATAGAGGGTCGTAAACCTTGAAGGGTAGGCCCTAAGGGTAGTAAAAGTTGTCGACCGACCGCGAGGGGTTAAAACGCAAAGTCGCACCGTGGAGTGGTCGGGAGGGTCGGAGTTTGATATTTCTTTTCTCTGTATCTGAATTTCATTTGGGATTATTTCGCTGTCCCTAGGGCCTCCCTCGCAGCTTCAGCGAGTGTCTGCTTAAATCTCTTATCCTTTGTGGTTCGGGTCAGGATTTGTATTTACCTTGAAAAGTAACTCGAGTCTGAAAGGGCCTAGGAAAAAGTATATAACCCTATTATTAATTTTATCACTATAATAAAAAAGCAAATGATGATTGCTTTCTCTTTTGTTGAACTGAAAAAGCAACATTGTAGTCAGCCGCCGGGCGTGTTTTGTTTTTTAGATTTGATTTCGAGCAGTAAATTTATTTTTCTTCAAGTTTTCGTATATGTTAAATATGATTAACCGATTTTTTTTAAAGTAGGCCGATTTTGGTGTTTTTGTTTCTTAATAATAACCTCAAAAACTTTACTAATATTTACTGAACAATCAGCTGTTCATTTAATTGATCCAAATAAAGCACATTATTTTCACTCACCCTATAGGTAAACTGTTCACTTGACTATTGTTCGTTTAACTTGCAGAGAGACAATCGGTTAATCGGAGCAAAGTGTTGTGACGGGTAGGGGAGGGAGAAGAAGCAACGGACAACCTCACTCACCCTCGCTCCGGAACAAATGATTATTGGTTTGACGCGGCCGCGATGCAACTATGATCAATCAAATGTACCTGCCAATTACTTGTCACAAAGCGTTATCGTTTTGTTCCGCTACAAGGCGTCTTCTTTCATAACTCGTGACGTCACAAATCTGTTTTGAAAACGATTTATTGGATTGGAGAACGGATCATTGGAGCGTTAAATGCGATTTGTAAAGAAAACATTTTAGTTATGGCGTTGTTTAACAAGTACTGTATATTAATGGAGGAATTGTATTAGATATAATAGGCCGTGTTACCTCGCAATGCATACTTAATTAATTGTGTGAAATTCATATTGTTACCAGGCGGCATCAGACATTCATTCAGGTGAGCCGCGAGTTTAATTATGTACTGTTTGCAACAAATGGAAAAGAAAATGTCACTCAAATGAAGAACTAACTAGAGTGAATTTTCGAAAATCCATTACACCGCACACTGAAGAAATAATTTTATATTTGCATTTAGCTGGACTTGCCTGATCGTGGCTCCACGACAGCGCTCTGACACGCAACACTTCCGTCGATTTAACCGGTAATCGTAATATTTACAGGAATGTTACCGGAAATGATTTTACTGGAAATTTTTGCTCTTTCTCTACGAAACTGTCAAAATAGTGATATACAGCAACTACACTTGTCACAGCTAAATAAAAAGCCGCCATCTTGAAACGGAAGTGGAATGGTCGTTCGAGCTTTATACAAGGTATACATACTCCGTATCGACACACACACACACACACACACACACACACACACACACACACACACCAATTTCGAACGGACGAGTTGAATCAACAACTTCGGTTCGCTCTATCAGTAACGGCACTCAGCTGTCTCTCTGACGTTTTGAAAACGACTTACCAGAAAATAACAACATTTAACCACATTGCATAACGAACAATTAACGAGAACGATTTTTCATTTCTACAAATCATAACAAAATGAACTGTAATTATAGTTAAAATCAGGCTTACGCTATTTTCTAAAATCTGACCGTGGTTCATTTCCGTATTTCGATGTGATTTTAAAATTAATAGCGCTGATTTATAGAGAATTAGCTCTGTAATTATTTTTACTTTTTCAAAATTGTCTTCCTTTACGCGAACGAGACAGCTGCGTGCGCGATTAAACATCGTAATCAAGTAACAACTTGCATGATGGCAGTACATCAACGGTCGCTTGCTGGTGTACGTAAGGGGCAAGGTATGCAATATAGATACAGCTGTTTCAGAGTGGCTGCAGAGATAGTCCGCATTACTGCAATAACTAACAGCTGGTTAAGTTAACACATCTAATTACGTTACACTCGCAGCTACAAACTTGTTACAATGTAATGAAGTAAAATTGTTAAGCCTACACGTTATGCAATAATCAAAATTATTAAACATGGATTTACTTGACATAGTACATAATAGCGTGTAGAAACAGCGAGGCTCATATTGTTACAGTATTACTAAATAGGATTAGTACCCATCGTGTGCTGAGTAAATACAGAAACCCCGCTTTTCAGTCTACAGTAACACAAAGTAAAATAAAAAATGATTTTTGTTTCTTGTAATTTTATAAATATATATATTTTTTTCAGTAACACTCCTAAACCTTTTGACAGTTCCATAGTATGTCACGTGACACTCTCTCTCTCTCTCTCTCTCTCTCTCTCTCTTTCTATTTTCCCATCTCTCCCTGTTATTTACGAAGAATGTAGGACTATAGATGACGCCAAAGTAGTTTCAAGTATTAATGTAGTCTTACTAATTTGTCTTTGGAGCAAAGTAAAGAAAATCTGTTCACCAAAGTAAATTGAAAGAAATGTCTGTGGGTGGGGTTGGGTTGCGGGGAGGTATCCTTTGTTGTATTCTACGCTAATAATGAATAAGTAACGTTTACATACTTCTTTGCGTTTCTAATTCCTTTGTCGAGAGATACCTTTTGTTTTGCCTTATTTGTCAAAGGCGGGCTCGTGGCTTTCATTACCGGCTATAATGGCAGGTAATTACAATACACAGCTTATCTGTCAGTCGTTATTGGAAAAAGAAATTTACACTGATAAAAACCTCTAAAACACGTTTATAAATAACTTGTTCGTATATTTGTGCTAACACTGAAACGGTTAACATTTTTCTGTCGATAAATTCCGAACTTGATTGCCTGAAGCAAATAATTCAATGATAATTTATTGATAATACTTGTAACTAATATTATAATATTATAAGCTTAATTAGTTAATTAAAAATGTAATTTCAGATTTAAAAACTCGCCTTGATTTCGTTTTTTAACCTGATGTTACGAGTAGATGGGGTGGAAGTCGCTAAGCTCGAACGATAATGGCGTCCTGAGACAAGGGTAGAGGGTTGATAAGACAAACTGTCACCGCAACTTTGGATGGATTGAGACAATGTCAAAGTCTACGGCGCCCCCTCTCCTCCTCGGACGTTTCATCTATCAAAGTGGCGGGCGGTACTTCGGAGGTGTTAGTACGTGGAATGGTTATTGCAACGCGTTCTCCCAGGAGGTGACTGGTGACTTATTCTATAACCCTCTACATATAGGACGTGTAAACATTTTTCAAATGACTGTAACTTGGATCACTGCACCACATTTTCTGCTTCTTACGAAATTATTTTAAAAAGTAATTGTACGCAACAATAATCACAAAAATTACTTTCTCACTGTACGAAGTATGAAAAATCGGTGCACGCAGCTGTCTCGCTGACTTGGTGGAAATAAATTTTTCGAAAGTAACAAAATTTGCGTAGCGAACATTTTAATATGCGTTGAACTCTTACGGAATGCGATGTGGAACGACCAAAACATGAACCCTTGTAGAATTTATTTTGATTTTTGAAATAGCTCCTCTTAAACAATCGAAGTTTCCTGATTTTATGATATCCTTATAAAAGTGCGCCAGCAGCTTTAAACTTATTAATATAGATTTGAAAGAACCCGAGTTCGCTGTTCCCTTAATACAAGTAGAATTTGATGAAATTGTTTCCACAACCTAATGCCGCCAATGAGTTACTTACTGCGGAGCTTATAAAAACATTAATCAAAAACTGCTTCGAGGCGAGTAAATATTTATATGGGGAGGGGAAATAATCCATCCTTAAATCAAACAGCAATATTACTAACGGGCTGTTAGCTATAAATCTGCCGGCGTAGTGCTGTACTTTAATACGAAATGAAGTTTAATGAAATCGTCACGCCTCTTCCTCATTACGACACGTCATTAAATCGTAGTTACCGGCTCGCTTAGCAGTCCTCGTTAATTTATTCTGTCGAGGAAGTTTAAATTTGACTGAAAACATAACTCAATTAAAAATTAGTTTTCGGATTATTATTTTTACTAAATTAGGGTTCGGTTACAGCTTATATTTTAGAAGTTTAACACACACACACACACACACACACACACACACACACACACACACACACACACACACACACACACACACACACACACACACACACTTGAGCGAATGGTTTTTAGTTTCACAGTTTGACGGCTTAGTCAATGTTTTTCTTCATAGTGAACGTAAATTTCGTGCTGGGACTAACTGTAAACCTTCTGACATTCAGCATACGTTTACTTTCCCCTCAGGAGCTACACATTCACTTACGCAAACCTGAGTTACCCTAGCTGTATCTGCCCGTGGGTTAGAGTCCGCCGCCCTAAGGCAAGGTGGAAAAGCGTGGCTGAGACAGAGCTTAGAATGCGGACTCCGGATACCAAGCGATCTCCAGATTTAATCTAACCTTACTTACGCGTGCAAAGCTCCGTAAAAAACTTTCAGAGCCCAGTAACTCTGTGGAGCTAGCAAAACTTGAGTAAAAATACCATGGAGGGGAGAAACTTTGGGGCTAACCCTATGAAACCCATATAAGCCGTATTTGCAGCACACTGTAGAGACGCTATGGGGCCTTCTACATCTGCAGTGGAAGACATGAGAAAGGTTTCAACATGAGCCCCTACCAAATCAGAGAGACATTCTAGTTGTACGATCGTTTATCGAGAGCACAAAAGCATAATCTGAGAAGAGAGGAGATAGTAGCAAAGATAGTAGCAAATGAAACCTAGAAACAGAAGACCTCCCAGTGAGCAAACCTTGAATGTGAGAAACGCAACCCTTACAGAGCTGCAATGAGATGGTTACCTTGTGGACTTTCAGCCAGGAACGTTGGACAAAAGGTGACTCAGGAACACCATGGCACTGTGGTCTGAGAGTGCATCTCAACCGTATAGGAATATACTACGAAGAAACCTTGTGTAGGAAGGAAGAAGACACTACAGCCATATAATCTGTCAATGTTTGGCCAGCCGGAGGTAAAGAGTGTTTGGCTTCCAGAGTGTGAGAATTTGCAGCAGAATGAACTAAAACTCACTGAAGGCACCAATCTGCTGAACTAGAACCCAATGATTAGTATCACAATAGGTCCTTTGATCGCGATGCCAGGGTGCCATCAAACATCAAGTACTGTAATCTCAACAAAAAAATGTAATTATATAATTAGAAGTATAAAGAACGTTTAGTGATCGTGAACAAAATTGGAGAATAAACTAACTGAAAATTGTTTTCGATGTGAAGCTTCTATATTAAACTACTTTACAATTGTTTCGAAATGAAGCGTCTTGAATAAACTAACTGGCAATTGCTTTCGATATGAAGCTTATAGAATAAACTAAAAATTGATTTATATATGAAGCTTCCAGAATAAACTGAAAATTGATTTATACATGAAGCTTCTAGAATAAAGTGAAAATTTATTTATATATGAAGCTTCTAGAATAAACTGAAATTTTTTTAGATATGAAACTTCTAGAATAAATCAAAAAATATTTTCGATATAAAGCTTCTAGAATAAACTACCTGACAATTGTTTTCGATATGAAGCTTCTAGAATGAACTGCCTGAAAATTATTTTAGATAAGAAGCTCTAGAATAAATTGAAAATTATTTTCGATATTTTTTTTTTTATTTTAAGGCGAAAAGCACATTGAGGATATTATCGCCTCCCTAAAATTTAAGTGTGATAGTAAAAGTGTTAAAGTCGTAAGTGTAGTGTTGCAAGTGTAAGTGTGTGTTAGACTCGGGTACCGCGAGGGACGTCTAAATCCTCTCAATAGGTGCAGCTAGTCTGCACCCCTGCGGGGTTTTCGATATGAAGCTTCTAGAAAAAACTGTAAATTGTTTTCGATACGAAGCATCTAGAATAAACTAACTGGTAGTTGTTATCTGTATGGGTCTTCTAGAATAAACTAACATACAATTATTTTCGATATGAAGCTTCTGGTTTAAAATCAGTGTAAATATTTACTGTTCTGAAATCGGAAAAACTAAAAGTAAACCATGACCGCCGCCGGGTTTGTTTTTGTTTTCCAGTTTATTCACAAAATGTAAATTTCTTTTTCATTACAAATTTGTTTGTACCTACCCGAGCATAACCTAACTAGGAGAATGTGTGTGTAATATTTTTTAGCCTTTTTGTATTTATTCTTCTTACAGTGCATGGTAAAGCAAAATGTGATGTACTAATATACGAGTATGTACATTTATATTGTTTTAGTATATTAGTTTGGCCCAGTTCGTGCCGGAAGATGCACTGCCCCAGCTAATTGTTAAATAATTACAGAGCCTTGTTATCAAGCCTCGGATTGTATTCCCCACGTTAGGTTAAATGTGCTCCGGTCATGCGATGCCGCCATCACTGCTTTCAATTTACTGGCTTTATATTTATTGCGCTCCTGTACAGGAGAAAGTTACAGCGGCTGGAAAAAAAACATTTCGCTTTTTTGGCGTAAATGATTTCTAAAAATAAATTTCAACGTTATATAAGTATATTCTGCTTACGTACACATGGCGAGTGTTGCTTAAGCGTCTTTAAGCTACAACAATTACTTATTTCCCAAAAATATTCGATCTGGATCGGGAAAATCCTAATTTCACAAGGTCATTCACGTTTTCCCAGTTCAAGTCAGCGTACCTTACCAATTTCAAAACAACAGAAAACACAAACAAATCCGACGTCGATCAGAGTTTATTTTCTTTAATCATCCGGATAGTAAATTTTAGTAATTAGGATTGTGACCTATTCTCCCGTCAGTGGTCTGTCCACTCACCTCGTAAAGCTTTCGAAACTCCATCGTTTCATCTTCAGGCCGTGATACAAAATGTTAAATCCCTCTGTCGAGGTCGTTACAAGGTCAAACAAAACATTAAAAACGTACATTACAAACACTGAGCACAATGACACGATTAAAATATTTACGATGAAATTCGGCTTTGCCAAACGACATTCGCGACTGGTACGTCGTTACACTCCGGACTGCCTGTAAATTTTATTTCTTTAAAATTTGTCCTAATGTGTGCTACTGCTTTGAGTTACCTGTTAACCCGATATGGGTAAATAGTCTCCAGCATAGTGTAGAAACACAGACGGATAAACGTTCAAACAGAACGTTTACTTTTTTGAACCTTTTGCCTTTACTTTTTGAACCTACTTTTTGAACCTTTGCGTCTTTAGGCGCGTTATAGCACTTTTGTGTAAGTATAAAGCGCGTCACGTTCGAGCTGTATACGGTGAGTCAGCGTTTATAAAAATGTATATAAATAAAAAAAGGTATATTTATAATTGATGTAAAGATTGTAACATTATAAGAGAAAGATCTTACATATGACAGTTTAACTTTACTTTATTAATGATTTTGGGGCGTTACGAGTGCCGATAGATATTAAAACTAGGCTAATGTTATTGATTTTAATTTACAATTTATCAAATAACTATTTTTTATAATACGGTTAATTTGACAGTCAAATATAAAAACCAAATGCACATACTGTTTATTGCAGAGTCAATGTTTACAAGGCCGTACTTTCTGAATTTAATATTTTAAAATTAATAAAAAAAGTCTTTATTTTATTTTGGTTTTCTCTCTCAGATTATAAAATGAAAAATCTATAGTCAAAATAGTATTATCTTAATAGTTCTCATTGAACTATTAATGTCTGTAAACTCATAACTACGTACTAAAAGTGAATTATATTTATGTATCAATAATTCTACAATGTTATTAATGTATGTGTTACTTTCTATAACAGATAGTGTAAACAAAGCTTCTGTCGGTTAGTCCCGTGAACTATTTTTTTCGATGCATGAGATCGGAATGCAGTACACACTTCAGTTTTACTTAAATTGAACAAGTCTTAGGTCAAGATTTTTTAATAATAAAAAGTTCTTTATTTTCCAATTTTGCTATCAGGCATGTCCAAAATTTGAGCGAACAAACGAACCTGATTTTCCGAGATTTTAGCTATGCTTCCGAATCTGATTTCTTGTCAACTTGAAAGTGAAGAAGTTAGTGCAACGTCTTTGTATATCAGTAAGTACAAGCGCTTCGTTCTAGCTGGCAAACTGGCACATTTAAACAAGTGATTTATTTCACAAAATTCAAATACACTATAAAATTATGACATGAATTTTGGAAAACGCGAAATGTGTTTACTTCAACTTGGACAGTTTTTTGGTGATGGCCCTTGCACATCAGATTCACCGTTGTATAAAACATAGTTTACCGCCTTGGTGTTTTTAAAGTTATATCGGTGCCCATATCGAATCGTTTGGAGCTTTTGTAACTGTTTGTGTCATATATTTATATCTTTTATTTGTGTTTTCGTGAAAATAAATCACCGTTAAAAAGTGTCCGTATTTTAGCATAGGGAAGCGATAATATACTGTGTCTACTCTAAACTGCAAACAAACAATACACATTGCTCGCCTTAATACTTGGCAGCGGAGAGTTCTGGTCCGCGGCCAAATTAATACTCCGTATAATGCTTCCGTATAATTGCTTATTTAATACAAGACTCTCGAGAGTTGGAGGCATTTAGGGGAGCAAGAACTTTCCTAGTGTTAAATCTATTAAAACTGACTGCAGAGAGTAAAAAAAGCAAACGTACGAGTACATTAGCAGTACCCGTATCGCATTTCTTAATCTTTAATATTTCAAAATTTAATGAAACTTCATGTAATACGGTTTTATAGTTTTGTTCACAAGTATAATTTTAACTTGTATACGAGGAGCTTCTTCCAATCCTCGAAACACTTCTCAAACTCGATCTTTGAGATAGCCTTTCGTTCTTTCAGCGATGCGCTTTTAATGTCATCTTCGGCCATAAAACGACGGCACTTTAAGATTCTCTTTATTTTTTGAAATAAGAAAAAGTCACACGGAGCAATGTCTGGCGAATATGGAGGCTGGGGCATCGTTACAGTACTGTTTTTGGCAAAAAATTCACGAACAAGCAATGAAGTGTGAGCTGGTGTATATCGTGGTGCAAAAGAAATGAATTATTTTTCCACAGATCGGGCGTTTTTTTCGGATTGCTTCACGCAAACGGCGTTGAACTTGTAGGTAGTACTCCTTATTGACCGTTTCACCTGGTGGCAGGAAACGCACTATGCCATTAATATCGAAGAACACAGTGAGCATAATCTTCACGTTCGATCGCACTTGTCGAGCCTTTTTCGGTCTTGGCGAGCTAGAATGCCTCCACTGGGATGATTGAGCCTTAGTTTCGATGTCATATCCGTAAACCCATGTTTCGTCACCTATTATAATACGTTTCAGTAATTCTGCATCGTCGTTGACTTCATTTAGTGACTCCTGAACAACTTCCATTCGCCGCTTTTTTTGTTCAAAATTCAACAATTTTGGAACGAATTTTGCTGCCACGCGTTTCACACACAAAACACTGGAAACAATGTCATGACATGATCCAATCGATATGCCAACATCATCAGCGACCTCTCTAATTGTGACTCGGCGATGGTTCATAACCATTTCTTTCACTTTTACCACGTTTTCATCGGTTGTTGATGTGCTGGAGCGTCCAGGGCGTTCGTCATCTTCAACGTCTTCATAGCCTTCTTGGAAACGCTTATACCACTTGTAAAGAGCTTTACTCATAGCAGACTCACCATAGGCCTTTGTTAACATTTCACACACTTTGTTACACTTTATTCCATTTTTTACGCAAAATGTGGTACAAATCCTTTGATCCATTTCTTTTAACAAATTAAAATCACCGAGCTCATAAAAACACGTCTAACCTTAGTGGCTGTCACAGACAAAGTCAACAATGAAAACAGCAGAACGTTTTATCATACTTCAAGGGCATGTATACCAACATAATAATAAAAAAAAAATGTTTGACAATGGGACTCTCCAAGCCCGCGAAATTTAAAAATTCTCGTTACTTTCTGAACACACCTCATACTTTAGAGGTCGCAAATTGTGAAGTCAGCAGTTTATTTTGCCTCTAGAGGTGAGCTCTTGGCAGTCGTGTTCTCTTTATCTGGTCAAAAGGTTCTGTTGTGAAACTTGCCGGACATTCTCCTTCTGATTTTAGCATCTTAAAAGTTTAAATATCTACATAAAGTAGCTTTCTATATTTTCAAAATAATTTTAGAATATAAAATTGTAACTTGTGTAGATTTTAACGGTAAAATCACATGTACAACAAGTGTACGTAAGGTAGATAACATGATTCCAACTAGTTGCATGCAACTTTTATATAATAAAAAAAATTCCAAGACATTTTCACTAAAGTTACCAAAGGGAGACTGTGTTGAAACTTACGCTTACAATAAAGTTTGCATTCACTGGAACAGCTAGTTAAACTTCAGGGACCAGATTCCTGCTTATTGTGCCCCTTAACACTCCACCTGAAGTCATGCTGTTTATTGTGGCATACTGATTGGATTACCCACTTGTAACACTAATCCTAACTTTTAATTAGGCCTTAGTCTCAAATAGATGTTTGCAAAGAGATTTTACACAATCTGGGCAACTCTCGCATTTTATACAGTGAGGCAAAATAACTTCACCACTGTCCCGTCCTCCCACACTGACCGACGTGTAGTTTAGTTTATCTCTGTTTTAAAAATTACGCAAATACGCTCGCACGCACTCATACGCATACATACACATCTGACGTCCGGTTTACTGTCGCTCACAACTTCAAATGACTCGGTTAACGTTAATAGATATGTTGTAATGAAAACACAATAACTCGGATTCGTTTTTCGGTCAGTGTGCTGCGTCTCTTAACTGAGCACCTCAAGGTTGTGGATACGACATACGGTTACTCCCGTTACTTTACCTAATACCTCGACCTCAATAGTTTAATTGGCATTAAACTACGGCGATAAACAACAACAACAACGACGAAAAATAAATAAACAAATGAAATAAAACACAATTAATAATAAATAATCACTTCAGTTTGTTTTATTCATCGTAATGAAAGACTTTATTTGTTTTTGCACATTTATTATTTGCATAATCGTTAACAATATCAGTAAACGTAACCTCAGTTGATATAATATTACTAAAGAAACAGCTGCAGTGTAAAATCAGCTGTTTTACTCGCATCACCGTATAAAACTATTTCTTCATAGTCTTCGTAGAATAGCAATATTCTGTTTTTGGCCATATTGCGACTTCGTTGTACACATACAAGATAACTAACAGGAAAACGGTAAAATTTTAGGACGTATCGGTTAAAAATTAAATTAACTTTGGCATAGAAAGGAGATTTTTAACGACAAAGGACAATGCATTACCAGGTGTAGAAAGAATTCACTTGCTATCACCTGGATGGAAGTCTCTGTAACGTTTATTGGAATTACTGCATTGTGTTTTGGCCGTAAATAGAAGTGTTCGGAAACGCGATCCGGTAAAATTGTTTGATCCGGTAAAGTTTTGGATAACATCCGATTTAATTAATTGTCTGTTTGAGAGGGAGAGAGAGAGAGACAGACAGACAGACAGACAGACAGACAGACAGACAGAGAGAGAGAGAGAGAGAAGACCGGGCGGAAGCAGGTGCGCAAGTCTTGGATCAAAGTTAGCGTGACCGAACAAAGATGGAAAGTTAATTTTGTAAAGTTCGCAACACAATAATACATTACCGTCATCTTCGTTATAATGCCGTCTTAGCGGGGGTTAACCGATATACTACCCTAAAACGTTGGTAATAGAATATAACAGCAGCACGCAGCTTTCTCGCTGACGTGATGGAAGCGAAAGTGTGATAATTATATCTGTGAGCTTTTGTGTATGTGTGAATGCCCAAGGTGTTCAGTTTGATGCTGATCGAAATCCTTTCATTCGTTCAAATTTCCAAGTTTCACAAACAAATCAATAATTTTCAAAGTTATAGTTATTTTTTTTTATGAAATAAAAACGTAACTCATGAAATCAAGGGAGATCCGGACATATGTTCTGTTTGGATGTTAGCAAACGATCACGCACTACCAGCATTTAAACTTCTATGCGTTTGTTTAATGCTTGCGATTAGAAGTATTTACTTAGGCTAAGGTAGTGCCTTGGCACACGACCAAATTTACCCCAACCCTTCCTTTACGCGCCCCTACTTCGCCAGAGTTTACCCTAATATAAGAAGTGTACTTTACGGCTTAAGTGATAAACTCAGAACTTTGAAAACGTGATAAATTAAGCTTAAATGGACATAAATAAAAGACTTAACGAATAAAGTGTAGAACTTTTGGGGGGAGTCGCTTGTCGAAAACTTGTTAACGAATTAGTAAAGCAACCGCTGGTCAAATAATTCAAAAACATTTTGATTTTTTTTTTTTTTTGTATTTGTAAGTATTTTTTTGTAAAAGAAATGGATTTTCTCAAAATCACGTCTACCAATTTTGATACGTTTACTCAGATATAGTGCACTTGTATCCATACAAAAAGTAGGCCTACATACTGCTATGTCCAAAAAATAGTTTAAAATTTACAAAACAAAAATGACACGCATCCATCTGAATTTCTTCAAATTTTGCTTGTATGTGAAAATATGTTCAGAAAATTTTAAATAAGATAATATACAGTTCGGAAGCATAAAAATAAACCCCGGACCGAAGTCTGCTTATCCGATTTTGGGAAATTAGCCCGATTTCCAGTTTTTTTTGCGTCGAAATTTTTAGAAAATTGTTCAATATGGGAAAGTTTTCACAATTTATTTAAACTATTGTTTCTCAGACCTTCAGCTTCGTAATATTTATTTGGCGACAGAAATATGTATATTTTTTATTACTTCAACGCTCATAATAAGCCTAACTCACGATGATGTTTTTAAAAATCAGATTTCCTGCAAGCTTTTCCTCTAGTTTTTTTTTACAAAATTATAAAACAGACGAAATATTTCTTGCACACAATCACGCCCTCTCCCTCCCTCGAAGTGCAAACCCGTGTATAGCCTCGCTCAAAGGGGTATGAATATTCAAGTCGGACTTTATTTTACGGAAATAATTTTTTATGCAAAGTTGAAACATTAGGCACCCGTCCTACGCAGGGGAAGCATTAAAAGGTCGCCGAGGTTGAGTTAATTGTTATTGGCAAGGTCGGCATTCCTTATAGGACTAGCTCACAAGCAGCGTACTTTATTTATAGAAAGTGCAAATATTAATCGTGAGATTTTTCTGAGGCGTTGAATCGAAAAAAATGGCTTTCACATGCATGTGTGTGTGTGTAAGTTATTTAAAAGTTCTTAACGATCCCTCGAAAAATGATCCGGATCGCCTTTCGTTTCACGTTTTTCCATGATAGCTTCTCTAGCAGATTATTTTTCAAAGGAAACTGACTAATTATGAGAAAGTAGAAGTCGAGATGGAAGGGGCTTATAGCATCCCAGCACAGTAATCAGTTATAACAACTGATCGAAGAATAAATACAGTCTGGGCAAATGATTGGTAAACTGAGAAGAGGTTAGTTTCGTGTTGGTCACCATGGCAACGGTTAGTCCTGCAACCGAAACAGGCTGATTTAATTCAGAGCAATCTGCTGGAAGTGTTTATTGTTCCTGCGAACCTGAGAACTGACACAAACTTTCTAGCTTACGGGAGCGGCATATTCAAAAGTTGTTGATAAACTGTTTACACACTTTTAAAATGGTGATGTGTGTTCTTAAAAAAAACTATTTATCTGCAAAGTTTTTTTTAATAGTTTTTACTGATTTTTTGAACGCTCAGTTATTTCGGAATGTTATATATATTTTTAGACCAATATCAAATATAAACGTGATTCGTTTTTAAAATATCATTAGGGGCCTACATCTGACTTCTTGTAAAACCTTTTTTTCACCGGCCAAAAACCGTTAAGGTTATCATCGCCGTTCTTGTAAAACCAAATTTAATACAAAAATGTTTCAAAGATCGTTTACCAAAGATGTTTCGAAATCTACATAGGTTACATGCAGTCTTACTGTGTTTGTTCTCTTTCAGTCACGAGAATGACGGTGGGATTCATAGTACTGTCTGACCCACATCACTAACTGGAGGTGCCGAAACTGGTAGACGGGATTTGTAGCAACAGATTCGGTCATTGTTTAAAAACGGACTTCCACGAACGTAACTAGTGGTGTTGAAATTGGATGGCGGTATGTGGTAAAACGGTTATGGATAAAACTCCGCTTAAATATCCCGCCAAAGTTAGTGGGAGGTTTGGTGGAACAGATTCGGGCATTGTTTAAATCATACCTTCAGCAAAAATACTTGTATGAAGAACCACAAAACTTCTACGTTTGTGGTTCTAAAAATTTATTTCTTTACTCTTGAAAAATGTATAGAACCGGCGTAGCACGCAGCAGTCTTGCACACGTGGTGTAACTGTGTCCTCAAAGAACCCTAATTGCAGCTCTGTAAGGTTGCGACAACTAATAGCAATATTATTAAGTATCCTTCAAACTGCTGATTTTCAATAACATTTGCTTTTAAGTTAATAAATAAATAGACGATAATGCCTCAGTACCGTGCATCGGCCACATAAAACTAAAGTTAGCAGTTCATTATTTTCCCGCCAGTCCAAAAACATTAAATACAAACCCTTGACGCGTGATGATATGTACTTTGATACGTTGCCGTAATATACGAAACAAAGGGATGAAAAGACGTCTGCTGAAAAGAGACTAATTAGTTATTCATATAGCAACCCTTATTTCTGCATCAATCATTCCTCGGAGGGCGGAATTAACCCTTTAATTAATAGCGTACAGGCTGCCGGGTTGTGTCGATCAAAGGCTCAATTAGACGAATGTTTGGGTCGTGGATTTTTTTAGGGAGGAAGAGGGTGACTGCATGTTGGTAGATCATTGACTTTTTGATTTGTATATGTATCCAAAGTGAAGGTAAAGGTGCAGTTAGTTACACTGTATGGGGAATCATGAATAATTTTACGTGCGTTTTGAGCAGTTTCTTTTGGAAATAATACATTGGAACGGTTATCTTGGAACAACCCAGACCCCATTGTAACACGGCGTTAAATTAAATTGCATAGATCAGTGAATTTCTTTGAAAATCGGAAAACAAATTCGGCGATGGTCAGAGTTCCTTTTTTACTAATTGAAGCTGTCATCGTGGCGAAACCTAGATGCGGGGTTGTGAGAAAATGAGCGCCAATCCTTTCCTCTAAAATACTAAAAAGAGGTGTAAATTGTGCGTGCATTTGTGTGTGTGTGTGTGTGTGTGTGAGTGTGGTGAGAGAGAAATGGGGAGGGAGGGAGAAAGGAGTGTTAACATTATTTGATCCAATTCAATTTTAACTTTGCACAAAAATTTACCTTACTAGCCTAATAGAATTGACAAGTTTATGCGTTTAAAAATAGAGGCTATATATTTAAAATCTTATCTCGTTCTCTGCATTAGTATTTTTAACTTTCAAATTTGCGCAGCTGCTTTAAAATTCTCTGTATGCCGATTTTTAATGTTAGTTAAGTATAAGATAAAATTAGTTATGAATTTAACGGCGGTCAGGGATTATTTTCGTATTTTTATTGTAACACATATTGAAATTTCTGTTTACGTAATATTATGCTAGTTTTTTTTTGGAATTGGAAGCCAAGTTTTAGGATTTTAATTAATTAAGTTTTTACCTTAACATCCGACGTTTAATTGAATGTGAGTGAGAAAGTTTGTGCATTGTTTCCACACCGTTTATTCTGTCTTCAACGCGTAGAGAAATCTCGCTTAAAATTAATTCGCAAATTCCCGTGTAAATAGCGCCAGCTTTGCTGACTGAGGTCCGTAACAATTACCTCGGCAGCCTTGTAATGTGTTCTTTATGTAAAATGCGCCCACTCTGCATTTTAAAATTTCAATTCAGTAAAATAAGGTCGGCCTTGAATACTTGAATATTCATAACGCTTACACGGTTCTGCACTATAATGTTTTTACACACATTTCTTAGTTTAAGAGTTAAAATAGCTGAAAATATGTTTATTTTTAAATCACGTTTTGGTTAAAAAGTAGAGTACATCTAGAGCTAGAGTACCGTATATAAGTTCAATTAGGCTCATTTGAACGTAATTTCTTTTTTTAGTTATACATAGTATAAGAAAATAGGTTAATCATGAAAACTTAATTTTAATGGATTTGTCGTTTATCAAGGTGTCTCAGAGTCAAAAAACTTTTTTCTTTTTTTTTACTTTTATGTATACTTGTTTGTGTGTCGTATTTCAGGAAGTGTGTTTGTACGCGTTTTACAGAGAACTAACGGCTGTAACGATTTTGATAATATTTCACTAAGATTAGGCCCTATAGTAAATAAGTACTGAAATAAAGTGTATGTTTCGTATTTCCCGGAAAATTAGTTATAATTGGCACTATTCATTTAGTAGTAAAATAAACTAGTAGCAGTATTTTAATTTTTTTATTGTAATATTTAAAACCAGTTCTTCAAGACGATTAATTCCAGTATTTGTTTCATAAGGTGTTCGATATCTGTCGCTAAATGTTTCCGAGATCCTAACATAAGGATTTTACCATTTCTATATAACCTATATTAGTATTTCATGGAGCGAATTTAAGAACTAATTATGTATTTGCAAGTTTATTTTCTTGAATACGGTATAAATATGAAACTGCTCAAACATCTTAAGTATAATGCTGACTAAACTGGCAGAATACAATTACCAAAACTTTTTTAGTCCCACACGCCAAAGAAAAATATTTTAATGTTATCAAATAATTCAAATACAATTAATAATGACTTCTTTGTTACTACTTATAACGATCAAACAGTGACATAAATATAGTTGAAAGTATTGAAGGAACAGCTGTGGTGCAAAATCAGCTGTTTGGTTCAACATTACCTTCATTCCGTATCACGCGGCGTAACAATTGCCGTTGCATTTTATCCCTTGAATGATCCGACACTCGCGCAAGCGGGCGCGAGCACACACACACACACACACACACACACACACACAACGTTCGCCTCTGACGCAATAAGGATGTGTATAAAACCGTCCCCACCCCCAAATACAAGTTAAAAACATTGTTTTCGGTGTAATCCAACCCTTCTTCATTAGTGCATGTAAAACACACGTATAATTAAAACTAAACGTACCACTTCCTCCAGATGTTTGTGTGTAATAGGACAGGGATGGGCGGTCCAAAATCTAATTGGATTCCCTTAGCCGCTAGCCCCGAACCCCTTCCCAGAAATTTATGTTCAATTAAAACAGCTGGTGAAATTAAACGAGGCAAATTTTAATTCTGACGATGGACGGCTTCAGGATTCTTACTCCCCTCCAAGTACTGTAACCCTGTGGACTGCCGGTGATAGACGATCCGGTAAAGTTGTAACAGGTCTTATGTTTTCAGTAAAAAATGCAGCATACTACTTGAAATTTCTCTCTCTCTCTCTCTCTCTCTCTCTCTCTCTCTCTCTCTCTCTCTCTCTACATATATGTATACATATACACACACTACATACACACACGCACGCACTATTTGTTATACGATCTGTACACATACATGCGATCTGCTAAGTACACATACAATAGCTCTGACAAGTTCGTTAATCAGCAAATTCCGTTCATATATTAAAATGGCCGACATTTTAAATTTCTTAAAAAGATAATCACTTTTTAATATTACAATTTTTGAAAATACGATTACATCATTGTAATCTGCATTAAATTAAATTTTAATTTGGGGATAATTTGTAAATTTTAAATTTCCAAAGTCTATTGAAATTTCGAAAAACATTGTCAGTATAATTTTAAACTTTAAATGCTAATTTATTCACAATTTAATGCTGTTTAAGATGGTTGAGTCAAATTTTCAGAGAAAAATCAAAGTAAAAATATTTGTGTGGGGGGGGGGTTATTTGTTAGTATCTATTTAGTAACAAATAAATAAAGTACAGCAGTAGTACAACACAGTGAGAGTTGCCAGATCAAGGCGCAGGTTAGGCAAAATAGATACACCACAACTGCAGCACTTGGTAGTAGGCCTATGTAGGATATTTTAAAGATTTTGTATGCAACTTGCACAAGTTCGTTACTTGCCCAAAACCTGTTCAACCGTTTATAAATTGCGACTATTTCAAAACTTTCATTGTTCATTTTCGTATTGCCAATGGACTTACTTGGACTTAATTTATGCTGATTTCAATGCTGATTATTACGGTGAAATTAGATTTTCGAAAGTCAGCGTTAAAAAAAATTTTTGCAATATGATGTTACTTTTTTTTAAATTCGTTTCCATCACGTCAGGCAGACGGTGCGGGGACGTAATCTTCAACTTAACAGCTGATTTCGCTCCACATGTGTTCGTCGGTAATAGCCTATTATGTTACATGCCATTATTTACGTTGAATATAAATAACAATTACGTTATTGTTAATTGTATTTGTATTCTTCTTATTTCGATGAGGCCTGCTAGGGACCACGTGATAATTTCAATTCTTCACACTTAACTGTTTTCTCTTCCGTTCCCTCCAATTCTCCTTCATCCTTTCACTATGCAGCTTCTTTCTGTCTTCGGACCACTTCCCACCAGGTTTCTTCTGCAATCTTCCTTGGAATCCCTCCATACTCAATATCCTCTTTCTAAAAATCTCTCAGTTCAGCGTTTCTTCTTCTTTAATATTATTTCTTTCTAAATCTTTCCTTACCTCTTGAATCCAACTAGTTGTTGACTTTTTATCCCGTAGGTACTTGAGTATCCTTTTCGCTAGGCTTGAACCATTCATCCTGTAAATGTATTGTTACATATTATTGTTGTATTGTTATAATTAAAATATTAATAGCTGGGAAAAACGACTAAGGTTATTATTTTATTATATTATGTAAGCTTAGACAGCTTTACCCCGCAGGGTGGTGCAGACTAGCTGCACCTATTGAGAGGATTTAGACGTCCCTCGCGGTACCCGAGTCTAACACACTTACACTTGCAACATTACACTTACGACTTTAACACTTTACTCTTACACTTATATTTATGGAGGCGATAATAGCCTTAATGTGCTATTCGCCTTAAAATAAAAAAAAAACAAAGAATTAGACGGCTTTAAGAATTGTTAAAGGATAACCCCCCGTCGGCGTCTGAAATGTTTTTATTGGACAGTTAACACAGTTAATTTTTTTTTTTTTTTTTTTTTTTTTGGACAGTTAAGCCGCCTCGGTGGTCTAGTGGATAGCGTACTAGGCTTTCACCCCGAGGACCCGGGTTCGATTCCCGGCGAGGGCTTGGCATTTTCATACGCTATAAAATCATCCCACCGTCTGCATTAGCCCAAGTGTGCACAATAGTCGGACGTTAAACACCAAAAAAAAAAAAAAAAAAAAAAAAAAATTGGACAGTTAGCAATTGAAGCGGCCATCAAGGTAAGGTATATTTTTATGTTAAAAATACGAACATAATGTGTTTAGCATTCCAATGTCCGCAATGTTATTCCAATTTGATTTCAACATGATCACTTCAGCGAGACTGTTGCGGATGCAGTGATTGTATTAAAATTTCTTAATTTCCATAAAAATAAATGTTATAAACCTGAAAATAAACACGTTTACTAAATATTTATTCACAGCGTAACAAATCTACGTAATTGTAAAACGTTTTGGCAGTATACATTGTTACAACGCTTTTCTTTTATGTTGCGCCACATTCCAAGAACAAGAGAGCGCTCTACAGGCGGGAATTTAATACTAGCGTCTGAGAAGTTGGGGGGGCACAAAGATACGATCAAATTATCAACATAAAGTAGATCCGGGGTGGGGGTAAGTTTATAGCCAACGCAATTACAAAGTAACCCACCCCAGCCCTTGGGTAAAGAAGTGGTCCAATTAACTAGGCGAAGACATTTTGGCTGTGATGTATTGAGTTTGCGATCTGCTGTCAGTTTGTCTGTATCTGCTGATCTGTGTTTGAAGTATTTTAAAAGCACTGACTTCATCGTATTCATTTTTTTTTTATTCAAAACTTTGGGTCAGTTTGTATTATTTACAATGTTCTGATTGTTTTTTATTTGCTATAAGTGAATGGTATTCCGCTACGTCTCGAGCTTTGCTTCTGTTCGCTGACAAAAAAGTTTTATTATATCATCGGTCGTACTAATGATTGCTTATTGGAATTCTAGATATTTTGAGTTTTTCATCGTTTTCTTACTTCCTGGGCTGAAGATTTACTAAAAGAGCATCAGGCGTGTCATTATTTATCTCTAGGATTCCAAAAATTATGAACATTATGAATTCGACAGTAGTATCGGAATGTATAACCCTCTCCTTTTTAATGGGTTGTGTTTTACTGATTGTGTTTTAATCCCGTGCTTGTCCTTACTTAATGTGTAATATATTAAATAAGTTAGTTTTAAAACGGTTCACACGTTCCAAGGATATATATATATATATATATATATATATATATATATATATATATCCCTCAGGGGGTATATACAGACTAGCTGCATCTACTGAGAAGATTTATGATTCCCTCGTGGTACCCGAGTCTAACACACACTTACAATACTACACTTACGACTTTAACACTTTACACTCACACTCAATAGCGATAATAGCCTCAATGTGCTTTTCTCCTTAAAAAATAACAATATATATATATATATATATATATATATATATATATATATATATATATATATATATATATATATATAGAGAGAGAGAGAGAGAGAGAGAGAGAGAGAGAGAGAGAGAGAGAGAGAGAGAGAGAGAGATTGACACACTGACTTCAGTTATATAATCTTTGTGTGACTACAAATTTAGCAAAATCTTATTTCGAGAATTACCGTTCGTGTGCCCCCGTATCGTGTGAACGTGTATAAAGGTTGCTTATTATGTTCCCCGACCACTATCTGGTTTACACGCCCTCGAAGCAATTCCCTTCCGACTCATAACACAAACGAAAACACGTTGTTTTTCTGCGGCAAAGTCACGCCGCTAAGGGTCTAATAAAAAAACTCACCATGGTAACAGAATGCAAATAATTAATTTAATGTGTGGAGGAGTGTGTTGGTGAGAGGGCTGTTGTTCAGGTTTAGAGTGAGTGGGTAGTTTTATATTAACTGTTCGCAGTATGAACTATCGCGAAAAATTAAATAATCGTGGAACGCAGCTGTTTGTGAAGTGTTTCCATTGAATAAAACTCATAAACGAACACTTTCATTGAAAAAATAATACTTCTGTCAAGGATTATTTTCGTTTTTTTTAAAATAAAGTTAAAGTTTAAAATTACATGTAGGTTTGAAAACCGATGAATACGGTAAAATCAGATTTTTCAACTGCTACAATGCAAGCTGAAATAGTTATGTTCAACCGAACGTACCTGTTCTTGATTGTCGTTATATAGTACTTCAGTTTTCATGTTACTATTATCATACTTGTTGAGCCGAGGCATTTTTGCATAATTTATTTTCCTTTTCGTAGGAACCGACCTGTTTTCATTATTAAGTAGAGAAAATCTTGCGAAGAATTCACATTATACAAATTTTTCTTTTTTCAGGAATTCCAGTGATAATGTTTTAATAAAAATAATTGATAAAATAACTGAGAACACTTTTTCAAAGTCCGGCCTTGTTATTATCACGTCGTCAGCTCTGGCTTCGTATATAAAAGCAAAATTAATTAGGTAAAGTTCTATTTTATCGCCTCTTCTCTTGTATATTTTTACAAAACCTCGGGCCCGGGTTGTCATGACAACATTGGCAGAACGCAGCCATCCATTATTCACCATAACAAGGTGAAGCCGCCAGCTATTTTTATGGTTCACCATTTATGTCCGTCAGTAATCCGTCTTGCTGCGTTACAAAGGCCGCGTTGTCATGGCGACCAATAGACGCTATCACTTCCTCCGCTTTGCTCTTTGTACTTAGAATAGGAGTAATACAAGAGGATTCAGAAGTAAAGTGTAGTAAGAAACAAATTTTAAAAAAGTATGTCTGTGTATTATCGCATGGATACGAATCGTCAATTACTTTTTCTTCTACAGCTTCTTCTTTCTTTTCATTCGTCGTTCTTCTGCTAACACCTGCAATGTGGCTTCTATATAATATCGTGTAGCTTAACTATCAGAGACGTATAGTTATACGTCTATAAGACACTTATAACTATACTGACTGTAAACGTATAACAGAAAATTACTTTATTTTTTTCAAACTACCAGCTTACCGTAAATTGTTAGTGAATCCTCTCGTGTTAGCCCCGTACTGCGTCACTTAATGTGCTCCAGAGCACAACCGCCGTTACACACCGATTTCATGGAATTAACCATCACCTACTTTTCCCCAGCTTTTATTCTATACGCATCTTGTTCTGTTTGTGAGTCTTTGTTAACGTTGTTTCCTTTGGTTTGTTTCGAATTTTATTATACCCATTACGTAATATGTACTTATATTTATTTTTATTTATTACATTAAAATTGCATTTTAATTACCAGTTATGATTTTTAATTTCGGTCAATACAGACATAAAATCAACTTTTCAGGACTCAGTGTTTGTAAAAACGAATACATACAGTAAAAATCTCAAGATCGATTGTTTCACTACAGCATGCTTTATATAGAGGAAGAATGGAAATGGGAGTTTGCATATTGCCTCGTGTAATGGTTGCACAAATTGTGTTAAATGGCTGTTAAAATTGTTCGATGGGAGCCACGCTTTGAACGTGATCACGAATGGGTTTCCGTCAGAGTAAAAGGGCTAATTTTCTGCACGCCGGAAGCACTTCCTTGTTTACTACTTCCTGTTTAGGCAAAGTCACTTTCGTAGGGTCAAAATACTTCGATGAGATTCACTTCGGTAGAAGTATGGAAATGCGTGATTCAGGACTGAGTTAAAATAGTATTTTGTGGGTAAATTATAATTAATTACTAAGAGAGTACTCCTAATTTGTACTTTATTTTGTATACTTTCAAGGAAAACTACCAGTGGAGGGAGTGATAGAAACGATGTCATCACGCTGATTTCATCGCAAACAGACATTACGTTAGTTAGGATGTTGTGTTGGGAAAGCGGACAGTTCGCATATTACTAGTATGACTTAGCTTTATTATATAAATACGATCTGGTATTATTACTACACGGTATTATGGCCTTTTCGTCACTAGCCTATCAATATAATAGTGCCATTTTTTTATAAATTATTTGTTAATTATAAATTATTTTGTTTTTTACATGTCGCCAAAAGCATTGGTTGAAGTTTACGTTATAAATCATCCCATCGTCTGCATTAGCCCAAGTGTGCACAATAGTCGGATGTTAAACACCAAAAAAAAAAAAAAAAAATTAAATGGTAACTGTACTCGATGGTGGTGGCTCCTGGGAAAACGTCCACCGCGCTTAATACCGAAATCCTAAAATCAAGTCATAATAGCAAACGAACTCGAGGTTGTATCAACACTGAGTTTGGTTTTTACCCTCATATCTCCTAACGAGTACTAAGCAAATGAACAATTTCGAAATTCTTTTTGAAATGTATTTTTAGAAATTATTTTTATTTTGTTCACTCAAGATTTCCCAAAAACATCAGAAAGAAGAACACGTTTTTAATAAAAAAATTAAACCCGAAATTATATGAAGCAAAATTATTTGCGAAGTCGTAATCCTAAGAGCGAAAACATAGCCTCGTCTGCAATATCTACCGCGGTCTGTTTCGGGCACGTGATGTACTAAGTGTCAGGACCCTCTGCACAAGTACCAAAACTCTTAAAGTTATAGTAATAATATAATTATAATTTTAAGTACTCCATTAAAATTATAATTTTACCTTTGTGCGTTACGACCACGTGATCACAGAAATTTGCTAATAATCGTATCTCTGTGTTGTTTATTATAGTTTCAAGATTTTAAAGAATTGTATCTACTTCCAGGTAAAAGAATTAAAACACTACCACCCTGAGGGCATTAAGGTAAAACAAAGTTAATAATTTATTTGAAAAATAAACCCGCACCCCCTCCCTATCTGTTGACAGGACTGTGCGTTTAAATTTACATCCCGCCTTTCCAGTTCATAATATTTCAGATATTTTTTTACATTTTTTGTAATTTCCTGTTTTATTGACGCAGGAGTATTACGTTTCGCAATATCCGAGCAGGAAGCTCCTTACTAAAAATTGAAATTCTCAAGTTTTCCACTTCATAATGTTTTCTAATCGAATTTTTTTCAGTTTAGGGAGAAATAAGTTGATAACCCGTAAACTAATCATTATTTTATCCTTAATGAATATCATTACATTTTTTCCATCTTATTATTCTGGCGTTTACCCTTTTGTTTACTTAATTTCATATTACTTTTCGATTTAAAGTAAAATAAACCATTATGATTTTTAAAACAAAACTACAGTTTATATTGCATTCATATTTTTTTTTATTACAATCAAATATTGGCTAATGTTTTATCTATGTGTTTTTCAATACCTTTATTTATTGTACTACCTTTCGCTTTTGTAATCTGTTGATTTATGTGTTTACTATGAGTGCTCCGTTTAATAGTTGCGGTTGTTATTTGCCAAGCGTCTAGTCTACAGAAGAGCAGGTGACTGTAAGATTAAAACAACAAAGTCAAATATGCACAACCTCTCCGACAATTTGCATTTACATAATCTTGTTTGCCCGTTTACATTGTCCGACGTCAGCGATATTTAAGTAGCGTGTTAATATTTAGTTCTGGGCTCATTAAACTTCGTCTAAACTCGAGTCTTCTCGTTAAATTTCGGCCATAGTCGTGCCGAGTGCTGTTAATCGTTCATGAAAAGTGTGTTTATTTAATTTGCGAAGATGTTGTAATTTGTTCCCGTTCCGGAATGGCTGGAGCCGAGTTTTAATTGCAGAGGGTTGTCATTCGTAGGGGTGGGAAAGGGGTGTGGAATTTATTAGCAGTTCTTTAATAACTGTAATGTAATGAGGCGAGCGTGCTGCCCGGTGAAACGTCGCGGCAAAAAGCAGAAATTCGTTTTTTGTGGAAATGAGGAAGTTTTTAACTTTTATTAAAAGCTTAAAGTTGTTAGCGTGATAATTGTAATTGCTTTAATTTCAAATGAACATTTCGGTACGCTAACATATTCGTGTTTTACAATTAAAGAAATGAACCCTAACCGCCATCACCTTAACTTTCGCATTTTCAATGAAATTTCAACATTTACTTTCAACGATCGCGATACCAAATTTACAGAAAGTGTAACATGAACATATATGATTTTAAATCGACGCCATTTCGAAACGGTTAAACGTATTCAAAACTAGGGCCGATATATCCTCTGTTGTTGCTTTAGTTTGTTCACGTCAACGGAGATCGTATTTTAATGAAATTTGGCAAGTAAACTTAGTTTTCCGTTATATCTCGGACAATTTGATTTTTAAACTACAGTAATTTCATTTTATACCCACTTTTGGCAAAATATGTTTTTTTGAAAATCGCCTTTAATGGTTTTGCTCCAATGTTCTAAGTACCCTAACTAAAACGGGCTTTCTCTTTCGAAAAAACGTTCTGTAGTTACAAAAAAACTGAAGGTAACTCAAATATGTCTACCATATTTTGTATGAAAGGAATTAATAGTTCGAGGGAGAATAGAATAAAATTTTAAAAAACCCTGACCGCTATCAGGTTTTTTATTTTTGAACTGTGAAATTCTTTTGTTTCAAATTGCGGTACACTGGTTAAGTTAGATACAGCTTTAATTACTAAATTATTACCAAATACAAACTTAATTTGTTTATTAAATTTTATTCAATAAGTGAAATTAGTTTTACTTCATCAAAATTGTGAAAAATCTAATTTACTAGTT
Organism: Callitettix versicolor; assembly: GCA_022606455.1. Lineage (NCBI taxonomy): Eukaryota > Metazoa > Arthropoda > Insecta > Hemiptera > Cercopidae > Callitettix > Callitettix versicolor. The sequence continues at coordinate 71,566,584 of CM040187.1, read as the reverse complement.
TGAAAAGATGCATATTTTTCGGTGTTTTCTTCAATATTTTCCAAACCAGATTTTCTTTTAAATAATTCAACATGAATAGTTTTTGTAGTGTTTATAAGAATATTTATTTAAATTTAAATATAATCATATTAATTTTTTCTTATTATATTTAAGTATATTTTCTAAACATTTCAAATTTTTAATTTGAAAATAACCTGAAATATACAAAACATTTTGAATGATTGAACAGCTCTTTGCATAGCTTTAATAAAATACAGGTCCTCAGCTTTGATAATATTTATACCGATCAGCTGGTTGCCAAATGGTGCTTCAACTACGTCTACCAATGCTTACGTTGTAAGCCTGCTGTGTTACTTTTGTGAATCGTGATTTTGCGTTAATACTTATGTTTAGTGTATAAAATAAATTAATATGCAGTGTTGGTTGTTTTCGATTTTTCTGAAATGTTTTCGCTAAAACGCTTTATTATATACGCAAAAGCAATTTTCCAAAGTATAAAAGAGCGGAAAACACAGGAAGTACGATAAAAAATAAAAGTGACTCGCATAACCTCAATATTGCTACCGCGCTAAAGTCCAAGAAGTGTCTAAATATATATGAATCTATACGATTAAAGATCTTCTGAGTCCAGGAATTGTTTAAATATGAATCTATGCGATTAGAGATCTCCCGAGTCCAGGAAGTGTGTAAATATGAATCTATACTATTACAGATCTCCCGAGTCCAGGAATTGTATAAATATGAATCTATGCGATTAGAGATCTCCCGAGTCCAGGAAGTGTGTAAATATGAATCTATACTATTACAGATCTCCCGAGTCCAGGAATTGTATAAATATGAATCTATGCGATTAGAGATCTCCCGAGTCCAGGAAGTGTGTAAATATGAATCTATCCGATTAGTGATCTTCTGAGTCCAGGAATTGTTTAAATATGAATCTATGCGATTACAGATCTCCCGAGTCCAAGAAGTGTGTAAATATGAATCTATGCGATTAGAGATCTCATGAGTCCTCTTGAAATGATTAAGTTTTTCCGTGAATGTCTGATAACATAAGAATTTAAATGACTGCCATTTTAAAATTGATGAACGGATTTTACTTGAACTTTATTTTTTTTATCTTTGATTTTAATTGAACTTGCGAAGCGATGTGTTTCTTCGTAACGTTATTTTTTGTGAAATTCGGTTCTGTCTTGCAAGTCGCATAGTCGCCTACCGTAATTATATATTTAATTTTCATTTGTTAACTTCAATGTGCTTTTAGAATTAAAAAAATATATAATTTCAACAGAAAAATTGTTGTAAATTTGGTAGCTAACATAGGTTTTTGGTAAAATTTGCTCAAACGTTGATCATAAATACCCATAGGCGCTATAGGACCTATTTCCCAAAAACGTGTTCGGGAGCTGTCGAAAAGAATTTAAAAATTAAGTCAAACGTGGATATTCATGGCTCACGTTAGCGTAACAAGTTTAAAATGAAAACATACCATTCTGAAGTAGGCCCTGCATTCCTAAACGCTTTCGGTCTTGTTCTTCGATTTACTCTGGAATGGAATATGTATTTAAAAATTTGATGCATTGTCCATTACTAATCTTTATATAGCTTATATTCAGATTTTGTGAAAAATTTAAACGATTTAAATTGTTTACCGAGAGATTTCGATCCGAATTTCTGGGAACTATTTAATGGGAGTATAGCTCTAAAAACCCTTTACTTCCTGGACAGGTGGCTTATTTTCTTCATACTCGTCCTTTTGTAGTCCCAGCTTTTTACGTAATTTTTCAGAACTTCACAAAGAAACTTTCCTTGCCTTTCCGTAACATTTCGATAATAAATATTGTAAAACTGAAAGTTTGAATATCTCCCGGGTTGCCGGAGCCGTTACGCGGGTCTATTATTGCGGGGCAGGTACTTTACCTCCCCCAGCCATACAATTACTTACAATACTTTCTAAAGTCACATCCGCATTTCCATACAAAGCGCCGTCCCACCTCCCCTTTCTTATTTTTATAATACCTCAGAAACTCTGCGGGAAATGTCGTGAAGTACACGCGGTCGCTTCAAAATAAGGAATGCTCTGCAAAAGCTGAAGGTCTGTGACCTGAGATTTGCCCTACATTAGTTGCATCCATCAGCGGGAATTGTAACCGTCTAGGCTGGGGAAAGTCTTTAGGTAGGCCTACATTCAAACATGGATAGTGTTGTGATGATTAAATAAAATTTGCTAATCTTCGGTTATGATTTTTGGAAAAAGTTAGTTTCATAAAACCAGTTACTTGCCCCAAAAAATCCTGTATAAAAGCAATCCTGTGTCAAAGTAAGTTAGAAGTAAAAGAATTTACACTACTTGGGGTTTACTAGCTATATTAACTACGAATCGAACTGCAAACCACGATAGTTCATTATGGACTAAATTTAGTAAAATTTGATCACAATTGGAACACCGATTTAAACAGTACCAACATTTTAAAGTTTTTTATGAGATATTGATTGATAAACGGTGTTTTTGAAACAGTAAAACAATGACCCTGTGATATATGCGAAATTTCATCAAAATCAGTTAATTGTATTAGTAATTCAAAATCTTAATCAACCATTCGAAATACAAAACTTTTTTTGAGACTCTGATTTCACCATTGAATCAGCGTTAACATTTTTATAAATTAGTATTTAAAATTTTCAAATTTTGTTAGCAATGCAAAAATGAATCCGATGGATGTCTGGGTTAATTTTTTTGGTGGCCGGCATTTCAAAACTGGTACAGTTTGTCAGGGTAACAAACATGTTTAAGCTATTGCCAAAATTAGCTTTCATTTCAAGGATCGAAATGTTTGTGTAAGTGGAGTTTATTGAATGTTGTCGCTTCCATTACGGCAGCGATTAAAGCGTGTTAGAAACGATAACTTTTCTCTAATTAGCCCCAACAGCCCTGCTCAAGTACAAATCCACCTTTACAAGTTATTTTTCACCTTGCATCATTATTTCATCTGTAAGTCTTCAACAAGAGTTAAGACTCAGGATCGCGTTGCCTAGGCGACAGTCGACTAATGAGTTGTTACGCCATATTCGCTCCACTCTGTTCCCGTTACGTTCTGCAAAAGTAATCGGCGACAATAAACGGTTTGCTTTCGGAATAATTGTAACAGTCACGTTATCAAAGGCACGAACTGCACAACTGTTCGCCTTTATTTGTCGATTCCGACATTCAGGTGTAATTGTGTCAGCGGAAGAAAGTTATGGTTTTATTTTCTCTCGCAAAAAATGGGGCGGGGAAGTTCGCTGGAAGTTGTCGAGTCGGCTCAAGTTCACCGTGTTGACTTTCGGCGAATCCGTAAAAGTGCTTTTGTAACGATTTATTTGTTCAGCCTCTGCCCTACTTCAGATGTGTTTTCACGTTTTTAAAAAATATTGATGGATAAATATATTTTTAGTCCGAAAAAATATTTTTGTAGGTAAGCTTTAAAATTTTGAAGAAGAGCCTATACTCAGCCTGTATGATAGTTCAAAGCATATTATGATAATTAAATTAGATTTTTTTAATGTATTATAAGATAACATAAGAATTTAAATGAATGCCATTTTAAAATTGATGAACGGATTTTACTTGAACTTTATTTTTTTTATCTTTGATTTTAATTGAACTTGCGAAGCGTTGTGTTTCTTCGTAACGTTATTTTTTGTGAAATTCGGTTCTGTCTTGCAAGTCGCATAGTCGCCTACCGTAATTATATATTTAATTTTCATTTGTTAACTGTTACAAATTCACTGATAATGAATTCACTGATACAAAAACATTCTCACGTTCAATTATTTCCTCAAACATTCCGAATTTGAAAGAAAAATCTGACATCCGGTTCTGCTCAAAGATCCAGCCATATATGAAAGAATCTAATTCAACTTTAAGTAAAAGAAATTTTCGTTTCGAGAGTGAATTGGGGATGGAAGCAGACAGCGATCGGTATTTCTTTTGTGATTTTTATAATTACCTACTGAACAGTACATGTCTTTCTTGACAAATTATAAAACTTCATACAAGAGCAAAATTTGAGCAACTGATTTTATACATGAGCAACATTTCAGCAACTGATTTTTGAGGGAATATTCCAATTTTCAGTTTTTTTCCTTTTATTATTGCAGATTGTGCTCGACTGTCGTTCTCAGTTGCTTCATTTGAAACCAAAACATACAACAAGAAAATATGCTTAGATGCCAAGGCCTATAAAGTGTGATCAGGAAGTACGATCAAAACCTCGTATTTTAACTTAGACCTTGGCAACTAGGCTTTTTTTTGCAGATTTAGGTTTTAAATTAGGCCTTCAGCTTCAGAACTAGAGTTGACTACACTCTAGAAACACTTTACACACACAAATGACGGGAAATGTCCGCAAGCACTATAATAATAACACAAATATACCATCATTAATAACAGTTTTTCTTATTAGCTGTTACTTTAACCGAATTATTCGGACTATATATATATATATATATATATATATATATATATATATATATATATATATATATATATATATATATATATATAAGTTATATAGACAATTATTGTAAACTTTGTTAGATTTAGTGTTAGACTTAGCTATATTTAATGCTGACAATTTAGCTTTTAGCACAGTAAGCATTTTCATGTACCTAGAGAAGAAAGAGCAGAAGCTCAGTGTGAATCGAGGTTTCACTCAGTTCGCATCTCAATGCATATCAGACGAACTTAAATAGTTATAATAAGTTTTAAGTGAATATTAAAGTCTTATTTTAATTATTAAAAAAGTTGTTTTTTTAAAAAGCGACGTCCCCGAAATCATACCATAACTGGCGCAGTCGGTAGGACACTTCGGGAAAATTAGTGCATATAATTTTTTTTCAGTTTCAACTGTTAACCGAAGTGTCGAACAAAAGACCAACCGTTTAATTTAATAAGTGCATATTACTAAATTGAACACAACCAACCGGCAAAGTGAATATTTGCAACCGTAGAGTGAACATCTACATCCGAACCAAAGTGAAGTGAAAAAATTGTGTAAAAGTTCAGTGCATCACGCAATGAGCATAGAGTTTTGGATTTTGTAAGTAATACAAAGAAGAATAACCTTTGTGAATCTGTATACATTATCCTTAGTTATTTATAACATTTTAACTTTAAATAATAATTAAATTAAAAATTTACAATGGCAACTCCTGTTTTAAAGAAGGAATATCTAGATATGATTCCGGAATATTCTGGAGAACCAACAATGTTAAGTAGATTCATATCCATTTGTGACAAAATAGTTGCTAAATTTTATGTAGCTAGTAATCCCGAAGACTTTCAAAATGAATATTTGATGTCAACGATTTTAGCTAAGTTAAAAGGATCTGCTTTAGAATTAGTTGTAAGTTCTAATATTTATGCTTGGTTAGATGTAAGGAAAACACTTTTATATTGTTATTCAGACAAAAGAGATTGCTTTACATTAAATCTCGAAATGGCTGAACTAAAACAAGAAGTCAATGAATCACCATTTAAATTCTATGACAGAATACAAAAATTGTTAAACCTGCAAATAGCATATTTTGTAAATAAAGAAGTAGGCAACCATTTGGTACTATGCGAGTACGTCCAAAAATTAGCTTTACGAGTTTTATTAAGAGGGCTACAGGAACCATTAGGTTCTCTTATGAGAACGAAAAATCCCACAACTTTGGGTGAGGCACTTAACATGCTTACAAACGATTTCCAGTTTAAAAAAAACGGATTATTCCAAACAAACCGTTCCAACATTCCACCAAAAAACCAATATATGCCAATCCGTAAACCAATACCTAACCATCAGTCTCAACAAAACCCTTACAAACAATTGCATCAACCACCACAACCCAATTCTAACTATGGACACAGACAACCTTACAATCAGACACAAAAACATTTCGTAACTAATTATACTCCAAAAGCAGATCAAAGTTATCGACCCACGCCAATGAGTATTTCGAATAGACAAACGGGCACCGCGATTAGACAAAATAAGTTATACCAGATGACCGGCAAGCAGGTTGACCAAGAAAGCGATGACCACGCGATGTACGAACTGACGAGGCAAATACCTAATATTTCCTTATCAGACCAGGATGTAACAGACGAGAACTCGGAAGAACAATGTTTTAAGGGGAATTCAAAATGAAACATGCCTAGTATATTTAGATGACGTCATAATTTATTCGACCAGTCTCCAAGAACACATACAAAGACTTAGGGAAGTTTTTGACAGACTAAGAAAAGCAAATTTTAAAATTCAGTTAGACAAAACCGAATTTCTTAGAAAAGAAGTAGCGTATAATCTCAGGTCACTTAGTAACAGCAGAAGGTGTCAAACCAAATCCAGATTAAGTGAAAGCAATTAAAAACTACCCAATTCCAAAAACCACCAAACAAATTAAGGGATTTTTAGGTCTATTGGGATACTATAGAAAATTTATTAAAAATTTTGCTGGAATTACTAAACCTTTTACAAACTGTTTGAAAAAAGGTGCAACAATCAAAATAGACGATCCAAATTATATAAATTGTTTTGAAACTTGCAAGAATATATTATCTAATGAACCTTTGTTACAATATCCAGATTTTGAAAAAGAATTTAATTTAACTACGGATGCTAGTAATTTTGCGATCGGAGCAGTGCTTAGCCAAAATAAAAACGGAGCTGATTTACCTATAGCCTATGCGAGTCGAACGTTAAGTGATAGCGAAGTCAATTATTCGGCGATAGAAAAGGAATTACTTGCTATAGTATGGGCAACTAAATATTTTCGGCCCTATATCTACGGAAGAAAATTCAAAATTTATTCGGACCATAAACCTTTACAATGGCTTTTTTCAGTCAAAGAACCAAATTCTAAACTTCTTCGGTGGAGACTTAAATTAGAAGAATACGACTACCAAATAGTGTATAAAAAGGGCAAGTTAAATCAAAACGCTGACGCACTTTCTAAAATACAACTAAACGTTAGCGATACCAGCCCAGTGAACTCAGGATCAACGACCGATCAAGACATTCAGCAAACGGTAGCAGAATCAGTAAACTTATATTTTCCGGAATTAGACGAAGGACTTCCAGAAGTAGACGATGCTCAATCGATGTTAGCCAACATAGATGAAACGGAAGATATCTTAGTCGACTTGGCAGCAGCAGAAGATAACGCTGAAGATAACGACCAGACGTTACATTCAAATTATGAAGGTAACACAGTGATTGAAATGCCAATTTTGGATGAACCTATTAATTTTGGAAAAAACCAGATAATAATATCTCTTGTAAACTATAACCCCAAAAAAGTAAAAATACAAAAATTATTTAACAACAGTAAAACAAGATTCATTGTAGAGATATCTAAAAATAATTTCGATAATGATGCCGTAAATTTTGTAAAACAATACTTAATACCAAATATAAAATATAGTATATACTTTGAAAACGATATTTATGAAAAATTTGCAACTTGCATAGCCGGACATTTTAAAAATTCGCAACTATGGTTAATTAAATGCACCACAAAATTAGTGGACATAACCGATGAAGACGAGGTTCAGGAAATCATAAAAAATTATCACGTAGGGAAAACCAACCATCGTGGAATTCAGGAAACATACGAACAAATAAAAAGGAGATATTATTGGCCAAATATAAAAAATCATATTCAAAATTTTGTAAACAACTGTGACATTTGCTTAAAAACAAAGTACGAGAGGATACCCTTAATGCTAAAAATGAATTTAACACCAACAGCTACGAGACCACTACAGATAATGCACGTGGACAGTATTACGCTTGATAAGCAAAAGTTTCTAAGCATTGTTGATAGCTTCTCTAGATATGCGAAGATGTATTGTATTGCAGGTGCACAGGCTGTCGAAATAGTCAGCAAATTCTTGGAGTTCTTTTCTCATCATGGCATACCAGAAGTTATAGTAGCAGATAACGGCGTGGAATTTAATAACAGGTTAGTAAAAGAAATGATAGATTTACACAAAATAAAAATTCATTTTATAAGCACACAACATCCACCATCGAATGGGATGGGAGAAAGATTACATTCTACACTAATAGAACATATAAGATTATTAAACAACCAATCTGAATTTAAAAATGAAACAATACAAAATAAAGTAAAATATGCAATAATCGCCTACAACAACAGTATACATTCTGTAACGAAATTAACTCCGTTTGAAATTTTAAATGGACACATAAATTCCAATTCACTTTTAGATATTGACGTTGAGAGACAAGTTATGAATGATTACGTTGCCACCCACAAAGAAAGGACACAAAGATTGTATGAGATTATTAGAGAAACAAACCAAAATACAAAGGAAAATATTTTAACTAAAAGGAATGTCAATAGGGAATTAGTATCCGAAATTCCATCTGATGTTTATGTCAAAACTGTACAGAAACAAAATAAAACTAAAAACAAATATAATAAAGAAGAAGTTACTTCAGTAAACGCGGAATTAAAAACGGCAAAAATTAAAGGGAGACACCCTAACACCAAACAAAAAATCCATCTATCAAAAATTAAAAGACCAAGGAAAATCAGTAAAATTCCAAAATCTAATGATCCTTCTTTAAATCCTGTTCCAGGTCCCTCCTCTTCCTTCCGGGAGTAATTAAAGATAAGCTAGAGATAATTTATGTAGAAAATAAAGTTAATATTAAGAAAACTAGGTATACTTCAACCAATTATAATTTCCACAAAATAATTGTTCAGTGAAATATAAAAAAATTCATCAGTTCTATAATAACAAATTACCATTAGAGCCAAAAATAGAAAATATGTGGGCATTTGAAAGTGTAATAGACGTAAGTTGTAAAATTAGAGCTAAAGAAATAGTATATTTACTGAAATTGCTTATTGTAAATGAAATAGACTATAATATTTATAAGTTGTTATCTGTACCAACCAAATATGAATCAGGATATATAACTGTAATTCCTAGAGTAAAATATATGATAATGTCTAAATCTAAGTTAGGTAAGGTTAAACTCTTAGGTTTAAACAGTAATTGTAAGAACAAAATTCATTCAAAATCTCTATGCTCATTGGAACAAATAACTAATCATAATCCTGATTGTGAAACATCTATAATACAATCCGGCAAGACGGACAGCTACAAATATTCTGCATTGGAGATTCCTGAAAATTTAATATGGATTCCTGAAATGAACCAATATTTGGCAATTTTACCTCAAAAGGAAACTACAGCAACTACACTTCGAGGGATCTACTTAATCAGTCCCAACAATGATTCAATTCTTTATCAAGATAAACAATTGTATCATTTAATTTAGACGCTATATAAAAAAATTCATCAACATTCAGTTATTACAACAAAAATCAGCATTTGGACCATCATCATATTCGGAAGTCTTCTCCTGGTGATTATTTATATTGTGTTTAAACGATTTTCGGGAAAAGGCCAACGTCAACCCAGCACTCGACCACCCCCGGAAGTTTTATTTAGGGATGGAGGAGTTATATAGACAATTATTGTAAACTTTGCCAGATTTAGTGTTAGACTTAGCTATATTTAATGCTGACAATTTAGCTTTTAACACAGTAAGCATTTTCATGTACCTAGAGAAGAAAGAGCAGAAGCTCGGTGTGAATCGAGGTTTCACTCAGTTCGCATCTCAATACATATGAGACGAACTTAAATAGTTATAATAAGTTTTAAGTGAATATTAAAGTCTTATTTTAATTATTAAAAAAGTTGTTTTTTTTAAAAAGCGACGTCCCCGAAATCATACCATAACTTATATATATATATATGAACTACATTTCAGCAAACATTTTATTAAAATCTTATTGTTGGTTTTGGGAAAGTCCAATTGAAACAGTTCTTTTGACGCAAACATCACCGCGCTTGTATAGGCTGTATGTTAAACTTTACGCCTGGTAGCGTTGCTAAGTAGGTGGGAGGGAGGGCCGGGGTTGGTTATTGCGTGCCTTTATTATCACTTGAGCAGGTTTAATACAACAAGTGGCTGCTTTAAAAAAAACCTAATATACAACGTCAGAATTAATTTAAAGTCAGGAGCGAAACTCGAGAATTGCTCGCCTTAAATGAAAACCCGGTTACAATGTTTTTTTACTATACTGTGGCAAGTCTTCTGCTTCTAAAGGCAGACTATACATAAGGCTTAATGTGCAACGGGAGTATATTAAATGTCAGCTCATATCAAGTGGACATTCGATAATACTACTTCATCCGAGGCTGATGAAACCAAGATAAAACTGAGAAGCGGTAAATTTTCTTAAAATTGGTTTATAGAATTTTACTCATATTTTTAAAATTTATAATTCAAAGTATCAGATAAATATGAAATGAAATAAAGTAACTGTTATACCATATTTCAAAACTGATATTCTGAATGGAGTTTGGAACTTTACATATAACCAAAAGTTTAGTAAAATCTCATTAACCAATTTTTCGATAGATTTCGAATGTAATTTTTTTTTTAGAATGGGGCTTCTGTACAAAGAAGTTCATATATAAAGTCTTACACAATATTTATTCACTACGTTTGAAAGTCAGCGAGCCAGTTGCGTGTCTTGCGTAGGATTCATATCCGAACAGAAGGAAAAGCGAAGGAAACTAAATTATTTCACTTTGCCTTCAGAAAGAGGAACTGTTCCGGCTGATTGAATTCCCAGTATAACATTTCGTCCTTAAGGATCTTCCTTTTCCGTGTTCCTTGAAAAGAGAAGCTATTTAAATTTACATAGATTTGTGGCTTTTACCTTTGCTTTGAGTTTCTCCGGCTGGAACGTATGTCTGCCAATAAAGTGGAAAAAATACAGTGGTTACTGGAAGTGTTCACAGAGAACGCTCGCGTCGGAAACTGTGGTACGAATGCTAAAACACTAACTTACGGACGTGCGAAAGGGCCTTAGCTTTACAAAGAAAAACATATTTCGGAAAACGTATCGTTAATTCTATAGAACTCGTTCCACAAAATTGGTTCATCGGATTTTCATAACTATTGACCAAAACGTCCGTCGAGTTATATTGCTTCAACTAAAACATGTGGTACTAAGCGGAGGCGGGTTGCCCCACTACGTTGTAATGGCCGCCTTAAAAACTTGTTCTGGAAATCATGATCGCTATTCACAGCTGAAATTCGCAAACTGTTCTGTTGTATACTGGCACACAGCATGCTAGTGTTGCCCGAAAGCAAACGTCTTCCCTTTCAAGTTGTTTGTCGATGTTTCCTCGCCATTAAACCGACTCCATCCTAACGACGTTAAGGGCCTAGGTAAACGGAGGAGGGGTGAATTTATTACCATGTCGAGTTGTTTACGAAAACGTTACCCCTCCCCTCCCCTCCCCTGTATTTCTTTGTATTGTCATCAAACTGGTAATTAGACCGGTGAATTTGAAAGTAAAAGCGTTTCACGTCAAAAAAATGATTCACTCTCGTTTTTTCAAATTAAATTTGTTTGAAAGAAACTCGAAATGAAGCCCCATTTACAGTGATATAGCGACGAATTCGACTTGTTTATAGGTATCATGACTAGTTTATGCAAATTACAATGAAACCTAATTTTGAATAAAGAGTAAGATAGTTATATCATTTTTTTTTAATTTAAAATGACAGCCATTTTGAAACTGTTCTGCAAATTTTTTACCAACAAACTTGCTATGCTATTAGCAGAATTGATTTTTGTGCCTAATTTGACTAAAATTGTGATTACTAACGTACTCACATTATAATAATAAGACTATACATTTAATGCGATCCCCCTCACCGACGTCACAAAATTGCCAATTGAGTTCGCACCCCGTCACATAAATATTTCTGCAAATTCGTCGGAGCGACGTTAATTCAGATCGACGTAAGTAGCGCAAGACAGCTGCGTCAAGAAAAGTCAACTGATTCGGAACAAGTGATTTAGGAAGCAACGCGACGCGCTGAGAGGAAATGGAAAATATTTCAGCCTGACAGGCGTGCCAACCTTCAACACCTCGGCGTCGCCATTGTTTTATTCAATTTGCTAAACCCTTAAAATCACTGTGGCAATAATGTGTATAAAACATTAGCCGGCGTTCGATTTGATTCACATTTGGCACAAAAATCGATTTTCTTACTAGCTTGGACAAGTTCGTTCATTTAATCGTTTCAAAATAACGGCTATTCCAGATCTTTAAAAATCTGTAACCAGTTCGTTGTTTTTTTTTAAATCTGCTTTCAGTGTTATAAACAGCGTTAAAATCTGCGCAAGTTAACATTTTCAGTATTTTTAGAGTGGTTTGTAATCCAATAAAAATGTATTCGATAACCATATCGTTTTATTTTTTTTATTGACTTTATACACATGAGTGTTCTTTTTGTTTACGTAAAATAGAAATTATACTAATTCGACTAAACAATCTGACTCGACTTTAAGCTCAATGAAGTTGTAGGTTGTGACGTTATCTCGTGCCCCACACTACTCCACCAAGGGCGCACAATACAACTGTCGATGCAACAATGAACTACAGACAAACGGTGGGACGAGATAAGTCTTTGTACGTGACTAAAAACAAAGCCAGCTTTTTGGATTGGTTTCCCTGTGTCGGGCAAGCCGATAAATCCAGAGGCAATACAACGGACCGAACCGATCGCGATAATACCGCAGTTGTCTCTCCCCGGTACCCGAGTGCTTATTTGTCCGGTGAATAAAGGTCATAACGCAATTCCTGATCTAAGATTTCAATAAAACTTTTGTGATAAAAGCTAAATGCTGTAATCTAGCAGAGCTACAGGTGAGCGTCTAGTAACCTCGGAGCACTTACACTAGTTAAAAACTTTGCCGACAGGGTTCTCCACTAGTTACTACACTACTGTATTTGGAGAACGTATTTTATTATTGACGACTCCTGTAACGAAACTACCCTACTTAATATTGCAAGCCGTGCAAAAAGTTTTCCGATTTCCTGTCCGCCCGTCTTGGCTGTTTGTTCGTCTCTGTAGAACGTATTGTGACGTTGATAGGATTAAGTTTTGTCTACCTTTACCGAGGATTTTATTATAATGTAATATAAAGTTACTTAAAGCCGTAAGAAAATACGTGTTTATGTTTCTTCTTGTGTGTGAATGCGCGTGTGTATGCTTAGGCGTGCGTGTCGGATTTAAAAATAAATGTGGCACAGGATACAAAATTTAAAAAATATAAAAATAAATGTTTAACACAATTACATAATTTTTCTTTTATTACAAATTATAATTCGATTAAACAAACAAATAAAGAGATTTTACATTCATTTTGTAAATACAATATCTTTTGGTATCGGGCGATGTGTTCCTACAGGCAGAGCAATTAGTTTGTTTATAAGAAATAATAATATCGATATAATTATAAACTTGGTTTTTAAAGTTTATTTTGTATCACAATTTCTTTATTAAAATTTAAAAATCTTTCGAAATGTTCTAACAATTTCTGTAAACGTTACGAAATTATGTTTACAGTTTCGATGTTACATTTATTAATATGGTAGTCGTATTTTTCTTGATAAATTGGTTACAATATAATTATTCTTCCCGTTTTCACACTTAAATTATCTTCCTTTGATCACTGATCTTCAGTTAATTTAATGCTTCTCAAAATGCATCTAGTCTCGCTCTGATCGTTTCAACGTTACTAAAAATTATTTTCCTAGAACTTAATGAAAATTCAATTTTTTTAAATTGGTTTATTCTTTTCTACGTTCTACGTTTTTATTGGCTGTATCTAGCGTATTTTACCGCCTTTTTCGCTGATTGGTTTTTGTATATAGGCCTAACTGTTGTCGATCAACTGTTCTTACCGATAATCAGCTGTGCCTACTGTATTTCAATTTGATAGCCCAAACGTAATAGCCTATATGGACAGAAATGTTTGTGTTGTCACAAGGACTAACAACACGTAAGTGCACATTTCGGTTCAAACAACACCAAAATTTATTTTGCTATAGCTTGGACAAGTTACTTCGCGAAAATCGTTTTAAAAAGCGTTCGTAGAAAGTGCTAATTTATGTAGGTTTTATCGTTGATAGCGATAGCGAAATCATATTTTTGGTGAAATATCATTATTTATTTTAAATTTTATGTGGAAATATTAAACAATCTCTGAAGAAGTGTTATGGAAGGCTCGGTCGGCGCACGTTTGAAGGCGTTATGATACGACTTGTTTGTTGTGTTTTATATATATATATATATATATATATATATATATATATATGTGTGTGTGTGTGTGTGTGTGTGTGTGTGTGTGTGTGTGTGTGTGTGTGGTTTCAGGTTTCATTTGGCCTATAATAATTAATTAACCCTCTTTCAGTTTAAATTTAACGTACGCTTCAATCATATAGTTTTTGTTAGCCTACTTATTTGTAGCTTAAAATTGTTTTCAGTAACTGTGCTTTCACTTCAATGTAATTAAAACCAGGTTAAAAACTTTAATGAAGGTAATATGGATTATGTCTGAGTGGTTATGAAAAACCAAGAAATATAATTAATTAATTATACTTAAGGTACTTAATTATACTTAATTAGTACTTAAGTTTCGTTGAAATTATTCTAGACAATGTATTTAAACACTTCTGTACAATTAGACTACTTTTTACGTACTACTACACAATTAAACATATTGTTTGTTTCACATTTGTTCATTTAATCTTTGAAAAGGTTTAATGGAAAAATTGTTTTAGAAGGTAATTACTATTTAAAATAGGTTAGCCATACTTATACTGAACATGTGTAGCCTACTTGAACTTAATATTTGAAAGTTATAATAATAACTTTATTTGGTGACTCGGTGGTCATTGTGCATAAAGCACCGGTCAGTATGTTACGTACCTAAACTGGGCACCTTAAAAGGTTCTTAGTTCTAGCCGCAGTTACTCCCGTTGCTTTTCCCTTACAGTTAACGCTGATCCATCGTCCTCATTAGTCTAACTGGCGTAAAGAATGGACGCAAAAAAGTTTATTTAATAATAATGCTGAAGATATTGTTAACTTTAAGTTTTTAGGGCCTTCAGACAAAGCTAAAGACATATAAATTCGCGGCGAGCGTATCCGTCTGCCTGCCAGTAAAAGAAAAAAATATTCTAATGATTCTTCAATATAAATAAATAAATAAATAAATAAATATATATATATATATATATATATATATATATATATATGAACCTTAAAAAACCGTTTTTTGGGAAAAAAATCACAAACAAATTTAGTTGGTTTTTTCCACATTGCTCGTCCATTTACAGTGTGACTGCAAGTAAACAGACTGCGATTCAAAAGTAATTTTTATGTTTGGACACATGTACGTTTCAAGAAATCACTTCAGTCTTACGCTACAAGCGGTACAGTCCGAGTCGCGGCGGTGCTGACGACACGCCGTGCTCAAGCACGTACTCGACCTTTTTTTTTGCTACGAAATATAAACTGCGAAAGTGTATTTTTATTTTGTAAATGTAACAAGTTATGTAACTGTAACATGTTTTTTTAGATTTGGTTATCCTTTGTATAAGACACGTGAGAGTAATAACCGCCGCGACTAATTGTGTTTTACTACGCATGCGCTAGTTCCGCAACTTGGATTGCTTTTGTTCTCACAACGTATTAACAAAGAACATTGTCTCAGACTGTTTAAAACATAATTAAATGTAGCAGAACGTTGTTTGAAACAACCAGGAACATTAACTAAATCCTGCTGACTGTTACCCTTTGGCTCATTACGCTAGCAACTGAAGAATAAGATCGGATATCAGACCAGGAAGAGTCAATCGTATAAATAAAGCGATGGCATTGTTAAATTTATTTTCTTAGGAAACACGTTTATATACGTGAATACATTGCTTACAGCATGCAGCGTGCAGTACGTACGGTAAAATGTCCGCCTTTCTAAGAATACATTGACAGCAAAGATATATTCCAGAGATAAATACGTGTCCTCGTGCAGGGAATGCTTCCTTGACGGAAATAAATTGCAACACAATGGCGGCAATATGTTCCCCGAGGAACGGCCTGGATTGAAATCACGTGTCCTGAAGATATACAGTAAAACGGTTAAGTAGGGCTTAGTTCGATATTAGAGCTCATTGGAAAATAAGTGTTACGATAAGATATTGTAAGCAGTGTGGCGGTACCGGGAGCTGTGACATTACTTCCAGAACACGTAAGTGTGCGATGGTTGAATCGTATCTTCAGAAGCGTAAAGCATAAAAAAGTTAATTTTTTTTTACATTACAGCGTCTTAAACTTTTAAGTGAATTTACTTTTTTAGAAACAGTTTTCATCACGTTAGCTTGCCGCGATTATTGAATGAGCTCTATTTTAGTAGCCATCATGGTATGTCCCAGACCCGAAACCACGCACTTGTAGAACACAGTTTTGTCTTCAGTCAAATTGACATATTTATGTGTTTTGGTACCTTTTAGTTCTTAAATCGTCATGTTCGCGATTTACGATTTACGATTTAAGAACTAAAAGTAAATTAAAACATTAAATCGTAATGTTCGCGAAGGAATTAAAGAACGAATAGTATTTGGAAGGAGAGCTGTATCTATGCTGAACGGGGTGTTGTGGGATCAAAACATTTCAAAAGAGAATAAAAAAAGAATTTACGACACAATTGTAAAAAGCATTATAACATATGGTAGTGAGGTATGGCCAATTAAGAGCAGAACAGAAAGAATGCTGTTGGCTACTGATATGGACTTTTGGAGAAGAGCGGCAGGAAGATCAAGAAAGGAGAGATTGAGAAATGAAAGTATACGGAGGATAATAGACATAAGGCATACAATTGTAGAGGATATAAGAACAAAACAACTGGTTTGGTACGGGCATGTACAAAGAATGTCGGATGAGCGAATTCCCAAAAAAATCATGCAATGGCGAACACCTGGAAGAAGAAAACGAGGAAGGCCGAGACTGAGCTGGAGAGAGGGAGTCGAAAAGGAAATAAAAAAAAAGGATCTACCAGAAGACCTGTGGTGAGACCGCGATCGGAAGACGGCGTAGAACGTTGTAGACCGAATTATAGATAGATCGTAATGTTCGCAAGTTTTATTCAAATTTGTTACAAAAATGTATTTTTATATTGCCTTTGGTTAGTTAATTTCTCAAAAAAAAAAACATTTACGTCTTTCAAAGTAGTGGTTATAGGAAATCTTTAAAAAAGCTTAACTTTTTGCCGTACACTAGTTGAATTGCTTGTCTCTTTAATAGCCGCTATTTTAGATCAGACCAAAACCAATTTCCGAGGTAAATTCATCTTTCACGATCTACCAAAATGTGATTTCAAATTGGCTTCAGCGAGACAAGCTGCGCGCCACAATTCCGAGTTTCTATTCGTACATTTGCCTAAACGTTAAACCATTTTACTGCTTGCAACGACACAAGCAGGCAGTAACGAACAAAACTGTCGAGCTGCCTCGAGTCTCATATCATTACGCAGTTCTGTCGCAATTATTTATTTTTTTTATAACCTTTATAGTCAGTGTTGCCAACACGTCTCGGAATAAATTCCCTCCGTAACAACGTCACAGACTCGCAGCTTGTTAGAAAGTTATGTCTGTCCCCGTAAAGTGCAAATCTTGTTTTATTATTGAACGTATCTTTTATTTTATTTCAGGGCGTTCGTTTGATCCGAAACCCCGGGACGCGAGAAGGTCGTAAAAATTTTTGTGACTTGACAAGTTTGGGTAATTGGGCGATAAAATCAAAGTGTAAAGTTTTTCTTTACTGAACATTTATCGACGGGATGGATAAAATATTGCCGCGACGTAATAAAATGTATTGTTAACGGTAATGCACGTAATTTACAAGAAATGTTTAATTTTCTAGTATATAATATAAAATGGATTCTACTAGCAACACTGTCCAGTAATTAAAAAAAAACTTTATTGTTAATTTGTTTTAACAAAAACATTTTAAAAAATTCAAGTTAGAACTAAAATCAAACGTAACCTCCTCTCTCTTGTAAAGCTCTCTAAAATAACCGGTTAGAAAATTGATCTAAAAATGATCAAATTTCTCAAAACTATCTAATTTTGCTCATAACAGAGTTACATTCAACTGAGTTCAAATTGTAATGGCAGTTGTAGAAGCGGTGCCTTAATAATAATAATGTTTGCTACGTTTAGAATAACATTTTATTTTGTTCCCGCCACGCCGCGCCGTGTAAACCGCTCAACGCAAAACATATGCAGATGTGTAGCCAAATTGCATAAGCAACGCCTGGGAACGGCGTCACCTTTGTTATGCTGTTGTAACGTGCAGAGTAAAGTACTACTCGTACTACTGTACTGTTCCTATTGTGATTAATGTAATACAATAGTTTAGTTTGGCTATACGATATATATATATATATATATATATATATATATATATATATATATATATATATAGAGAGAGAGAGAGAGAGAGAGAGAGAGGGAGGGAGAGAAATTATCTGATATATAACACGGCTACCAGCAAATATTCAAAATTATTCTTAATAATAATTATTTTTGAATTTTGATATCCATTTTGGTATCAGTTTTCACAGCCGAAGTGATTTTTAGCATGTAAGTCAAGGTTGCTTATATCGCGAAATTTACCAAAGTTGTAATAAAATAATGTACGTTTTTTCGAGAGTAAATTGAGGAGGGGTGACAAATCAAACGGCGGTCAACGTATACTTTGTTAACATGTATAATGTTTTAGAGCTGGTTGTGATGGATTTTGTGGTGCGCGTTAAGCGAGGAACATGTTTGTATTGACATATAACAGTATATTTCGCGCGTCGCATGTCTCGTATTAACATAATTACAACAAAATCTGTCGTAACCATTTTGATGAAATCCGTTTTTTAACTTGTTTTTAAAATAAAATTGTATTTACTACCGGGATGTGGACAAGGCAGACTCAAATGCCAAATTTCAACTAATTTTGTCAATTAGTCCAATGTCAAACTGTCTACACACGCACACATTCCAAATTGTAACCACTTTTTTGAACTCAGGTAGCCTAATGGAAAATCGATTACCTTCCACTTTCGATAAGTATAGTAAGAGAGTAAAATCATTGCTACTTGAAACTTTATTTTGATTAATTAATATTGTTAGGATAGTTGTAATATTTATCTCATTGTTGCGTGTTGCAGGATGCTGTTTCGTCACGTTCTATACGAGAAAAGCAGCGTTGGAAGCTCAAAACGCGCTGCACAACATCAAGACTTTAGCGGGGGTGAGTGTTATGTAAGACCTTGGAACACGTTTTGTGGTACCGTTAAAATATCTACAAATATTGTGTTCTGTACGTCAGGATCGGTGCACATTTTATACGGAAAATCCGTTTAGTAATTTACCCAGTTTTTACACTAATGCCTTGTTTCGTGTAAAATAACGGGTTGTAGATAAAGTATACTTGAGAATGACTCTTATTGGAGGCGTTGACAAGACGACGTAAACAGTTGACGTTTAAACTTTTGTGTTTTTAATGAATTCCAATTAAATGGATTTATTAACACAGTGTTTGCTAAATTTTTTTTATGTGTAAACGTGCAACAGTAACTTAATTTTTAAATAACTTAATAAATAATTGTAAATAATATCAATAACTTATTTGTTGTTTTAAAGAAGGGTTGTAATAGAATTTTATTCTAAGTAAAAAAATATTGCAATCGTAGTGATTTCATCTTGACATTATAGAAAAGATATTTTCAGTTCCTCTAGTCTAAAAATGTTTTTCTCACTTCGATATTTGTCCGTCTGTAATTTTTTTTTTTTTTAGGCGGAAAGCACATTGAGGCTGTTATCGCCTCCCTAAATGTAAGTGTGAGAGTAAAGTGTTAAAGTCGTAAGTGTAGTATTGTAAGTGTAAGTGTGTGTTAGACTCGGGTACAGCGAGGGACATATAAATCCTCTCAATAGGTGCAGCTAGTTTAACATGATTGGTAGTGTATTGCATACGTTCAGAGGCTACGAGCGACCCTATAGCACTAAACCAAACAATTTTCGTTACGTCATACAATCACCAAATTTTAAAAAAATCATTCACCGTGTTAGTTTGAAAAACCAATAATATAGTCAGGAAAAAATTTAATATAGTTGGTTACGCTGTTCTAGTCTAATGCAATTTTTTGTGAAAAATTGGTAGTTTTACTGAACAAACGCCGTATAATCGCCAGTGAAGGATGAGTTACCTGGCCACTCCACAGCTGACTAATTACTCAACTGCAAACACTTGTTGCCAAACACCAGCTCCACATTTTCCACTTGAAGCGGCGTGTGTCTGGCTTCTGTGCTTTATGGCTTACTCGAAAGTGTGAATAAATAAAGAACAATTCAGTCCGACTGTAGTTGTGTTGTTTTTTGCATTCTGTTGTGAACGGACTTTGGGGCGAAAATATATTGTGCGACCTTCCGCTTTATCAGTTCTTACACTGCACAAAATATTTCTTAATTAGACCGTTGGCAATTTAGGGACGAAAAAAATATCCACCTTAAAAAATCTACGATCAAACTGCATACCGAACTTCAACCACCTTATAGTCGCTGTTCCAGCTCAATCGAGAAAGTAACTTTTATAGTCGCCGAGTACAGCGCCGAGTTACTGTGTGATCTTATAGTTGCCGAATTTCATCTTCATAGTTTCGGTTTTGAGAAATTTCGTCAACTCCTGTCACAAATTGGGTACCATATTTCACATTTCGATTAATCTATTTTCCCCTTATAAAAAGTGGTTTAATTCTATACATAGATACTAAAACAGATGAAAGTTTTCATTAGAATTTTGCATGTAGCCTTGGTATCTCAGTATCGTTGTTTAATTTAAAACTCTTTTCTTTAAAACAAATGAAAATCACATTTCTTTTAAAATGATTCTTAATCAAAATTTTCTGAAATGTGGTAGACAAATAGGATTACCCAAACAACACAAATGATGTAGCTTTGAAAAATATGTTTGTGCGATCTACAGGGAAAAAATTAAAAATGTATTCAACGGAGTAAATTTGAAACACGAAATTCACGGTGCATGAGTAAATCAAGACAAGCAACACTGTTTATCAAAATTTCCATCAAAATCGAGTGAAATTTAATTGGATTCATTTTAAGAAATTGAATCGACGTTTCGGTTTATTTTGTGTGTGGCTATTTCTTTTGCAGAAACAATTGCAACATTTATTTTGTGGAGAATAACCGTGTGTCGATTAAGTCTAAGCTATCTGTCCAGTAGCTGCAACTATACGCGCAAAGTTGTACAGTAATAAACTGCTGAATTACATACTTACATTCAGGTAATTATTTTAGTAAAAGTTCTAATTATATTAATTAAAATTAAATATTTTTCTGAAAATTACGCCTATTTACCTGGAATATTCGCGGTGGCAACGTTGAGCGAGAGCGGGACTGCCTGTAGGAAGTAAAACAGTCACAACTTACATGAGCGAGCCTTAGGTAATAAACTGTTTTCAGTGTTTAAGTGATTTCTAATAACAGTTTTAATATTTTAAGGTAGCAGGCAATAGCAATAAACCTTCTTTAATTTAATGAAATGTTATCCACTATTCATTTTATAAGTAGTATCTGAAACTAGCAAGCCTTCGTAAATAAATGTGGCACCCTAGAACAGTGCTAGACTGTAGGGCCTATATAGTTTATTACTAACACGCTGCCACATGTACTGCTACTGCGCTATTTGTACTTCCGTTGTAAAACGGAACTAGGTACAACGTAGAACAAAAGTTGTACAACAGCTGTGTACCACTTTGTTTGATTAACTGTTGATTATGGTCGGTGTGATTTGTTTATTCGTCCTTTTGCGGTCTTTGAGCGCGTTTTATTGCAATAGTTTCGTGTATTGAGACACTGTAGAGTTATTGTAGAACAGAAAATTAACGTTACGTTTTTATAAATTCGTACAAAATGTAGAGATCATTTTGCTAACAAGTAAAGTCGGTTGCAGAGGTTACAATTTGACTTTTTTGTAATGTCTGTACGTGTAATTTGCTATGCCTGTTTGTATGTAACGATTAGTTAATTGTTTTCTAATTATAACTGAAATTGCTAACTCGCTGACGTCATGGAAACGGATTTTCACAAAGCTAACAAAAACTGAATAATAATACTACTCTTAAACGTTTTGGTACGCGAAGGTATTTGTTTTTTAGAACAAAAAAAGCATTCCTAAGGCTGTTACTATAATCAGTTTATGTGCTAAGCTTTAATCAAATATCTTCACCATAATGGCGAATGTTAATACGACTATATACGTTGACTGTATAACTGCTGGTCATTATGTGTACTAGAAGTCAGGATTGGTGCTCATTTCATAATGTTGGGTCTTACCAATATTTTTTACAACACGTTTAAATATTTTACAAAAAAATTCCTAATCTAGATATTTTCAGCTCTTCTCATACGGTAACTGTCTTTATATAAAATGTATAAAGTAAAAGAGTTGATTAAAATTGTATCGTGTAGGCACTGAATACGTAAACAGCTCTCACCCTTAGAGAGGCCAGAACAAATATTACACCGCCCCAAATCCTCCCTCCACTGTTATTCACAACTCAACACTTATTTCCTAAACGTTTACAATATTTCACCCGATTCAGGGGGTTGAAATCAATTTCCTTCGTTGCCAAAAGGTACATTTGCCATTTGCTGTTGTGCCGATACAATCTGTTGCCGTTCGATATTGTGCAATATTGTTTCGTGTAGTACACGGCCTTGTAGTATCCGAAATTAATGTGCATGCGTATAGCAAATATTCAGGTAATATTGAAGAGTACATTATGGACCGGGAACACGGCTCTTTTGTAAAACTTAAATTGCTTTTATTTCCAGGTTTTTACGCAGACTTCGGTTTGATTTTTCATGATTTTCGAATTTTATTGTTAATTTTTTTAACAAAATCTGCCGAGTTGATTTTAATAAATCATATCCTTTAGATATTTACTGTTGTTAATTCTTTCTTTAATTCTTCTTGAACCGAATTTTTGCGTCCAAGCAGAAACCGTTAATGGCATAGTAAATCATATTTGTTAGTGCTCTTGATAAAGAAAAAAATATTACCTACCCATTAGCGCGTCCTTACTTTAACCCTTTAAGTGCGCTTTATCGACGATATTTGAGCGACTGAATTACAACAGCCATGCTGTTTGCTGTTTGCGTTACTGTTAAAACGTTATGTTTGGTCCTTGGCGTCGGATTCATGAATAATGGAATCGCCGAACCGGAGTTAAACAGTTCTGTTACATTTCAGTGGCTGTTTATAATGGAAATGCTAACTTGGAGCTGAAGTGTTTGCTGTACTGATGGCAGGTTGTTTTGGAAAATGTTTAATAAAACTTTCAGCTTTTGCTGATACCATTTATCGGTATTAGGGTAGACGAACAAGGGTGGTTATACAACAAGGGTGGATCAGGGTGGTTATACAAGGGATTTTCTGTTCTATTTGTTCAGATTTTGTTCGAGTGTAGCCTATTGAGACCCACACGAAACGACAGCTTGTGAGCAATCGAAAGAAACTGAAAAGTCAATGTAATTTCTAAAAATCGATTCTGGATTTTCTGAAATTTTAGTCATAAATAAAAATACGTAACTAAATAGAAGTAAATCAAAGACAATGACAAATGTGGGATTGGTTTGTTTTTTTTCATTATTTTTGCTCTTAAACTGAATTTTTCGTGTGCGTGACTAGGATTTAAACAAAGTATGATAAACCGATTTTGAGAAATTATACAGATTTTCCGGGAGGGGGTTGCCGATAGCTTCAAAAATGAGTTATTTAAGTAAATAATTAAATGTGCTAAGTGTATGTGTACTGCTTTGCAAACATTATTCTCATTTTTTAATATTTCAAAGGATAGGCAAATATTATCTAGGCTATGGATTGCATTATTGTTGCCAATTTGTTGCTTGACTTCCACAACAATGTGAATGTTTTCCTTTATGTGGTCACAACAATAGTTGCGTTGCCTAAATTTGAGGCGAATCTATCCGGAGACACCGGTACGACGATCCAATTACCCGGCATCCCCATCGCATCGCAGTGCCCGCATTAAAATCCGGCTCACAAGATTACACAATGATTTAGTTGCGCGAGGATACGGTGCATTGTCTGATGAAATCGACGGAAATAATCCCTGCCCTGCCCTGGGTCGTAAGAACACTGCGCAGTATTGTTCGAATGAAACCTATTTCACCGGTTTTGCAGTATTTGCTTTATAAGACTGTAATGTTCGATTTCGTTTTATGAGTTTTTCTGTAGTGGCCAAACATTGTGTATAGTATATATTGTGTATAGAATATAGAAGCCAACTGGTTCAAGGGTTCTGATAAATATACTTGTCAGTTTTTTCGTTTCTTCAATAACAAACTCAAATAACGTACTTTAATAAAGAAAACTAAACCATTCTTTTGAGTAGCAAACTTCAATATGAATATGAATGTAAATAACAAACATAGATAACGTTTTTAAGTAACACTTTTAAATAACTTACTTCAATAATATTCTTCAACGTAGGCAGGTAATACTCTATAAAACAACACTATAACTCTCTTCAATTTACTAGAGCTTATTGGTTGAGCAAGTCTCTTTATGAACTTAATTACCAATAACTTTAATAAAAATATTAGATATTTCTAGTTCGTGAAAAAAACCCTTTCGAATAAAAATCTTATATATGAATAACTTGCTTTAGTAGCAAACTTAAAAAAAAAATTCGTGAACAACAATCTTTAACAACACTCTTTACTAATAAAGTTAAATAATATTCCTGAATAACAAACAGAAATAATTCTCTTGAGTAGTAAAATTTAATAACACAATTGAATAACAAACTTAAATAAATGTTTTGAGTAATAAACTTGAGCAACATTATTGAATATTAAACAGAAATAACTCTTTTGAGTAATAAACTGGAACAACATTATTGAATATTAAACAGCAATAACTCTTTTGAGTAATAAACTGGAACAACATTATTGAATATTAAACAGCAATAACTCTTTTGAGTAATAAACTGGAACAATATTATTGAATATTAAACAGAAGTAACTCTTTTGAGTAATAAACTTGAACAATATTATTGAATATTAAATAGAAATAACCCTTTTGAGTAACAAACTTGAACAACATTATTGAATATTAAACTGAAATAACTCTTTTGATTAATAAACTGAAACAACATTACTGAATATTAAACATAAATAAATCTTTTGAGTAATAAACTTGAACAACATTACTGAATATTAAACAGAAATAAATCTTTTGAGTAATACACTTGAACAACATTATTGAATATTAAACAGAAATAACTCTTTTGAATAATAAACTTGAACAACATTATTGAATATTAAACTGAAATAACTCTTTTGAGAAATAAACTTGAACAATATTATTGAATATTAAACAGAAATAACTCTTTTGAATAATAAACTTGAACAACATTATTGAATATTAAACTGAAATAACTCTTTTGAGTAATAAACTGGAACAACATTACTGAATATTAAACATAAATAAATCTTTTGAGTAATAAACTTGAACAACATTATTGAATATTAAACAGAAATAACTCTTTTGAGTAATAAACTTGAACAACATTATTGAATATTAAACAGAAATAACTCTTTTGAATAATAAACTTGAACAACATTATTGAATATTAAACTGAAATAACTCTTTTGAGAAATAAACTTGAACAATATTATTGAATATTAAACAGAAATAACTCTTTCGAGTAATAAACTTGAACAACATTATTGACTATTAAACTGAAATAACTCTTTTGAGTAATAAACTGGAACAACATTACTGAATATTAAACATAAATAAATCTTTTTAGTAATAAACTTGAACAACATTATTGAATATTAAACAGAAATAACTCTTTTGAATAATAAACTTGAACAACATTATTGAATATTAAACATAAATAAATCTTTTTAGTAATAAACTTGAACAACATTATTGAATATTAAACATAAATAACTCTTTTGAATAATAAACTTGAACAACATTATTGAATATTAAACTGAAATAACTCTTTTGAGTAATAAACTGGAACAACATTACTGAATATTAAACATAAATAAATCTTTTGAGTAATAAACTTGAACAACATTATTCAATATTAAACAGAAATAACTCTTTTGAATAATAAACTTGAACAACATTATTGAATATTAAACGGAAATAACTCTTTGAGTAGTAAACCTAGCACTAAAATAACAAACTTAATTATTGCAACATAGCCACCGGACCACATATTTAAATAATTAGAATTATGTCCTATTTTTCCGTCTAGTGGTTTATTTACTCATCTCGTAAAGGCTAAGCGGTTTCGACACCTTGCTGTTTCATCTTCAGGCCGTAATACAAAATGTCAAATCTCTCTGTCGAGGTCGTCACAAAGTTAAACAAAACATTGAAAACACACATCACAAACACTAAATGCAATTACACGATTAAAATACACACGATAAAATTTGTTTTGGTTGCACGTATTGTTTGGCCAAACCACATTTTATCGTGTGTATTTTAATCGTGTTAATTCGTTAATTTTGTTTAGTGTTTGTGACGAGTGTTTTCAATGTTTTGTTTAACTTTGTGACGACCTCGACAGAGAGATTTGACATTTTGTATTACGGCCTGAATATGAAAAAGTAAGGTTTTGAAATCGCTGTAGCCTTTAAATAGACCACTAGACGGAAAAATAGGTCATAATACTAATTATAACATACTTAAATATTTTGTGTGTATTAAAATTAAATAACATTTAAATAACAAACTTGGATTAATCTTTTAACCAGTAACGTGAATAAGAAACTTAAAAATCTCTCGTATGTAATAGAAGTAAATAATAGTCTTGTATAACAAAAGTTTAATGAGGCTTTTGAGTATTAAACGTAAATAACATTTGAATATCAAACTTAAATAATTCTAAGTAATAAACTGACTATTATTATCGTCGCTGCTACCAACACTGCCACCATCATTATAAAAATAATTACGATAATAAAATTAAATACCTAACCATCCCAAGCGTAAATATCTGTATCGAATAACTGACTTAAAAAATTACGTTAAGTCTTAATTGTCCTTCAGTTTAATTTAAAATGTAAGTAACATTAAATTTGAAATAATTCATTTTAGCAAAAACAAATTTTTTTCAGTAGCTAGATTTAATTTTAGAATCTTAGTGAATATTTTTTAATTAAAAAGTAATCCTAATTTTAGTTTAAAAAAGTACGGATCTGTAAATTTGATAATTTTTACCGTAATTTTTTTTTTAAATAAGAAAAGCTAAACTTTGTTCAGAAATAATCATGCGTTATTGTTATAGGCTAACCAGAATTAGTCGGGCCATATTTCGCAAAGAAAGGAAAACTTGAATAAATCACACACGTTATTATATCCCTTGAGCTAAGTTTTAAACAAGAAAGACAATTTTTCCGCGGAGGAACCTTTATCCGAAGTTTTCTTCGGGGTTTTAAAAGTTTTCCGTAGATCTTGAACTATTTTCCCCGAAGGCTGGAGCACAAGTGGCCGTTCTTGCTTTATTTTATCTGTCCGTCCCGCTTTCTGTAGATTTACTTGTCCAATAAAACTTGTGAAATCCATTTAGTTCAGACGTGAATATTCTCAGCTCGACCACTCTTAATCGAAATATGAATTTCTTCATCCTTGCATTTTGCTCCAAGAAGTCGGCACCGATTTTAGAAAAAAAACATTTTTTTGTTTTTTAAAAAAAGGAAAATTTATTTTCAACATATCTTGATATTTTTACACGGCCACTGTACTGTCTTTGTACTTCGTGTAGTGAGAAAGTTGTGTTTAACATTAAATTATTGAACACCGCAATAAATATAAAAGCAGAAAACATGATTGCCAACATTAAATACAAAACCTAGTAAATACGCTTATTCTTTAGTTTATTGTCCTCGTCCAGTGTGCCCAACCGCAAACACTTTATTGCCAACATAACAAAACCGAATCTATAAAATACACAGAAATACAATCGGATGCCACGCCACTATCGGACCTCTGTAACTCTGTTAGCGGCTGGTTTAATGCCGTCATAATCCACTTCTCGACCCACTATACTCTATAAAATAAACGATAAAGTCGGAAAAGTACTTTCCGATAATCTGCTTTGCCCCGCAATCACAAACATTGTCTGCGGCGGACGTTTTTTGTGTCAAGGGTAAAATGAGTAAAGCTCTGCGTCCACAAAGACTGTGAACGCGTTGCCGATATTATATCGGTCAGTTTTATATGAATAGGATGTTGGAGGTGCCGTGTTGAATACACTGATATGTGCACACGTTGTATAAAAATCGGCCTTCACATTTCCTAGTTAATATTTGATGTAACCAAATTTCCAAAATGTTGCAATGTCAGTATTTGTGTGTACTTCTTTATAAAACTACATTGCGCTGTTAAAACTGCATAAATTGGCATTTTAAATTTTCAGATTGCATTGAAAAGGAACCCTGATCGCCGGTAGATTAGTTATAAAATCATATTTTTTTTTAAATTGAAATTTTCTTAGATTTTCTAAGTTTTCTTAAGATTTTCTAAGAATATTTCAAAAGGCACGATGTCAAGGCTCAGTCACCTGGCTTATCAGATTACCAAAGTTGTTGCATTTACTGTCCTTGGAACCCGCACGACAATCGTCTCCCCGGCTGTAAGAGGGTTGATAAAGACGGGGCGAGGAGGGAGGTGACGGATTGCAAACTTTCAGAAAGAAACGTTCTCTTAAGTAAACTTCGAGCGAAGTTAACAAGTTGGGAATTGAATTGCAGAAAGTATTTTGATGTTTAAAAAGCTAAGTGGGCAAGCGCGATTTTTGTCACTTAATGCTACGGATGCCGCGTGAAGGTTTTTTTATAAAACAAATTCGCTAAAAAATAGATTTTCTAAAAAATATATCAAATTTTAAAATTATAGTACTGAAGATAACAAGAGTAACGTAGGCGAAATATCCACTGCAGCCAAAACAGCTGCAAACTGAACGCTCCCCCTCAACTTTGCATAATCCCATCGTCTGATAATTGCTAAAATAATTCCTAAGGATCTTAGAATTGTTCGCGGACCCTCGTACAAGGCAGCTTATCTGGATATCTTCAGGAGGACGATTATAGTTCCTCCGATCCCACTAGGCGACGGGTAATTTAATTGGAACACAATTTGTAGAGAAACTCGAATTACGTTTTCTTCATTCTCGACGTTTAATTCAGTTAAAATACACCAGTCGCGCTCGAGTCGCAATTAGCTGTTGTTATTCATGGTTTTGTTACGTAAGACATTAGTCGCAATGCATCCAGAATTTGTAAGAGAATTTCAGAAGTAAACAAACTGCTCCGATTTTTTAATTGACAGTTACAAAATCAATAAGCCTTAATTGGATTTGACCGAAGCAATTTCAGTAACACAACACTCACACTTATAAGAAACGATTTGTTTCAGCAATTAATTACAAATCAGACACACACATATTTCTTGTGCAGGCTTTTATTTCATCTCGCGCGTTTTCGTGCAGGTATTCTCACGGCCTACTGAATTACGCCCTATAACACCGCTGTAGCGTGTGTCAGGTTGTTTCATACGAAAACAGGCAACGTTGGCCTAATCGCGGCAAGCTGTTGTGATAGAAGCGAATTTTCAATGACAATTTTGTTGTATCTGATGTTTTTATCCGATTTCAACATAATAATAAGCTTTGAAATCTGCATAAATTAACATTTTAAACTGTTATTTACATTGAAAATGTTTAGATGTTATTTGTGCAGATTTTAATATCAATTATATATATATATATATATATATATATATATATATATATATAACAATTGACTTCGAATAATCGCCATTTTGAAACGATTCGACAATTTTTACTTGGATAACGAACTTTTCTAAGTTATTATCAAAATCGGTTTTCTTGCAAGGGTTGACTAAAATCGGACCGAGATTAAAATTGATATCGATACCATGTTAAAATTGATCTCGACGACTAATCGAGATTAAAATTGACTTTGAATATCGGATTTTATAGTTGGTCTTTGATTACTTTTTATAATTTAATTTAAGCTAAATTTGATCAAAATGTCTCTTGCCGATTTTTAAAATATTAATTTTTGTTTTGTTAATTCCAGTGTCTGTTTTAATTAAACTTGTTCTTAAATATCGGCACATGCCAAATTTCATCGAAATCTGTTCACGCGTTTTGTCTTCAGCGATTAGCACACACTGGTAAGGCTGCGGTTTTAAAACATGAACATCAGTGAAGATATGAAAATATATTTTTGCAAGCACCACACACTTCTTGTAGCGAGAAAGTAATAGGGGTGACACTTGAGGGCATGTTGATTAATTACCCGGCCCACTCTAGCGTTATGCCTTTAATTAAGCCTTATGGAAAGCTAACCCTCGCAAATTTCATCCCTTTACTTGAGTTCAATTAATTTACCATAGTCTGTGTGTTTACCCCTGCTCGACAAACTGAGACCTTCTGAATATTTTTCTTTCTCTTCATCCCCTTCATTCCTCGTTCTATATAGCAAGTAGCCATATTAGGCGAGACACATTGCTGGAGACTAAACTAGTTGTGACCGAGTTTTATCTCAAGGACGACTTTTGCACTCACCACCGAAAATATAGAGTGATAAAGTAAATTGAACACTTAGCGGAACTGAAAGCATGGGTTTATGCTTTCCATATTTTCTTTAAGATTACTTGGAAACTAGAGGGAGGGGAAAAGAAAGAGTGAGATAGATATTTATCACGATAGTGTATGTTGCTTTGAACGGGAGCTTGCATCTGTAATCTATGGAATTTATAGTTTGTGCAAGTTTTTGCTTGTCTTGACCTGGGGTTTATAGGTTGGTTTGGAAAAATGGTCTTAGGGTTGAATTTTTAATTCATATTTTTGTTTAATTTCTCTTTGGTTCAAGAGAAGCAAATATATAGTGATGCCCTTAGGGGCGCTTTAAGTATTATTTATTACTTTTTTTTGAGATGTTGAACCCTAAAAGTTCAACGCATTTAGATTAACACTCTTTTGAATATATAGTATTTTTTTCATAACCGCTTTATAATTTTATTTTTATACAATATTTGTTAATTTTCATATAAAAGAAAAGTGTAAAGTGCTTTTTCTCTTTAAGAAATTCTTTATGGTGATGTATTATTGTTACTCTCCCATGTCACTGGTAACAAATTCCTTCAGGCCACTCGAAGTGTGATATGGCACACTGATGGCTTTAATCAAACCTTAAACAAAGCCAAGTTATGCGAGAATGAATATTGATACTCTATACCAGGCCATCGCTAACATTCCGTGATTAACGGGGGTGAAAGGTGTCGTGGGGGTGGGATTTACACCCCACTAGCGTCTATTGTTTATTGTACAACTTCACCCCTGCGGCTTCTGTTGGTAGAAGTTGTGCATACATAATAGTCTGGGGTTAGAATTATGCGATTGTAATAGATTATAGGGTTGCAGTTACACACCCCTGTTGTAGAGTACAGTCTTTTGAGTAGGTGCTTAGGGGTTTCTGTAAATTTAGCGTTTCGATTCTTCCTCTGACGCAGAACTGAGTTAAATTAATTAGTTTCTTGCTGTCTGTTAACTGATTTTACTTGTTACAAAGCAGTCTAGTTTTGTTGTGTTGAAATATGTTAGAATCTTGCGAAGACGTTGGCCATTACAAATGTAAAGTGTTTACTTCCCGTTTATTGTTTTCTGTCATAAATTTAACCGCCGTCAAAAGATTGTATTTTATTGACTCACAAACCGCCACTAGACAAAATGTTAAGGTGACGTGATAACGAAATATCGAAACTGAAGTATATAATACAAAATTGGTTCATAAAAACGTTACAAATTTAAGTAAAACAACGTATTTTATAAGTGTTTTTTGTTAATCCGGATGTTTCATACCGAAGAAGTATTTACTTCGGATAATCGGAAATTTTGTATAAAAAATTGTTCCATAAAAACGTTCTAAATTTAAGTAAAATATCCCATTTTAGAAGTGATTTTTGTTGATATGTATGTTTCTTGATGAAGAAGGATTTACATAGGATAACCGGAAATTTGCTATAAAAAATTGGTTCCTAAAGACGTTCTAAATTTAAGTAAAACAAAGTTCATACTGAAGAAGTATTTACGTAGGATACCCGCTAGATTGTCCCAAATGTCCCAACTCACTGATGCAATATATATATATATAGGCACGCAGCGGTGTCGCTGACATGATGGAAGCTATATACGTGCACGCAGCTGTGATGGAGGCTCACACAGGTGTCTCGCTGACGTGATGGAAGCGAAATCACGCCGGTGGATAGTGTGTAAACATATAAAGTTGTGACGTCGGTGTGAGCGTTATTAATTAATCGAATAAATAAATGTATACCAGAAAAAAAAGTTGCGCGTTTCTGGCGGGGCTCGAACCGGGGACGTTGCGCGTGTGAGGCGCATGCTATAACCACTGTACCACGGGAGCGTCTTGGGAAATTAGTGCGATTCGAGATATATGAAACGTAACGATTCCGCTCGGGTTTGCGAATCGCCATCGTGTTACATGCCCGGGGCCTGGGGATAGCGCGTTATATAAACACATAAAGTAAGTCTATCTATGGCCGCCGCCATCGTGGCCCGGGGCCTGTGGATAGCGCGTCATATAAACAGTACTTCATTCTATGACCCTCTCTCTCTCTCTCTCTAGCCGCCGCCATCGTGTTACGTGCCCGGGTCCTGTGGATAGCGCATTATATAAACATATAAAGTAAGTTTATCTATGGCCGCCGCCATCGTGGCCCGGGGCCTGGGGATAGCGCGTTATATAAACATATAATGTAAGTCTATCTATGGCCGCCGCCATCGTGGCCCGGGGCCTGCGGATAGCGCGTTATATAAACATATAAAGTACTTCATTCTATGACTCTCTCTCTCTCTCTAGCCGCCGCCATCGTGGCCCGGGGCCTGTGGATAGCGCGTTATATAAACATATAAAGTAAGTCTATCTATGGCCGCCGCCGCCGCCGCCGCCGCCGCCGCCGCCGCCGCCGCCGCCATCGTGGTACGTGCCGAGGGCCTGTGGATAGCGCGAAACATATAAAGTAAGTCTATCTATGGCCGCCGCCGCCATCGTGGTACGTGCCGAGGGCCTGTGGATAGCGCGTTATATAAACATATAAAGTAAGTCAATCTATGACCGCCTCTCCCTCTCTCTCTCTCTCTCTCTCTCTCTCTCTCTCTCTCTCTCTCTCTCTCTCTCTCTCTCTCTCTCTTGCCGCCGCCATCGTGGCCCGGAGCCTATGGATAATGTGTTATATAAACATATAAAATAAGTCTATCTATGACCTCTCTCTCTCTCTCTCTCTCTCTCTCTTTCTCTAACCTCATCAGCCATCATGTTACGTGTCTAGCTCCCAGCAGGGTTGTTCATAGGAGGACTAGGGTCGCTGGATAGTGCGTTATATAAACGTATAAAGTACTTCATTCTATGACCTCCTCTCTCTCTCTCTCTCTCTCTCTCTCTTCCCCTCTCCCTCTCTCTCTCTCTCTCTCTCTCTCTAACCTCATCAGCCATCATGTTACGTGCCTAATTCCCAGCAGGGTTGTTCATAGGAGGACTAGGGTCGCTGGATAGTGCGTTATATGAACGTATAAAGTACTTCATTCTATGACCTCCCTCTCTCTCTCTCTCTCTCTCTCTTATAAAAAAGGATAGTGTTTTAATATTATACGTTAATTTTTACAAAGTTATTCATTAATATGCTACTTTGGCCACAGTTTAAAAAAATATTTACTCGAAAACCATGATGACTGACCTCTCGTCTTACGTCAAAAATAAGGAAAAAAGAAACAAAGATGTAAACATAAAATTGTCTTTGTTTTATTTTAAACATCGTTTGCTTGCAAAACAAACAAAAAACACAAATATACATGACATGTAGTTGAATTATTGTAAATAATGAGTTAATGAAAAAAAATGGCTTATAAAACAGTTACTAAGTACAAATACAAAACAATTTACTAAGTACAAAGAAAAAAAACAAAAACATCTCAAGAATTGATTATTACAATGTAACTAAAATACAAGACATATAATGTATTGCATATGTATACAAGACATATGATAAATATATTGAATTTATGGAAAAAAGACTTACAAATCATCGTGGATGGTGTATGATATATGTAGGTGCCCAGTCCGCTGTCAATCCGAGAAGTAGCGTACAAATGGCCCTTTTCAGGGCTCACATAAACATATTGACGATTGTCCTCTGTGTTTGTACACGGGGTTGGAACCGTCGTACGAGGTGGTGAAGCCGCCGTCGTAGCCCACATTACAATCCGGTGTTAAGCAGAAGGCTTAACCCCTTGAGGGAGTAGCCCCAAACCATCGCTACCCCCGGTGACTACCACTCCATGACAAAATTGTAGTCTCCCAAAAAAAATTTTTTTTTGCTTTATATTTTTAATTTTTTTGTATTTTTACTTTTTTGTTAGGTTATTACAATAAAAGATTACACCGTCAGCGTAGCGTACGCGCACGCGTGCAAGGGAGAATCAACTCCACACCAGTCACACACAAAACCCAGGTTTACGGGAGAATTAACTCCACGCCAGTGACCTCCAAACACACACACACACACAACCTAGGATGACGGGAGAATTAACTCAGCGCCAGTGACCTCCACACAAACATCTCTTTGGTTTACGGGAGAATTAACTCCACGCCAGTGACCTCCACACACACGTCTCTTTGGTTTACAGGAGAATTAACTCCACGCCAGTGACCTCACACACACACACACACACACACACACACACACACACGTCTCTTTGGTTTACGGGAGAATTAACTCCGCGCCAGTGACCTCCTAGACATAAGCGCGCGCTCGCGTACACTAAGCATCGAGTAAATCGTAATAATGTTTCGCGCTCTGCAGAGCACACTTACTACTATCGCTATTATGATGGGGTAATATGCATTTGAAATATGTACATTTGACATTATTATCCAACGTTTCGGGTAATTCCAAAACGTTCGGATGGTAACGGCGTAAAAATTGCGCTTTTTCCGCACCTTTAGTGTACAAAGTGGAAAAAGGTCTGAACATCTCGCGTACGACGTTCTCGTCGAACGGTATATCGCCGTCCGCCCACTCTATACAGTGAAAATATTCGCGTAACCAAAGAGCGATTTTCTTACTCTTTTCGTTTAGCTCGTGAAAACCGTAAGGCGATTTGAAAATCGTAACCGTGTACGAGAAACGGCTGACAACGGCCAATTCTTTCACTATATACTCGCCGCAATTGTCTACGTACGCGTGAAATTCAACTACCGCTAGCCGATTCTGCTGCTGCTGCAGCATGTTTTTTGAATAAGACCACTTCGTCGTACAAACGGTCCGCTTCGGGCAGACTACTGGATACGGGTTCGCCGTCACCGGCCAGACACTCGATGATGTACGCGATCAAATCTTTTCGTTATAAAACAATTCTTTGATACGACGCGTCACCAGAGGCACACTGTCGACGAACAATTTCCACTCGTCGGCGGTCAACGAAACGGTATGCGGACCGACGCCGACGCCGCTGTACAACTGAACGTATCTCTTACCGAACACTTTCCGGACAATCACGTGACCTTGACTGAATTTAAATTTTGTCGAAGCGGTCGAAGCAGCAGCAGCCGCGGCTGCCGACGTTATATTCGTCAGTTCGTTCAGCAACTCGTTGAACGTGAAATAGGTGAAGAAAACAAATTTATTTTTACCCGACTGCACCAAAACGCCCAGCTCGTGTGCGGCGTGCTGGAAAAGACCGGTCACGATAAATTTACTGCAATCGCTGTTTAAAAATTCAACGTTTTCAAATAAATACCTAAAGGTAAGTTTGGTGGCACCGTACGTCTTGTAGACTGCTGGCGATCCACGTCCATACGCTCCATGACTCGCACTGAGCGCTGTAACACTCATCTCGCACCTACATCACTTCTCCCCACTCCTCCTCCTCATCCCTACCAGCCTAAAAACCCGCTATATTCTTAATAGCGCCTGTGAGTAGGGAATAGCTCATGTGCTTATCGTAAAAGATAACGCAATAGGCCGTCGTATTGGCGGGAAAATTATCGGAAGCTTCTATTTCCAGTTTCACGTCGACAGGTCCCGACCTGAACGAATCTTTGTGCTTGGAACAATCGATTACGAAAATCGGTGTTTTCTCTTTGAACGTTTGCAAATCTACACAAGGGGACGGTTCGCGACCGTAATAGTACTGTTGGAAATCGCAGAATTTGTGGTACGCTAGCGCCGCACTACCGCGTACCCGTTCGTAAGGGTGAAAATCCGAATTCAGATGAACGCGTACGTCCGTGATGTTGCAATAATCGAACGCCGACGCGTCTTTAGCGATCTGATTGGACCTATCCGTTTGAAAGACTAACGCTATGATCTGAGGCATCTGGTCTATAGTAGCCGTCTTGAGGACCCACGATTCGTGTTTTACGGCCGGCCACCACGGTCGTACGATAACGTCCCACCCGCGATACGCAATGTGCGCTGTGATGTTGTTCTGAATCTTTCGCAACGTGTCCACCTCGTGTTTCCCGTCCACGGTAATGTGATGTAACAACCACGTGATACCGGTAATCACGAGGTCAACTGACGTCGCGCCGTCTTCGCTGTAAACGGCGTTCAAATCGGATGCCGATCGTAAGAGTACCAGTTCCTGTTTCACGTTGACCACTATCCGCCGGTAATCCTCGAAAAATCCCATCAACATTTTCAACGGTACGAGTACGGAAAATTCACCGCTACTACTATCGGGAGACACGTACCTACCAGGACCCACCCAACCGGCATTTTTGAGGTTATTCACCCTGTACTCGGGCGTGGACAGTAAGTTTTTCACCGTACTCACGATACCCAATTGACGCGTACCGTCCACTTCGTTGCCGGCTATCTCATATCTGATATTGTCGAATAGAAACGCCACGCCGTTGTTGACAAAGTCCACTTTAGCCTTGGCACCGTTTTCTTTTTTTCCCGTCAACGTACCCGTAATGTAAAGCATACTCTCGTGCGGTAACGTCATGATGTCCTGTTGGTTAACAGGTATGCGGATCTCATCGTTATTGCGGAACGTGGACGACGCGTACGGTTTGTGGTAATGATATTCTTTACCGGTGATCGTATTATCGTACACAGGTTGTCTTTCGAGCGCCAGCATATCCATTATTTCGGAACAATTTTAAAGCCTAGAGATCGTAAAAAACGTATATTCCTAGGTGTTAACACTCTCGTGTTTGTCCGCGGACTAACGTCGTGTCTATACGTATCCCGGTTAAATACGAGACCCATTCCGCCTCTTCTTACCGACGTCTTCTCAAATGCAATCTGATCGAAATAGTTTCGTTCCGGAAGTCCACGAGATCGCCGTTCTGATCTTTCAGGCTGACGGTAAGATTGTGAATCGATTTCACGTTGACCGGTAAATATATTACCGTTCGCGGGATCTCGATAATCTTATAGCCGGGCGGTACGCGGGGATAAAATTCGTGTATAACGTGACTCTCTACACCGTTTTGAAACGAACCCGACGCCACGTTACATTCGATTTGTATTACACTGACCTTGATGATGTCCACCGGCAGATCGGAAACGTGCACATAACCAGGTCGTAGAATTTTCCTTTCGAAACCTAGTAACGTGCCGATCGTACGTTCACCGCTGAAATCTATCGTTTCCGAACAAAATATCTCCGCCTTTAACGTGTTATTGTTCGGTTTCAAAGAGAAAACGATATTCGAATCTAGTTTCGATTTAATGTACTTTTCAATGTCGTCGATTTCGTACGAACCCGTAGGCAATTTTACGTCTACCTGTTTGGAAACAGTTGTATCGTCGACGTCAGTAGTAGTAGCAATTAAACGGGCGGTTCTTGTATCTTCCGTGTCTTTGTCGGCAGCAGCAGCAGCACCAGCAGTAGTACCGGCAGTAGCGGGTGATGAAAGTTTTCTTTTCTTTTCTTTTTCATTTACAGTAACATGACCCAAATTTTGCAAAAAATACAGAGATCGTTTATCGCGACCATCGCCACTAGTCGTCGTGGTCGTCGTCGTAAACAATCGAAATTCGTTATTAAAGCCGTCTTTGATATTCGGAATAGAATTGTACGTAGCCAAATCAACCAGACCGATTTCCCATTGGCCGCCACCACCGTCGGAGACGTCGATGGGCGGGAAAAAATCGCAAGAAAGTGAGGAACTGTTTCCGCTCAAACATATGGACATGACGGTGTCGTGAGAAACTTTAGACACAGATGACCGCAAACGACTGAATCGAAACGCTGGTATCTCGTGTAATTATAGCGAATATCGGCTGCGGGGCCGAAATACGCGATCAACTCTTTCGGCGGTCTCAGATTACCGAAACTATCGAAATACTCGACCGCATCGCCTTTCTTTTTATAACATACCCAGTGAGTACCGTCACCCGACAAGCTGTCCAAATTCACGATAGCCGATTCGTTTCGCCACGGTTTACCGCGCGGTAACGTGTCGCGCATGAAAACACCGCGGAACGCTGCCACGCCCAAACGTTTGGCGTACTTTTCCAATTCTAAATTCGTCAACGGTTTGATCGGTATCGAATCGATCAATAGTTTTTTTTTTTTTTAGTGGTCCTACGACGCTTTCTGCAACCGCCGCCGACGCCGCCGCCACCCACCTTCTTCTTGTACGGCCCGAGGTAAAGACCTTTTCCACGTAAACCAGAAATTAGTTGTTTAATAGTGCGTCTTTTTCTAGCCGTCGTCTTCGTCGTCGACGACGACGACCTCTTCTTCCTCTTTCTGCCACCCCCTAATTTCGCTTTCGCTTTCATCGCGGCCGCTACCGCGAGCGCTGTCGCTCGTTCCGCTAGAGAAGCGTCACTCGCTTTGACACGGTTCCAAGCTTTTCCCGCCAGACGATTATCAGCCTCGCTACGATTTTTTGAATCGCTGTACCGGCTGTATGCGATATCGTGTTCTTTGCACGCCTCGTCCAAAGGATTTATACCCTTGTCGCCGCGAGCTAATCTCTTCTTCAATTTAGTTCCCGGACCGCAGTAGTTGTACGTAGGTATATGTAGTTCGACGGGCAGTAAATCGACCGCTTTGTTTATAGCGGACGGTAGTAAATCGACAGCGGACGAAATCAATCCGCGACCTTTCCTAATCACTCTCCGTTTACGACTGACACGTGTTGCCTGTTTACCGGCCATTTTAACACTAAACACTAATTACTACGACTAGCTCTTTAAGTAAAAGAAGAAGAAGAAAATTTCGATTAACATTTATTCTTCCCACACTTGGCGCCAATGGGATAAAAGATTCTGTTTAGGGTCATCGTGACTGTAACGTTTCCTTATTTCCTTAGCCAAAGAGATAAGTTCTTTGTGAATATCACTCGTCGTACCAATCATTGCTTTATTAATCGCTATTTCTACAGCTTCGGTCATCTGATTGTAAGTGACAGCGTCGTTATCGCTCGACCCTTTGCCCATGTTCCTGATAGGCTTATATTCAGCATCAAAGTAACCCTTAACACCGCCGCCGTTTAATGTGTTAAAGGCAACCCACATTTTAATGTTTTCCTCTTGTTTGTGTAACTGCTCTACGTTGACAGCGTCAATAGGCTCCACACCTGCAGGTACGTTTGTGATTCTTTTACTATTAGCGTTGAACACATCACCGGTCGGCAGTCGAGTAAGAAAAAGCGTATTTTGCATTAGAAAATCTAAATTGACAGCGTCTTTAGCAAGTACAGGTTCCGCTACGTGACCGAGACGTTTATTCTGTAGATGCCAACTGTTACCGCTTGTAACGCTTATTACGCGATTATCCACGTACGATTTTGTAACGGCATCATTTTTAGCTGTGGGTGTTTTAACGTTACTGATAACCGATCCGCCGGCGTCAAATTTTCCCCTACCACCATCTTTTACGAGCATATTTTCTTTCGCATACCGGATGTTGACCGCATCTCCGTCCAATTGTGGCGGGCCTACATTACGTAATCGAAAATTTTCAAACGAATAACAGTCGACCAATTTAATGGGGATTAAAGATTCTAAATACTCTTTGGTCACGGCGTCGTCCGCCGCTGTCGGTCTAGCTAGACCGCCGAGAGGATTATTTTTCGCGTGATATTTTGCAATCACCGAGTCGAATGTTAAACAACGTTTCATCATCGTAACCCTATTTACGGCAACGTCGTCGCCGCCGCCGTCGTCGTCGTCAGGCGTGTAGACATTACGTAACGCTTTGTGTTTTATATCGTAATCTCCGTCCTGAGTAAGAGCGAATCCGATCCCGGGTGGTCCACGGCGTCCGGAATTTCTGCTGCCGTCGCCGTCGCCGCTATAACGTCCAAACTTGTCGACACTCATCGTATCACTGCTCGTATTTTTCTATTTCCCGAACCTTTTATTAGTCCCGCCTCTTTGAGTTCTTCTATAATGGACGCTATCTCGTTGGCGTGACCCGTATGACCGGCGTCGTACGACATGAGCAAAAGCTTTAATCTGTCGCACAATTCGTTTGGATCATCCCAGTACGCGTAACCTTGACCTTGTTTAACACGACTCGTCTTCGTCTTCTTCTTATTTTGTTTTGCCGGCGGAAACAGGTATTGTATAACACGTTTGTATTTAACCGAAGTGTGGTTGCGGTTGACCGGCGCGTAGGACTTGTATTTCTGGAGGTGAGCGTTTGTTTGTATACAGATATTTTTGTACGCGGCGGCGTCTTCGGTCGTGTACTCGACGGGATCCCTCATGAATAGTATTTCGTATAGGCCCTGTGTACCTTTATAGGTTGCGTCATCGATAACAATGTCGCCGTCGTCGCTGAACTGTATCGTTTTCGAACCGACCATTATCGAGTCTTCTTCTATTCGCGGTCCGTACAGATTATCGATTTCTCTTTTCCTCGCCGTATCGGTAATCATTTTCAACATGTATTTACGTACTACAGGGTGGTTAAACGTCTTGTTTATCCATTCTATCGATTCGTCACGTCCTTGCGGTGTCGACACATAACTAGCTACATTTTGCTGCCGCTGCGGAGTCACTTTCGGAAGAGCAGCAGCAGCAGGAGATAAAGAAGAAGATCCTGGTGATGATGTTTCCGCAATTACTGGCGTATCTAGGAAGCTCGGATATGATGATGATGTTTTCTTTTCGGTGTCGACACTGCCGACATCATAGAACGGTCTTCTTCTTCTTCTTCTTCCTCTTCTTCTTCTTGTTTTTCAGTTTTCGTCATAATGGGCAGTAGCGTCTGCGAGGCGTCTTGTATTTTCGTCAACTCTTTGATGATGGGTTTGTACTGTCTGGTCAATTGTACGTCCATATCGGCATCGCCGAATTTCATCTGCATATATTTCCGTTTCAAGGCGTCTTTCAACCGGTCGATTTCGAGCGTAGCCAGATCACCGGTTAACGTCATATTGTCGAATGAACGGCTGTACTAATATGTAGTGTTATTTATATGTGTTGTTGTTTCAGGCAATTCCAGCGATCTAAAGAAAAGTGGAAACTTTTTCGCGGACAACAGATATTGTATAACGTCACCGGCTGACGCGTACAAAACCTTTTACCCTCCCAACGCAACCCTCTCAGATAACCGTACATATTGTTATCGAAAAAAGGGATCCGCATAGTTTTACGCGCGTCCGTAAAAAC
This sequence comes from Callitettix versicolor, assembly GCA_022606455.1. Classification (NCBI taxonomy): domain Eukaryota; kingdom Metazoa; phylum Arthropoda; class Insecta; order Hemiptera; family Cercopidae; genus Callitettix; species Callitettix versicolor. The sequence continues at coordinate 71,524,828 of CM040187.1, read as the reverse complement.
AAAGGTGCGTTTCACGTTGTCACGCCACTCAGGTATTTCGGCTACCAAGAGGTAATCGTCTCTTGGTGTGTCCTGCATGTACTCTTTCAGCCGAGCTATAGGACGAATTGAAGATGAAGCTAAAAGATAAGAATTCAATAAGAGGAATTCGTCTAAATTCGCACCCGTATAATTACACCATGTTTCCAATTGTCGCGGGTCGACGACCTTGTAATTATAACCGTCAAAAGATAGACCGAAGTGTCGGCATTGTTCGACGACGCTCGGCAGGGCGACTTTAAGAAATTCTACCGTAAACATACCTTGCGCTTTGTTGTTCACCGCTTCGAATGCTCTGTTCCGTGTATTGTGAGGCAAAAGCGCTGGCACGGGACCGTATTTTACGTTATAACTCACGTCAATCATACATCTCGAACTTGTAATCAGTCTGTAGGCTTCCACGGGTTCGCGTATGGGTATACTTCTCTCTGTAATTACCACACATCTAGAAGCGTTCGGGAATAAACAGCCGTACTGCAACATGTCCAAATAGACTTGAGTGTACTCGAGGTTACCGTGACCGGGGGTGACTGTACGGTTAAAAAGATCAGGAAACGGTCTGAAACGTGAGAGTAGATTTTGAGGGTGTCGTACAGTACCGTTGAGCATGTGTTCGTTGTAGATTACCAGTTCGAACGGGACTCCGCGTTTTTCACTCTCGCACAGAAATTTCATCCAAATATCCCTGTTGTAGATGCGCGAAGCGCTAGCGATCATCAGTATTACGACAGGCGGAACTGTCTTACTGTAGCCACCGCGCCTTTTATGGCGCCAACAACGTCTGTTGAATACGTCACCGTGTTTTCCCGATCTACTACAGTAATTGCCGCAATACCGTTTCCTATCCACGTAATACCACGCGCACAGGTTTGATTTCGGCGGCTGTCGCCTCGGACGTGTAGAAGAAGCGTTCTTATACGCGGCTACATCGTTGTACGTGTATATTCTCATTGCAAGTCTTTGAAGAAACGATCGAATCCTATCCTGTACCGGCCCTCTTCTATCTCGCTGTCTTTGTCTATCACCAAGAACCCGTGTTTCTCTTTCCACGCTGCCGCGCAGATATCTTTAAAAACACCGAACGTAACGTCTGTGTTCACGTGGTCGTTGTAAATGTGTCTCAAATTGAGTTCGTCCTGTTTAAATACTACCAGCAAGTTGGCATTGTCGCGCACCAGCTGCTTCGGAATCCTACTGTACGTTTGGCCTAGATAAAATGAGTCTATATTATTGTGACGCCCCATTGTGAAATATTTGCGTATATTATCGTGTTTCTCGCAAGCTATATCGTCGAATATCATTACCGAATTCGGTTCGGCCTCGCTGGGGTCGATGACACTTTCATTGTCGGTACACGGGAAATAACCTATACCCGTGTCCTCGGTGAAAACCGTTTCCAAAAGTTTGTATTTCGGTTGGTGCAGAGATTTCGAAAATACGTAAACGTTCGCGAATCTCAATCCGTTCGTGTCGAAAAGTAAATTGAACACGACGTTAGTTTTACCGCAATTGGAAGGTCCGCATACGATACAACGAATAGTGTTGGGCAAAAGCGAGCTATGACGTTTACTCTTGGCCCCGCCACCGCCGGCAAAAACGTCGAAATTTGAAATTTGCAATTTTTCACGCGACGTCTCGATACGCATTATCGTTCGATACTGAACCGCTCGTGCGCGCGCGTGTCTAATAAATAGCTGGCTCAGAAGAGTATCCTTCGTCCGAATGTAAAAATGTGGCCGCGTGTGGGGCACAGGAAACGGATATCCTGTTTCAAGCGATTAGTTTGCGCTTATCGATCCACGAGTTGTGCGACTTGTCAAAGCCTAACCACTTTACCAGAACTTTGTTCCTTTCGATCGCAATACTTTTTCCACGAGGTACACATCGCCCACATTGGTTTTACTTATTTCTTCGGCGTAAAACCCGCCTTTCAGAATCTCGCCTTTCGAGTCTTGCAAAATGTACGTGGTAGGTGTGGTCGGGACTACGGCGTAAATAGAAAACACCTCGTTTGTCCAGTTCGGTAGGTAGCCTTTAGCGAAAGTCTTCTTATACTTGGAAATCCTTACTTTATCGTCCACGTTAAATTTAGTCTTTTCCAAAGTGCCACCACCACCACCCTGACCGTTTACTTTTTTCAAAAGTTGGTTTTCGTGTTTTCGCGTCACACGACTCGGTTTCATACCGATAGTGCTGTGCACAGTGTTATTGTAAGATCGAACTACCGATTTTAATAAATCTATCCATTCGTAACTGCCGCGAGCCGTAAATTCGCGCCACATTTTTGTTTTCAAAGTACGATTGAGCCGTTCGACTATAGACGCTTTCTTATCCGTATACGTTGTGTAATGGTTGATGCCGTATTTTTTCATCAGTTTACCCACGTGGGCGTTGAACCACTCTTTACCCTGATCGGTCTGAAAATGGCGCATAGGGTGTTTTTCGAGTATCGGTTCTAGAGCTGCCGCCACTTCGGCGCTCGTCTTTGTTTTCAACGGAACGGCTATAGCGAATTTCGACAGACAATTTATCATTGTCAGTATATATTTGTATCCGTTGTTGCCCTTAGCATACGGGATCATTTCCACCAAATCCGCCTGATATAAATCGTTCACACCCTTCAGCGTGACACGACGTGTTTTGAAATTTCTTCGCGCCGGCTTATGCAGCTCATCGGCTATTTCACGTCTCACGTTCATACCTACTGACGACTGTCTACCTGAAACAAAAGATTTTATACTTTTTTTTTTATGGAGGGTGGCCCCAACCTTCGCCACCCTCGCGTGGTATCCATTCCAAAAAAAATTCCTATTCCTCTGCTGATACCTCCGTTTTTTTTTTTACCGTCTTTCTTATTGCACCATACACCTTACGGGTTGTTACACCTCGTCAGAGGGACATTCACCCTTACGAGCGCGGTCACGCTTCGCCAGAGGGGACATTCACACACACACACACACTCATGTTTACGAGAGAATTAACTCTTCGCCAGTGACCTTGCATTCAGGAATAAGAAAGAGGGTAAAAAAAAATATTTTGAAAAAGTGTTCTCTCTGTGCCTCTCTCTCTTACTCTAAATGTTGTTTTTTGCTACGGTGACCGTACGGTAGTGTATCGAAATCACCGCAGCGTTTTTTTTTCGCACCTGTCACGCGAAATATTTTCGATTCGTTCACCGTGATCACTTGGTGATCTTTGGTGCGACGAATCCTTTGTCTGTGACTGTAATAGTTTCCGATTGCTTATCGGAGTCGTCGACGTCGAGAACCATTCTCTTTAACGACTCGAAATTTACAACGCCCGAGGTGCTGAGATTTAAAGTGAGCCCTTTAACCTTGCATACGGTGACCAGTTCGTTACATTTAGTGGACAAAACTTTGTAACCGTAGACTTTCGGTCCACCGGATACAAATTCCGTAATGTACGAACCGGGACCGTACTCCAGGAGTTCGTCCGTCATCTGTCCTAAGTAGTCACCTGTCTCTACCTTGTGTGCACCTTCCAGGTAGAGTACAGAATCAGTGTCGTAGTAAATGGTCTGTCTGTCAAGGGCATCCAGGTGTTCGTACAGTTTAAGTCGCGCCTGAGCAGTCGTGAAAGCGGCGAGTACGACGTTGACCGTCGGAAGAACCTCGCAGACGTCTTCGACGTACTCCCAGTTCACCACGATGGTTTCCTCGTTCACCTCCTGGATGTTGTTAACGCGAACGGACGGACTGACCAACATTTTGAATAATTCGGTAGGTTGCCTGACGATCGCGGTCTTTGTCTGGTTTTCTCGCTGGCCGAATTTTCCCCAAAAGGAATTCAACATCAATTTGGCCAGCGAGCGTCGGCCCTCGTTCTTTTCGATTTTAGCCGCTTCCAGTGTAACCCGTTCGGCCGTGAAATAGTCGGCTATGTATTTTTGTCTGTCCTCGTCGGTCGTGCACCAGTCGGGGTAGCCGGAAGCTTCTTGTTTTATTTTTAAAAATGTATTAATGAAATCGGTAAATAGGCCGCCGCCCTGGTCGAAAGACGCCATTTCGTACTGCCACATTTCAAACATTTCCAAAATGACGTACCCCTTGTCCACGGCCTTACGGATTTCGTCCATAGTCCAAGTCCCTGTCAGCGCTCGTCGGTCGACGTCGTGGTCGCAGTCGGAGACGTTCAGCGTTTCCGCGCATGTGCGGCACAACACGAACATCAGTTTCTCATGCATCTTAACCGGCAGCACGGGGTGGTAGAGTTCGCGAGGCGGAAGGACGGTACACTTGAGCAACCCGTCCGCATCCATGCCCGCCCTCCTGCAGTCAGCATCGCCTACGTGAATTTTGGGGTGGCCTAAGGGGTATCGACCGTACTTGCATACCCACGGGTAAAGGGAGCACACGTCCACGTAGTGAATTTTTTCTCCCTCTTTGCAAGCGTGATAGGTGCGCACGTTTCCTGTACGACCGCCGAAGAAAGCGTCTCGAGGATTAAGGGGTGAAGCGGGTTGGAAGGCGAGGTGAGGCGGTGCCTTGAACTCGCACTCCCACATCTCCACTACCGAAGAGACCAGACGAGAGAGCTTATCGATTTTGGTCTTGGTTCTCTGCAAACGAGCGTCGAACGTGTCGGACGGGTCATCCTCTAGGGGCGCTTCGCGTCCGTGAGGGAAACACCGTTGGCAACCGTGCCAGTAACAGCCGTGAAACTCGTATACGGTGTCCGTGCGGCCGCAATAACCGTCCACTTTCATGCCGGCAATCTGTTTCTCCCTACCTCGACCGGCGTGTTCCAAACGGTAGTCGGCGTCGGCGGTCCGCTCCCGCTCCTTTTCCTCTACCGAGGCTAGCCATTGCAAAGCGGCGAGCGATTGTTTGTCGGCCAAACGGTAGCCGTTTTTCGGAACTATGCCGATGGTGTCGGCCTTCAGAAAGTTACGTCTGAACGCCACGTTGCACGCGCTGGCGATGGTCACGGCTTCCAGGAACGGGTCCACTTTGCATTCCTGCAGAAACGAAGCGCGGAACTTTATGCACGCTTGCGCAAGTATATCTACGTCCGAATAACAGTATTCGAAAATCTCTTTTTGAAAATCGAACACGTATTCGTTGCGCACCTGTTCTTCGTACCATTTCGAAAACTCCTTGTGGTTCTTGTCGAACATGGAGTCGGGGCAGTAGTACTCGCGGCCGGGCATGGGACCTACGTAATTTTGATTTGCCAGAGTGTTGAACAGATGGGGGAAATAGCCTTTTTTGTTTTCCGGCGGTAGATCGAACGCTTTGGGGAGTTTCGAAAGGGCCATAGGCATGTAATTTAGGGAGTCGATGAATTTAACGTTATCCAACTCCATGAGAATGACCTTGGAACCGCGCGTGATGAGTTTCGGCGTGAATTTTGTCTCTTCGAGCACGTACTTGAAAATAAATTGGTAGTCGAACGCTTGACCGTTGTGCGCGATGACGCACACTTTTTTGTACGTCTTGCGCACATCCATGACGTAGGACATGAACCTGCGGACCGGATCTTTTTGGAACACGCGCGTTCTGGTACCGCAGTGGGGGCAGTCTTGCGTCAAGCGTATCATACACTCCCAGCAATACTGTTTGGACACGCACAAGGTGACACGGTGCACCCGAGCCGTGTCCAGAACTTCGTCTTGGCGCGTCTCGAAGTCGAAAAATACGAACAGGAAGTCTCTGACAAGAGGTTTACGTGTGTCGACCGTCATGTAGCATTGGTGGTCCGACTGTTTATAGTCTTTGCACACCTTGCAATAAATTTCACCGCAAACGTGCTCGGTTTTCCGTTTTTTAGTTATAATCAATTTGTTACATTTCGCGCATTCCTGTACAGACTGACAGACATAGCCTTTGTGAGCGGTAAAACAATTTTTATTTTTAAAATATCTGTTGCAATCGCTGCAAAGGATAGCGCTGTCGTCCTTTACGCACGGCGGCGTTCGCTTACAAGCGTTGCACCGCGCCTGGCATCTGTGCTCTTCTCGATGGGTATAAGGGGGTGTGGCAAGTTACACAATAGTAACTGCAAGCGAAAGCAGATGTTAGGCTAGTGATCGTATTGTAGTGGCCGTTGTGAAACATCAAATTTATAGCGTACCGCGCGTTCGGGGCGTCGCCCTCAAAGTACACGCTACGACCGCGGCTGTCGTAATTGTAGACGGTGATTTTATAATCGGTCAGGAATGTTTGGAACCGTTGTAATTCTACCACCCCTGCCCCGCATCCCCTATGTCAACACCGGCGTCGATCATCAGTTGGCGGGCCGCGATGGTCTGTCTTTTTCGCCTATTCTGTATGATGGCCTTGTAATCTCGGTCTTTGTCCGCACGCGCTTTACCCACTACCAGTGAGCACGGCAAGCACAGTGAATCGTTGTTCTTAATCACCACGATCCCCTTTCTAGCTTTACATTCTTCGACAAAATTATTATAGAGTCCCGGTCTAACACGACTACGGCCGCGACCCAGTGGAACGTTCACTCTGGTGCATTCCACTTTGAAAACGTCACTGGTGGTGAACGTTTCGGCATTGCTCTGGATTATCCCGCCGAAAATGTTCCAAAGTGTGTCCGCAGTCACTTCCGGTGCAGGTCTAAAAGCCACGTAGCCCGGATCGCGGTTTTTGAAATTTAAGCTGGTCAGTGTGAACCCTAACTTGTCTTGGTCGGTCGTTCCGCTAGTCATAGTCTCTACTAATTCAGTCAGTCCTTGTTTGACCCATTCAATTTCGTTTACACCTGCAGGCGGTTGATTGAATTTAAAAGTTACTTTTGTACCGAATAAACGGAACTTTTTAACATAAGTCTGAACTGTAGACACTATAACGGCTGACATATTAATATTATTAGTATTATCGTTATTTTTATTATTATCATTATTATTATTATTATTATTATTATTATTATTATTATTATTATTATTATTTATTATTATTATTATTGCTATTACTTGATTCACTAAACATGGCAAAAACTATTAGTTAATACTTAAAATGTTATTACTTTCTCTTCCCGAAAAATGTTTAAATTTTAAGTGTATATTTTTTAAATATAAAATGCAAATATTCTTTCAAAGTTTAAATCAACACGTAGAGCAATGAGATATAAAAAAAAGACAAAATTCCTAAGTACCATTTACTATTTTTTTACAGAGAGAGAGAAACATAGGAAGTAACAATGTACTTACAAAATTCGCTAAAGACGAACACAACAACAACAACAAACACTCGATGGTGAACAATGATGCAGGTTTGACGGAATCTGCTACACTGAATTAACCGTGAGCGCCTCACGGTTATTTATACGTTTAGTGACTGTGGCGTGTTACGTTGCGTCATCAGCTGCCTGACCTTGAATTGTGACTGACCTTCACATTTCAACGTGCCGTGTGCAAATGTTGCGTCAGCTGCCTGACCTTGAATTGTGACTGACCTTCACATTTCGACGTGCCGTGTGCAAATGTTGCGTCAGCTGCCTGACCTTGAATTGTGACTGACCTTCACATTTCGACGTGCCGTGTGCAAATGTTGCGTCAGCTGCCAGACCTTAAATTTGGAACGTCTCTTTTGCTAGAATTTAAAAACGAAAACGGCGACTTGAATAGCGCGTTTCTACCTAAACGATACGCTGATACGTTTTCTGTATCAGAGCTAGATCAATTAAACGGTAAAATGCTGACTGTGATCGCTCATGTTGGGCAAACTGTAACTTTACGAATCCAGTAATTTTTTTGAATTGTGGTAAATATTAGATTTTAAAGTTATAATTTTTTTGCGTTCAACATATTTTTTTTTCTCTACGCCTTCCTAAAAAGGTTGTGTCTATACAATTTGTACACAATTTAATATTTTTTTTACAGTACTTCTGCAATACGAATAGGTTTTCATTATATGAAGTGATACATGCGCTTACAGACAGTGTGAGATACACAAACAAAAACAATAAACTGTAACTTTGTGGATTCGAAAAAGTGTGTCTTAGGTATGTTTTTAATATATATATATATATATATATATATATATATATATATATATATATATATATATATTTGTTATACAGGTCCTGTTACGTTTTTTTAAAATTATTATTATTACGTTTTCGGCCGTACAGAACTACAGACTAGCTGCGTTTGAACTCAGCCGTTCCTTCTCTGTAGGATTTGACAGACTGAACTGTCATGGACCGCGTCCTGTGGACATAAAAACTGCTTTCATTTTACCGAGAACTGAGGGTTGTAATCCACGTCGTTTGCCATCGCATTGCCCTGTTTGCCTAGACCAGCCTCAAGACACCGCTTTACTCCCTTGTGGACATGTTTTGTGTGGTGAATGCCCTAATTATTTACTACGTTGCCCAGTTTGTCGTACATTTATTGTGGACTTTCAGAAATTGTATTTTTAACTATTTGAGCAAATGAAAAAAAACATTAATATTGATACTGTACTGACATTTGTGATGCATTGTTATGTTTCCTAACTGTATAACATTACGTTGTGCGCGAAATCTGTATTTTTTTTTTAACTGTTCATTATTTTTTTATTTGTACCTTGTAACTGATTTGTAAGTCTTTTTTCCCATTAACTCAATATTTACCATAATTCAACTTTATGTCACGTATTTTAGTGTTTTTTTTTTTGCAAGCAAACGGTGTTTATAATAAAACAAATACAATTTTATGTTTAAATCTTTGTTTCTTTTTCCTTATTTTTCACGTAAGACGAGAGGTCAGTCATCATGGTTTTCGAGTAAATATTTTTTTTAACTGTGGCCAAAGTAGCATATTAATTAATAACTTTGTAAAAGTTAACGTATAATATTAAACACTATCCTTTTATAAGAGAGAGAGAGAGAGCGAGAGAGAGAGGTCATAGATAGACTTACTTAATATGTTTATATAACTCGCTATCCGCAGGTCCCGGGCACGTAACACGATGGCGGCGGCTAGAGAGAGAGAGAGAGAGAGAGAGAGAGAGAGAGAGAGAGAGAGAGAGAGAGAGAGAGAGAGAGAGGACATAGATAGACTTACTTTATATGTTTATATAACGCACTATCCAGCTGCCCTAGTACGTAACGCGATGGTTGATGAGGTTAGAGAGAGAGAGAGAGAGAGAGAGAGAGAGAGAGAGGGGTCATAGAATGAAGTACTGTTTATATAACGCGCTATCCACAGGCCCCGGGCACGTAACACGATGGCGGCGGCTAGAGAGAGAGAGAGAGAGAGAGAGAGAGAGAGAGAGAGAGAGAGGACATAGATAGACTTACTTTATATGTTTATATAACGCACTATCCAGCTGCCCTAGTACGTAACGCGATGGCTGATGAGGTTAGAGAGAGAGAGAGAGAGAGAGGGGTCATAGAATGAAGTACTGTTTATATAACGCGCTATCCACAGGCCCCGGGCACGTAACACGATGGCGGCGGCCATAGATAAACTTACGTTTATATAACGCGCTATCCCCAGGCCCTGGGCCACGATGGCGGCGGCCATAGATAAACTTACTTTATATGTTTATATAACGCGCTATCCGCAGGCCCCGGGCCACGATGGCGGCGGCTAGAGAGAGAGAGAGAGAGAGAGAGAGAGAGAGAGGGGTCATAGAATGAAGTACTGTTTATATGACGCACTATCCACAGGTCCCGGGCCACGATGGCGGCGGCTAGAGAGAGAGAGAGAGGTCATAGAATGAAGTACTTTATACGTTTATATAACGCACTATCCACAGGTCCCGGGCCACGATGGCGGCGGCCATAGATAGACTTACTTTATATGTTTCGCGCTATCCACAGGCCCTCGGCACGTACCACGATGGCGGCGGCGGTCATAGATAGACTTACTTTATATGTTTCGCGCTATCCACAGGCCCTCGGCACGTACCACGATGGCGGCGGCGGCGGCGGCGGCGGCGGCGGCGGCGGCGGCCATAGATAGACTTACTTTATATGTTTATATAACGCGCTATCCACAGGCCCCGGGCCACGATGGCGGCGGCTAGAGAGAGAGAGAGAGAGAGGTCATAGAATGAAGTACTTTATATGTTTATATAACGCGCTATCCGCAGGCCCCGGGCCACGATGGCGGCGGCCATAGATAGACTTACATTATATGTTTATATAACGCGCTATCCCCAGGCCCCGGGCCACGATGGCGGCGGCCATAGATAAACTTACTTTATATGTTTATATAATGCGCTATCCACAGGACCCGGGCACGTAACACGATGGCGGCGGCTAGAGAGAGAGAGAGAGAGGTCATAGAATGAAGTACTGTTTATATGACGCGCTATCCACAGGCCCCGGGCCACGATGGCGGCGGCCATAGATAGACTTACTTTATGTGTTTATATAACGCGCTATCCCCAGGCCCCGGGCATGTAACACGATGGCGATTCGCAAACCCGAGCGGAATCGTTACGTTTCATATATCTCGAATCGCACTAATTTCCCAAGACGCTCCCGTGGTACAGTGGTTATAGCATGCGCCTCACACGCGCAACGTCCCCGGTTCGAGCCCCGCCAGAAACGCGCAACTTTTTTCTGGTATACATTTATTTATTCGATTAATTAATAACGCTCACACCGACGTCACAACTTTATATGTTTACACACTATCCACCGGCGTGATTTCGCTTCCATCACGTCAGCGAGACACCTGTGTGAGCCTCCATCACAGCTGCGTGCACGTATATAGCTTCCATCATGTCAGCGACACCGCTGCGTGCCTATATATATATATACATCAGTGAGTTGGGACATTTGGGACAATCTAGCGGGTATCCTACTATTGGAGTGTTTGTACGAAGTTACAGCGACTAAAAGGTGTGTTGTACCGTGTTTGCCAAATATCACAGCTTTTTTTAATAAATAGAGGATCAAGGCTTCCGTTGATCCTGGTTTTGCCGCTCAACTGTGCAGCTTATTGTGCACCCTCGTCCCTGTGAGTGCAACCTTCCCAATTCAACCTCAGGTCTTTAGAGAACCGCGAGGTACTTCCGATAATTTTGCCGTGTTCTATCATTACCCCCTACTCCAGAGAGTGCCTAAGGAATCAAATCGTTTCCTGTCTAAGGCTGACAGTCAAAAAGTATGTATTGAGCTGTTTTCTCAGCTGTACCACATTTTCTACACAAAAGATTTGTCATATGAAATCCCATTTTGTATGGAAAACTGCGGAATGTCTAGTGACCCGTCAGAAACCCCGTCACTGTTTAGCCCTTAGGCCTCGCCAGTTAAGGATCTATTTGGACCCGCAAGCATCCTCTTTGACCATATAAGACCGTCCATTCTCTCCCAAGACCTTTAATGTTCCCTAAAAACCCACATGTCTGCATGCTAGAGTATTAGATACTCCACATGCAAGTTCTGGGCAAGTGAAAGGGCTGTCGGCTCCTATTTCTAGCATAATGATCTGCCTCTTCATTCCCCATTAAGCCCTGATGTCCTGGAACCCACAAAAACGAAATTTGTTGATTTTCACCAGATTTTTAAAGGCTAGATAACAGTCCCACATTATCTTTAAATTATAGTTTGGGTTTTTCAGAGCCAGTATTGATGCTCTACTGCTACAGTTTGTATAGATAGTCTTCATATATTGTATGTATATGCTTCTTGACACACTCTGTAAGGCCAATGACTTCAGCCTGAAAAACTGTTTTCAGCTCTCCAAGGCTTATGCTAATGCGTTCATTGAGTGAGACCACATATATATTTGACCCAGTGCCTTTAGGTGTTTTTCGTCTATCTGTGTACCAGGTCAGCGCATTCCCCATATATTTTTAGGTTCACCTTAAGTCCGTCTCTGTCAACACAGTTGACACGTTTGTATCTCAAGGTCTGTAATCTTGTTCAACTGGTCTGGTAACATTTCAAGAATACTCAACTCCGAGAAGAGGCCACCAATACCGGTATGTTTCCTGGTCTGATCAAATCGCAATTTCCCTGCACACTCCTAACCTTGTCTCCCCTATAATAAAAATATCCAGAGGTTTCAGGCTTAGTAGTGCCTTCATAGTAGCGGTAGGAGTCTCTTTTATGGCACGTTAGGTACTTTAGACAGGTTCTTTGCAGCAGCCTTCTGTTGCACCTTTGGTCACCATACACCAACATAGGTCTAACACTGCTGGTATAGACCCAGTTTTTGTGCCTTCATAGTAGCGGTAGGAGTCTCTTTTATGGCACGTTAGGTACTTTAGACAGGTTCTTTGCAGCAGCCTTCTGTTGCACCTTTGGTCACCATACACCAACATAGGTCTAACACTGCTGGTATAGACCCAGTTTGTGCCTTCATAGTAGCGGTAGGAGTCTCTTTTATGGCACGTTAGGTACTTTAGACAGGTTCTTTGCAGCAGCCTTCTGTTGCACCTTTGGTCACCATACACCAACATAGGTCTAACACTGCTGGTATATACCCAGTTTGTGCCTTCATAGTAGCGGTAGGAGTCTCTTTTATGGCACATTAGGTACTTTAGACAGGTTCTTTGCAGCAGCCTTCTGTTGCACCTTTGGTCACCATACACCAACATAGGTCTAACACTGCTTGTATAGACCCAGTTTGTGCCTTCATAGTAGCGGTAGGAGTCTCTTTTATGGCACATTAGGTACTTTAGACAGGTTCTTTGCAGCAGCCTTCTGTTGCACCTTTGGTCACCATACACCAACATAGGTCTAACACTGCTTGTATAGACCCAGTTTGTGCCTTCATAGTAGCGGTAGGAGTCTCTTTTATGGCACGTTAGGTACTTTAGACAGGTTCTTTGCAGCAGCCTTCTGTTGCACCTTTGGTCACCATACACCAACATAGACGTGTAGACCCAGTTTGTCATCTGAGGATTCAATCCCCAGATACATCCTAAAGTTGCTTTAGAGTCAAAGGCAGTTCTATTGACATGTTGTAGAGAATGAATTGTCATCACTCTGGTTCATGAAATTAGCAAACTTCATTTTATTAGAATCCTGACCGGCGTTTAAAGCAATGCTCCTTGCCAAGATAATATTGATTAAAATAGTGACAAAAGTTTTAAACCAACAACAAAAAGTTGAACACAAGAGTTGTAAACATTAAAAAAACATTTTGACAGTGTCAGGGTACGTTTTCCTATTGTTCTATATTTCTTGTTTTTAGTTTTTGGAAACTCGTTTCCAGCGCGACATATGTTCAAGTATCGCAATTATTTTTATCGAACCCTAAACAGCTGACTTTGAACAACAGTTTTCATACCTGTAATTGTTCTGTAACTAGTACGTAACCATCTGGAATACAAAATACAGTAATCTATTGTAGAAGTCAACAAAAAGTTAAACGCTGCTTCAAAACGTGTTATAATTAGGTCATCATCGGCGCGCGTTCTGTGGTCACAGGTCTGGGTATTACCGTGATGGCCGATTAAATTGTACCATGAATATGAAAACAGTTCTCACCATTAGAGAAGCCAGAACAAATATTACACCGCACCACCCAAACCCTCCTTCTACTGTTATTCACAACTCTACAACACTTATTTCCTTAACGTTTACAATATTTCACCCTATTCAAGGGGTTGAAATCAATTTCCTTCGTTGCCAAAAGGTAGCCTACATTTCCTATTTTCAGTTGTGCAGATACAATCTGTTGCCGTTCGATATTGTGCATTGTTTCTGTTTAAAATACATTTCGTGTAGTGCACGACGACCTTGTAGTGCATCAATTGATGAAAATTGTGTGTGTGTGTGTGTGTGTGTGCGCGCGCGCGTGCGTGCGTGTGTGTGAAAGAGGGCATTCTATCATTAACAAACGATCCGATTAAATTCAAACTTGGCACAAAAATCGATTTTATTTTGTGCCAGTTTGGACAACTGCTAAACCATTTTAAAATTCCAGTTTTGTAACATTACACCGACTTTTTTTAGTAATTAATCGATAACTTCTGAATTGGATTTTTTATAGTAACATATTAATTTGAGTAGGTTGTTATGTTTTTGTATCATTTATTTATTTTGCTGATTGTATCGGTGAATATGAGTGAAATTGTGTGAAGCGGACACTGTGGTGAGGGGAAATTAACCAAACTTTAACAAATGATACAAGTTGAGGTCGGACTATCAGTCTTGCAGGCCACGGCTGGGGATGACAGTGGGCCTGCACCGGGACCACAGCCTGAGTGATTGTTGCATCAATACCGTATGTACACAATACAGCTAGCACTGGCTGAACTGCAATATAGCATCCTGCTGTATCAGAGACAAACAAACTGATCCGTCTCTTATGTAATACAGATATTTAAAATACACGTTTATGCAAATTTTATAGCTTATTGCGTTGGTAATAAAGGTGAGACATAAATAAGTTAGTGATTTTTGGCATACGTTTAGAACGGCTGAAATTTTCAAACGATTGGAATAGGTTTCGCTGGAAAATTAATTTGTCCAAGCTAATAATAAAATCGATTTTGGGGCTAATTAAAAAAAATAACCCCAAAATCGGCGCTCATTTTATGGCCCGAGCTGGATCGGCAGTCCGAGAGCTGCTTCAAATAGAAATTCGCTAACAAACTGAAAACAAATCAACATAATTTCTGAAAACCGGTTCATCAGATTTGGTTAAATTTTGATCATTAATTCGATTCTTTGTTGCAAATTTTAAATGTAAGAACTTCAAGTTTGTAGAGTAAAACGTCCGTCGGTTTTTGAAAAATTATACCAATATTTTATTTTCTTGTATGTTTTGATGCTTTTGGAGACATAATTAAATGAGACAAAGTTTATGCATTGTTTGCACAATTTGTTTTTATTTAAAATATGTTATTATCGTTGACACACCATGCCTTCGAGGCTATGCCATCACCATTGTTTCCGCCTACAAATTAAATTATTTTGTAATCGCATTCAGCCGTGCTTTCGATGTTACAGGATTTCCGGGCCGCGTAATTGGATCCGGATTGGCTAATGATCCGACCTGCTTTGGGGGGGGGAGAACTGTGACGTGACAGCTTTGGGTCTATGTTTGGGGTTTTTATTTATTTTGGTTTTTGTACAGCTAACAGAGTTACCTGTACTGTACTTATTTGTTTACCTAACTATGCGTACAAAATACAGTAAGCTAACATTTCCGTATTTCACTAAATGATACACATTCAAAGTTTCAAAAAATAACGTTTTTATTTTAAAATTTCTTGAAGTGTAATTTTACCATTCAAAACAGCTAAAATTCGGTGAAAATGTCTGCAGAATTAATAACTGATTACGATGGGTAAAATCAGATTTTCAAAGAGCGAAAGATAAAAAATATTTCTACGTAACGTGTATGAGAGGACAAAATGATCTTCTTAAGCTTGAATTACAATTTTGAAAACGTTAACTGATCACACAAACACACAAACAAACACACACACACACACACACACACACACACACACACACACACACACACACACACACATTTAAAGATAGACTCTTTTGAGTTCATAATGGTTAAAGATATTTTAATTTAAAATATTTCCTCTTCAGCTATAAATTTCACCAAATAGCCTACGTTTTCTTGTGTTATCCGCTTGTATAAAAACGTTTTGATTAATTCCAAAAATTTCCGTTCCAGATGCACCATCCGATCCAGATGAAACCGGCGGACAGTGAGAACAGAAACGGTAAGTGCAAGAAAAACAACTTAATATTCACCCCCCGATCTTGTTAAAACAATTTGTACGCTCCTTGATTTGTATCCGAAGGGGTGGGGGCGCGGACTGCCGCCCTTGTTCGCTTCGCATTTTGATTTACACCGCGGAAGAAATATTCTTGTGTTTCTTTGCACGCTTCCGTTATTCGTAACAACGTTGTTGGGCGAGACGCGAGACGCGAGATTGTTGGATTGTCGCAGGCTGTGGATTTATCGTCGCCGAGCGCAATTAAATTTCTTACAGTTTCTTGGCCCGGCTCGAGGCTCTTTAATATATTACAGTACTTTGTAAAACCTGATTCCACAACCGTAATCAGCGTTCAGATCTGGATAAATTAACATTTTAAGTTTTTAAATTAAATTGAAAATAAGAAGCTGCATCTGAGAGCAAATTTGTTACGTCACAATCGCGTAAACTGTTTTATATGGAATGTTTTAAGAATTAATTGTCAGTGAATGACTGTTAAAAATCTTTTTCAATCAGTCTAAAAAAATCGTTTGAAAAATATGAAAAGAACTTAAAAAATTAACCTAATTTTAAAAAATCATCGATTCATGAAAAATGGTCTGTACGACCGTAAATAACCTACAGCTTCTTAAGGCTGTGACTCACACGGTCGATCTCATCGTAAGAACGGTAGGCGTCGTTAAAAGATAACGCGCTAAAGAAGTTTAGAGTTGCTTTATCTTTCATTCCACGACCTTATTTAAAATGTTGTTCCACTCGGAGGGAAAGTTATTTCCTCCATTATTGCAATTTCACTCCATCGAAAATAACGGAAGGAAAGGCGGAGATGAGATATTATTTTTAGATTTAAAAAGCAAAGAAATACTAAGCAGGGAGGATGTAATTGTTTTACCATTTTTTCACATGTTTGTGTGATATTGTGATATCGGGTATTCCTAATATCCAAACAACATGTGTTCCCGAACATCTCCAGTCAAATGATAAATAATTGTATGCCGTACAATGTAACCGGCTGTCCCTTCTTGTATATAAAATTGTTTTTGCTTCGGTCTACTGCCATGAACGCCAGTCTTGAATTCGCAATCAAATCTTACGAATCTGGAGAAGCTGTAATTCTGGAGGCCGAGTCAGTTAATTCTTTCCGGCCCAATCTTTTCTCACTAATTTTTGAAGCGAAGCTTTTAATGCTAGCTTCTGCGAGAGGAGTGAATAGCAAACGAATTTCGACTCTCTATTTCTGTCTCTTTCTTTTTCTTCCTCTTTTTCGATAACAGTACACGCGTATTATATGAAAACGTTGCATTGCTTTGGTTTTGATATTTTCCTTAGTTGAAGAACACGTGCAAGTTGTAACCGTTTAAAACACATTCGAAACTAATATAAACGTTTATAATAATTGTTGTTAATATTACTAGTTTTTAACAACATATCGTGAAACGTATAATAACCTATCAGCTGTTTAATGAAATCAACTGATCGTTACGAATTATATAAATCAACAGATCTTTTACTGTAAGTACAGCCAATTGTATCTAAGCTAGGTTCACGTATTTATTCTATTATTTAAGCAAAACAAGATATTTGTAAACATATCTCCAGGATAATTATATATTCAACAAAGATGTCATTAACAAAAGCTTCTGCCTGTAACTCTCCGAGTTCCACAAGTAAACGTTTTTTTAAATAACTGTACTACCAATAAATAGCCTATAATACAGTAAGCAGTTTCCATACAAAGTCTATTGAAAAACCTGTCTGTCAGTTCAAAGTCGACAGGATACACATTACTTGAATACCGGGATTTCTAACAATTTAAAACAAATAATATTTTACTATAACTACAGTAACTAATATCTCAGTTAGGTTCACGTATTTATTTATTTAAACAAAATAAGATATTTGTAAATATATCTTCAATTAAATACATTCAGCAAAGATATCATTAACAAACGCTGTCGGTAACTCCCCGTGTTCCACACGTGTACTCTTTTTTTACCAATCTGATAGGCCTACGTTGATCTGTTTTATTCAAATTTTCAGGATAAACCCATTTCAAAACCACTGATTTTATTACGCCTGAATTTACGTTTTGGAGCTGAAATCGCATTAAATAATTCAGGGCAACATAACTTTCGAGCGACTGTTTCAATGAACTCTTATCATTAGGCCTACAGTACATCGTTATAGGCTACGTGGGTTAAAAGGCTATTTAATACGATTCTGTACAATCCTTTGAAGTACTGTTTTATGTTTCATTTATTTGTGGAACGTACAAACAACAATAAAATATCAATTTAATGTTTCGTAGCTGATGTTACATTTGTAGTTGGGACAGAATAAGCGTGTTTCACGATAAATTAATCGCTTTTGTCAGTGAATTTGCATTGCAGCGGCCGTCGTGGTAAGGCCCACACCCGTGGCTGGATATCTAGAACACTTTTAAGGAATCGTTAAAAAAATACTGTTAAAAAATGCTGTTAAAAAGAAGTTTCGGGATGGCACCATTTTGAAACTGAAAAAAGAATTTTTGTGGTAAACAAACTTGTTCAGGCTGTTACAAAAATCGATTTTTGTGCCAAGTCTAAAATTGCGAACGGAAAAATGTTAACACACTTAGGCTGCTGCGAAAAAACTTTAAATAGATCTGTTAACACGATCAGAATACTTCGTATAACGGTTAAACTATGTGTAAAACACTACCGAGGCGTGTT
Source organism: Callitettix versicolor (assembly GCA_022606455.1). Taxonomy (NCBI): domain Eukaryota; kingdom Metazoa; phylum Arthropoda; class Insecta; order Hemiptera; family Cercopidae; genus Callitettix; species Callitettix versicolor. The sequence goes on along the minus strand of CM040187.1, from coordinate 71,506,473 downwards.
CTAGTGGCGTGCAGTGGAACTAGAACTTATTGAATTAATAAAGACACACCGCGGCTATGGTTGCGGCATAAATTAGGCCCCAACTTTACTTACTTACAAAATGGCCGACATTACGTCGTGTGACTGCTGGTTTAATTGTACGCCTCTACCACTCGAAAGTTTCAACAAAGTTGTGATTTTAAGTTTTACTGTTTCCTATCTAGCGCTACTGTGCATAAATAAACATTACACAAACTTTTCCCGCATTCAGCCGACGATGCGACAGACAAAATAACCGAAAATCGGCCTGATTTCTTAAAACTGTTTTAGATATATTGGTTAGACAGCACAGTGCACACGTTGTCTATTTGAGACTAAAACAATCCCCCATACTCCAATCGCGAGTAAGTTTCTTTTATTTCAGCTTTGCTACACTGACCACTTATGTGACCAATATTTTAACAAAATCTGATGAAACGTTTTTGAGAAATTATGCCGATGTTTTACTTTCTTCTATAGCGCCTTGATTTTTGTTGTGTATCAAAAAATTAAGTAAAATTGAATGAATCGATTTTGAGAAGTTACTTTCCGATAGCTTCGAAGCCGCGTTGACGGGTATACAGCGTCCCGAACATTTTGCTTAGGTAATTATGGACATAATTTTAGAAAAATCGTTAGAACCTAGTTTGAGAAAATTAGTTTTTAACATAAGTGTGAATAGAATCTTTCGTATATTATTACGGTAAGCAATCCGATATGTTTTGTACCAAAAATATGGACCTTATGTTATTGAAATATATATATATATATATATATATATATATATATATATATATATATATATTGTGTTTAACGTCCGACTATTGTGCACACTTGGGCTAATGCAGACGGTGGGATGATTTATAGCGTATGAAAATGCCAAGCCCTCGCCGGGAATCGAACCCGGATCCTCGGGGTGAAAGCCCAGTACGCTATCCACTAGACCACCGAGGCGGCTATATATATATATGGATAACTACAGGTTCGTCAGAACACCAGGGAACTCTCATGCCTAACACTTTTCTATTTTAACGCTTTATAACAAATAAAACCGACTTAGAACCGATTAAAAAAATCTGTAATCAAAATTCCAGGAGAGAATGTAGCCCAATTCACGCATAGGTGACAAATAATTGTACCAAAACAGCTGATCGCTAGAAAAACATCGTTAAAAGTAATATTTAAATTATTACAGTATCCAAGACTTTAATAATAATTATTGGCCGTTATTATCAGCTTTGAAAGTAGAATCGTTAAGACAGTCTAGGCCAGTTCTAATATGTAAATGTTACTGCAGCCTAAACTAGATATGTAATGTAAAATCCGGTTATAGTAGGTTTCATTTGTAAATATTTCAGTAAGGTAAATATTTCAATGAATGTTAGAATTCAGTCCTTATTTTAAATACGATAGTAGAGCAAAGTAGGCCTACTGTATTAAATTGCATGAATATAATGAATGGCATTGTTTTATTAACAGGTCATACAAGTATGAAATATAATTATAACGTCTATTTTAACAGAAGTTTATACATATGGTTTTGCAACGATTTTACTGAGGAAGATATGTACAGTAATGTTAAAATAATGTATACAGTAATTACGTACCAGGTAATGGTATTATTTGAATTATTTTATTTATAGAATTTATGTTTTTTACGTTCAATTACGGAGCTATTTCATAAAAAAAATATAACTGCCGCTTTCCTTTTCGTTCATATACCAACAAGGAAAGTTATAATTGCCACATATTTCATAGGTAATACAAATTTCAACTATATTTCATAGTTTATAAAGAGTTGCTGTAATACTGTTCAACTTCTTGTATATTTTTGTGTATTATTCGTTTATTTTTTCCCATTTACTGCAAAACAAAAGTCGCACCTGACACTAGTAAAATATAACATTTTTATAACTTCAGAAAACATTTTCGTAAAATACATTTTCATAGTCACAGGTGGGTATTACCATGATAGCTCCAAAGCCACATTTTCTAATGGCAGTTCGCAAAAAATGTAAGTTACAGCCGAGGATAAAAATGAAATTACCGATATGTAATCATATCGTCGCCGTACATCATTGTTGCCTGTGCCTGTATAACAGCTGTGTATACCTGGTTGCATACTTTGCAGGCGCTCAGAATTGAAGTGTTCTTCATTTTTTTAAATATTTTTATATTGTGAAATAAATGCACAACAATGATTCTTGTGTTTTGTCTATGTGCATCGCGATGACTCTTTACGTCTAAGCGGTAATTCGGAAACAATAGGTTCAACTGAAACCTATTAATAACTTGAAATTCCTAAATATTGAATGACAAACTTTAAATATAAACTTGCAGTCTGTTATTTGTGTTTTTGTCAGAGTTAGACAAATGTCATTACTCGACTAGATATTCACATATCATAATTTCCATTTGTGTGTGTGTGTGTGTGTGTGTGTGTCATACGTTCTAAAACAAAAACACTACTACTGCGATTTGGTTCAATTTTTAAAAATTAATTTTTCTGAATCTACCCTTTATAGAGTTTTAATTAGAGAATTGGGAATTTGATATGTAGGCTACTCACAAAATTAAGTGTAACTGATTTAAAAGAAATATTTTTTTCAAAAATGTCTGTGTTTCACATTTGCTGAAATTTAGCTCTTAGAAACCCAAATAATTGCATTGATCGATGGGACTTAACGGCAGCTATCTGTAGTGGTCATTTATAAAGCTGATTTTTCAAAACGTGCAGTTTATGTTTTTACCCATGCGATCAGGGTTCATTGCTTCCAAATTGTGTGCAATGACAAGTCATTATTCCACCGGTACGATTAAAATTTGATCAAAATCTGTCGAATGTGATTTTAATTTTTTGCCAGTAGCTTCCGGACCGTTACTTTTTTAGAATCCAAGGACTGCTATCTTTACCGTAGGCTATATGACAGTGGGTTTTCGAGGACGTTTGTACTTTTTTAAATAAATTATTTGAAATGTATACCTTGCTACGTATTTAAAATTCATAACCTCTTAAAAACCAACGAAAGTCGGGATCAGAGGAAAGCCACAGCAAAAAGGTTCTTTATTAGGGAAGTGGATTATGGGTTCCCCTCCCGCCGCTTTATGGGGCGTCCCACTCAAAGTTTCTGACATTAATTCACTTAGGCTCATATAACTCATTTAGTGAGTTAGGCGGCAGCACTTAATGAAAGTAAGGTTGCGATGGATTCAGAAATGAAGTTATGAAATACAATAATCTGACTAGTGGCCTACAGGTGGCAGCACTGTGTTTCTCTCTCATTGTTCTCGTAAATCGATAACGCCATTTTGAAACCTACAGTATTAAAAAAGTTGAAATTTTAACAAATCTGTAACAATTCCCTAACATAAATACAAATTTACAAATAATTATTTACAGCTGATCATTATTATTCACTTCGTATGAAAACTTTCTGTTATTGAACCAGAAATAAAAATCATGTATCATGTTTTCTCTTCATTTTTATTTTGAATTACGATAATTACGTGTTCGAAAACACGACAAATTAGCATAGCTAGTTTTAAACAACAAACCTGAAAATTATCATTGCCTATCAGCTGTTCAATTAAATCAGCTAATCGTTACGAATTAATATAAAACAACTGATCTTTTACTATTACATATTTATCAAAATTAAATTAACGATTCATTTCATATATTTACTTCGTTCAAACTTCTTCGTAGTTTCTGTAGTGTAGTAGTTATCACGTACGCCTCATACGCGTATGGTATCCGGTCCGATCTCGGGCGGAAACACACAAAAAATGTAATTATAATTAATTTAATATGAGACTTGCGATGTTCAAAAATTATATCATATAAATTGTGCGCGCGCATTACACAAAATCCAGCCATCACAACCAGTCCTAAAAAAATTATAGGCTACGTGTTAAAAAGGTGGTGTTCTGCTCGGTTTTAATTTTGGTTAAAATTTTTAGCGAATTTGCATTGGAGTCGTTATAAGACTCGGGCCCGTCATCGTAGTCAAGCGTTACAATCCATCCCACGTAAACTATTAAATTTCATTGAATTTAAAAAAACCTGCTATAATGTCAGCCTGAGATGTGGCTAAATTAAATTTAAAAAAAGATTATTTTGAAATTGTCGCCATTTCAAAACGGGTAAACCGATTGGCTGTTTAACGAAATTGCCCAGGCTATTGTCAAAATCGATTCTTGTGCGAGTTTGAAATTTGAATCTTAGTTTGCCAACGTGTACGCACTCAATAAGCCTTGTTGGAAAATACTTAAAATCGGTCTAGTACAGCAGTTCGACGGAACCAGTTGTTAGGCTGCAGATTAGAAAGAAGGCGGCCATTTTGTAACGGCGTAATGGCGGAACTTTACCGTCAATCAGGCGCGCCCTTCGAACACACGTTCCCCGGTGTAATCGAAAAAGTTGGGAAGACTTATGCCGAGGCGAGAATGTGCGAATCTAGTGACGAAGGAAACTTTGCTTAGAAACTGCAAATGAGCTGTGTCCAGGTCCCTTTGTCTTGCTTCGGGGGAGGGGGAGCAGTTCATCGTTACTAGAGTTTACAAGTTACGATTGTTCCAAGTTTTGGTACAACGGGGAAGTGTAATAGCGGTGCGCAGCTGTCTAGTGCCTCTTTATTATATATTTTTGCACATTTTAGTATAGGGCAGTTATAAAACTTTCGTTTCATTGTTTCGACGCTAGGGGAGTCATGTTCCCGATCGACAAATACGAAAACGTAAAAATGTTTGTAAATACCTAGGGATCCTACATAACAATTCTGAAGTTAACAATTAGGCCTACTGCCACAGAAACTGGACTCCTTCAATATAACATATAGTTTAATACTTACTTGCAGTGATGTAGGATTAGTAGACTATACATAATTATGCAGGAGAGATACATTGCGTTTATTTGTGCATAAAGCTATTGAAATGTACTAAGCCTATTTAAAACAGTTGAACAAGTGTTGAGAAGTAGTTAAAATATTATTTGGGGGAGGCGTCTAATCAGAGTTTATTTTCGTATCTCATGTAGGGCCTAAGTACAAACCTCTCGCAGTACTTGTCCCCAACCCGGTAAACATTTCTCAAGTACTACCTGGAAAGTTCTTAGATACCACCTGTGGTCGTTAACAACTACAAACTTTTCGTATATCTAATGGAAGCCTCTCGCCTACCCGTGGAATAATCTCTCAGTACCTGCACGAAGCCTTTCCCCAACCCGCAGAAATTTCTAAAACACTGCCTGGCAACGTTTCAGATTACCCCATAGTCGTTACTACCTGAAAACGTCTCGCATATTTCCTGGAAGCCTCTCGCGTACCCGTGGAATAAATCGCAGTACCTCCAAGACACTTCCCCAACCCGTAGAAATTTCTCAAACACTGCCTGGCAACGTTTCAGATTACCCCGAAGTCGTTACTACCTGAAAACGTCTCGCATATTTCCTGGAAGCCTCTCGCGTACCCGTGGAATAATCTCGCAGTACCTCCAAGACACTTCCCCAACCCGTAGAAATTTCTCAAACACTGCCTGGCAACGTTTCAGATTACCCCGAAGCCGTTACTACCTGAAAACGTCTCGCATATTTCCTGGAAGCCTCTCGCGTACCCGTGGAATAATCTCGCAGTACCTCCAAGACACTTCCCCAACCCGTAGAAATTTCTCAAACACTGCCTGGTAACGTTTCAGATTACCCCGAAGTCGTTACTACCTGAAAACGTCTCGCATATTTCCTGGAAGCCTCTCGCGTACCCGTGGAATAATCTCGCAGTACCTCCAAGACACTTCCCCAACCTGTAGAAATTTCTCAAACACTGCCTGGCAACGTTTCAGATTACCCCGAAGTCGTTACTACCTGAAAACGTCTCGCATATTTCCTGGAAGCCTCTCGCGTACCCGTGGAATAATATCGCAGTACCTCCAAGACACTTCCCCAACCCGTAGAAATTTCTCAAACACTGCCTGGTAACGTTTCAGATTACCCCGAAGCCGTTACTACCTGAAAACGTCTCGCATATTTCCTGGACGCCTCTCGCGTACCCGTGGAATAATATCGCAGTACCTCCAAGACACTTCCCCAACCCGTAGAAATTTCTCAAACACTGCCTGGTAACGTTTCAGATTACCCCGAAGCCGTTACTACCTGAAAACGTCTCGCATATTTCCTGAAGCCTCTCGCGTACCCGTGGAATAATCTCGCAGTACCTCCAAGACACTTCCCAACCCGTAGAAATTTCTCAAACACTGCCTGGTAACGTTTCAGATTACCCCGAAGCCGTTACTACCTGAAAACGTCTCGCATATTTCCTGGAAGCCTCTCGCGTACCCGTGGAATAATCTCGCAGTACCTCCAAGACACTTCCCCAACCTGTAGAAATTTCTCAAACACTGCCTGGCAACGTTTCAGATTACCCCGAAGTCGTTACTACCTGAAAACGTCTCGCATATTTCCTGGAAGCCTCTCGCGTACCCGTGGAATAATCTCGCAGTACCTCCAAGACACTTCCCCAACCCGTAGAAATTTCTCAAACACTGCCTGGCAACGTTTCAGATTACCCCGAAGTCGTTACTACCTGAAAACGTCTCGCGTATTTTCTGGAAGCCTCTCGCGTACCCGTGGAATAATCTCGCAGTACCTCCAAGACACTTCCCCAACCTGTAGAAATTTCTCAAACACTGCCTGGCAACGTTTCGGATTACCCCGAAGTCGTTACTACCTGAAAACGTCTCGCATATTTCCTGGAAGCCTCTCGCGTACCCGTGGAATAATCTCGCAGTACCTCCAAGACACTTCCCCAACCCGTAGAAATTTCTCAAACACTGCCTGGCAACGTTTCAGATTACCCCGAAGCCGTTACTACCTGAAAACGTCTCGCATATTTCCTGGAAGCCTCTCGCGTACCCGTGGAATAATCTCGCAGTACCTCCAAGACACTTCCCCAACCCGTAGAAATTTCTCAAACACTGCCTGGTAACGTTTCAGATTACCCCGAAGTCGTTACTACCTGAAAACGTCTCGCATATTTCCTGGAAGCCTCTCGCGTACCCGTGGAATAATCTCGCAGTACCTCCAAGACACTTCCCCAACCTGTAGAAATTTCTCAAACACTGCCTGGCAACGTTTCGGATTACCCCGAAGTCGTTACTACCTGAAAACGTCTCGCATATTTCCTGGAAGCCTCTCGCGTACCCGTGGAATAATATCGCAGTACCTCCAAGACACTTTCCCAACCTGTAGAAATTTCTCAAACACTGCCTGGCAACGTTTCAGATTACCCCGAAGTCGTTACTACCTGAAAACGTCTCGCATATCTCCTGAAAGCCTCTAGCGTACCCGTGGAATTAACTCGCAATACCTTCAGGATACCTTTCCCCAACCTTATTATAGGAAAAGAAACAACCTTAAGAAATTTCTTAAGTTCTGCCTAGAAACTTCTTAGATACCATCTGTGATCGTTAACACCTGCAAACTTTTCTTATACCTCCACGAAGCCTTTCCCCAACCCCGTAGAAATTTATCAAGTACTGCCTGGCAACGTCTCAGATTACCCCGAAGTCGTTACTACCTGGCTCGCATATATCTTGGAAGCCTCTCGCGTAGGGCCTACCCTACCCCTGGAATAATCTCGCAATACCTCCAGGAAGCCTTTCCCCAACCCGTAGAAATTTCTCAAACACTGCCTGGAAACTTCTTAGATATCACCTGAATATACCTCGCATACCTCCTGGAAGCCTCTCGTGTACCCTTTGGAAAGTGTCATGTGTCCTCTGGGAATCACCCCCTTATAGTCTGTGAAAAACCTCCCTCATAATTCATGAAAACCTTTTCACGTACTCGTACATCCTCTTGGAATCTTCCCGTCTACCCACTCGGTGTATTCCTCTGCACTATGCAATGCTTGTCAAAATGTGTTCAACACATCCTTAGCCGATTTATTTGCAAAGTTCTACTTCGTATCGTCAAGTACTGGTCGGCGAGAGCAAGGAACTCGAGAATAACAACATCTGTTTGAGAAAGTTATTTACAGATTATTGGAACCAGACACGCCCACAATCAATAGGCCGACCGCTCGACGTAAATAAACAAAACCGGCGTTGCTAGGCAACCAGTGTTGTTTTTAAATTGATATCGTAAACAAAGGTTATGTGTTTGGAAGCGGCGTTACATTGTTTTCCTCTTTTTGAATGTGAAACGCTTGGAAAAAAGCAATACACTTTTCAAGAACGGAAAGGAAATTAGTAACAAAATAAATACGACAGTTATTAATTAAGACGTCATTGTTTATAAAAATTAGAAAAATGACCAGTCACACGAATTTGTAGAAGTTTAAAGCTGTTGTAATCGCAGTGAGTGCCTGGTTTTTTAAAATATTTATTTAGTAATTTTCAGAGTCCAAAAAAAACTGATTTTTTTTCGAACAAAGGGGCTCAGAAAATTCGTTCCGTTTCCGAATAACGGTTGAGAACACTGGCAATACGAAAATAAACAACGCATAAAGATTTAATTTGCGGCGGGGAAACCCATCAAGTCGGCAGGGGCAATAAAACCAGAAATACGTGTAACGATTAATATTGGCGCTATCAAGTGAGGCGATGGCCGCGCGCCAAGCGGCGATCATGTGTACTGTTTCGTTTAACCTAGAACGTTAGCCGTTTACATTTTATCAGACAATTCTAGCTTAGGCGCAATATCTGTTAATCGGATAATTCGCAAACGAAAATTAATTAGGCTATTGCTAACTGAAAACCGGTTATATATATATATATATATATATATATATATATATATATATATATAAAGTTATATATATATATCTTTTAATTACCTTTTAATTTTTTTTAGGACCTGTGTTGTACTGTAACTTAAGCTATATAACTTGAATCGTCACTATCACTACCTGTATTATCCACAAAAAGTTATATATCATGTCAATGAAAATAAATTCTGAATTATGTTATACTAATATTGTTTTCTAAACTATAATTAGTTTGAAGATACAAATATAGTTGAAGATACAAATATAAGAACAAATATCTTGTTTTGTTTAAATAAAGAAATACGTGAACCTAGCTTAGATATTGTACTGTAGTTACAGTAAAAGATCAGCTTGTTTATATTAATTCGTAACAATCAGCTTATTTCATTTAACAGCTGATAGGCTATAAATTTCAAGTTACGTAGCTAAAAAAGGTTATAACGTGCACGTGTTCTGCACCTAAGGAAAAATACGGAAACCAAAATAATACAACATTTTCATAGAATACGCGTGTATTATGGAAAAGGAGGAAGAAAAATGGAGAGACAGAAATTCCTTGGCTCTTTTTCGTTTCATATTTCCGTTACATTAAAAAGTTTCGGGACCCTTTTTTCTATTCCAAACTAACATTAAAATCTTCGCTTCAAAAAAAAAGTAAGAAGTTTTGTTAGGTTTTATTTTGTACCTTTCGAAAACACAACGCTTAGAAATGGCCAAAATGGAACCCTTTTTTCAAGACATGGTTGTTTAAACGCGTCGAGTGTAATATAGTCACTCAAATGCATGCTGCATCGAAAATCTGTTGTTCATTTTCTTTTTTCAGGTTGTTTGTGTTAAGATTGTTTTTTGTTAATTTTATAAAAATTTTGAAGCAAGCAGTCAACTATAATGTTCACTATCGCTAGTTAGAAACTTAGAAAAGCCGATGGCTGTTGACGTGACCGACACTGGACCTGGAAAGCCAAATCTTACAGGGCCGAGTACACTAAACAGCTTGAAGAAACATTTGCGAACCCGTCATTGGATATAAATACCGGACGAAGAGTTTCATTTTAGCACTGCGAGGCAGAAAGAGGAAGGTGGATTATCAGTCTTCAACGAGGTGTTGAATCGTACTTGGGTGTGATAGGAGCGGACTTGTTCAAACTAGAAGTAAAGAACTCCTAGAAAGTAGAGTTTTGTCAGAGGGCTAAAGGTGACTTATTTGATTAAATAAAGGAGCACAAAAAGCCTAATATGGTTGGCGTGAAATTTGTGTGCTATGTATTATTATTTCTACCTTATTATTATTATTATTACTTGGATGTGAGAAAGTTATTGCAACATTCTCGTTTATATTACTTTTAGAGATCGGGTGGACCCACTTGGCCAAGGCAGAATAAAGCTAAGGACAAAATGAAACAGGCCGTGGCGTAAAAACGCGCGATCTAGGTGTCAGTGTCGAGCAGCGTTTTGGCTTGGAAATGAAACAGATCAGGTCGGCTTCAGAATGGCCGCGCGCCAAAACCAAGAGTAATGGACGATCTATAGAGCCATCGCTCAGGCTCGTTGGCAGGTCTACCAACTGAACAACAAGTGGTTTGCGCTGCGATAAATCAGGTTAGGGGTTTATTGGTCAGTCGGTTTAGGTTTGCAGCGGTAATTAGAAGTAATCTAATCAAATTATACAAAAAAAAATAATAATCGCGGAACGCAGCTGTCTAACGTCATGGAAGTGAATTTTCAAAAAGTAATAATATCATAGTACTTTTCTGAAGATCTGATTTCACTATCACAATGGAACCTGTAACTGTTACACAAAAAACGAACGTGGAGGGAGACGCACGTAAGTAAACAAGTGTGTACCCGATTCTAGGAAGTCAGGAAAGACTGAGTAATAGAGTAGCATTTGTTTTTACTTTTTTGCAACTCGACAACAGTAGGCCTACATATCCGGTTGGTCTGGAAACCAATATAAAACATCAACAGGATACCAATACGTTGCGTTTTTCTAAGAATTAAAAGCTTTTAACCGGAGGGGTTAGAGATTTCGAGACAATTTGCTACTACATAGATAAAAAACATTTGTTTAAGAAGTGAATCTAAGGAAGAAGGGTAGTTTGCGCCAGTATGATCCGACTTTCGTAGCAGTCAAATATATTTCTCAGAAACTGTTCAGCTGATCCTTGTGAAGCAAGCTTTTGTTAACGAAAGAAAATTGTATTGTAAATTGACACATCCGATTCTGTGGTTTATGCGAATTACCTTTGCGTTTTTTTCATCGATATATTTTTTTGGATTTTTTTACATTTAAAAACGAAATTTAAAATGTTTTTAAGTGTTTAATAGATTGAAAACTTTTAACGTTGGAAAACTCAAGACGGTATGGATATCTGGTGACGGTGGATATGGTGGTGCAGAGGTTTAAAATGAAATGTCGATCATAATTTTACGACATAAGCTCGATATAAGAAGAGAAACATTGTTTTAATTTTAACCAGTATTGTGGGACATCAGTACTAGCCTCGCCCGGCACCCGGACTCGGTCAGCTGTCCGCCATTTTGTTACGCTATTAAGAACTCGTTTTGAATCTTTTATCCGCCCAACCATTTCAGCCTCGGTACAGCGCCCACCCCGCCTGCTGCGGTAAATTCGTATTGGTCCGCCTGTCTAAAAGCGTTCGACGGGTTCGTCCTACCAAATCAGTTCGTTCCGGTTGGGACCGTTAAAATGGGAAAACTGTAGAAAGGTGTCGATTTTAATGTAGAAGACGAAATATTTAGTGACGAAATATTTGTAGACCCAACGGAGTATGGTTCTCGTTGAAATATTCGATCTCGAGATTTGAGACTCTGTGTCTAACGCACATCGTGGAGATTGAGCATGTATGAGTAGGTCTGGTTTATCTTTTGGAACTATTTTTAATTTTGTAAGGTTTTTCTAAGCTCATTTTCAGTCAAACAATTTTAAAAAAGATGTTTCCCAAATTGGCTGTACTGTCGATAAAGTTCGCTTAATGTTTAGTTTACGAGTCGCTAGCCTGTATATCTGGATACAATCCATTCCGGTAGTTGGTGGAAAAACCTGAAAAAAGAGTCTTAATTATTCAAAATTGGTTCATTAAGTTGTGCTCAAATTTTATGCACTGCTTACAGTATAATGGGTGTAGGAAATTCGTTACATCATTTGTATGAAAACTTCATAATAAAATATAAAGTGTCAACAGTTCGCCATATTGTTTTTTCTTATAAACCAGTCGCCGGTTGGGTCGATAAACGACTGCTCCTCGGAATTAAATAAATAAACGGGTCTTTTGACGAACTATTTCATAAAAATCGATCAAGGCGTGGATGTAGATGTATGGGTACACTCACTGAAACAAGAATAATAAAGTATTCACCAGATAGGCATGCAATCGTTTTAGTTTATTGGACGGATGTCTGATGCATAAAGAGCACAAAATTATTTCATAATATTTTCACTACTGTATACTGTAATCTGTGATCTTTGTATCATTGCTGGCAGGACGTACAACCTAAGAACGGTAATCAGTCCATCGGAGAAATCCCGGTATTCAAGTAATGTGTATCCTGTCGACTTTGAACTGACAGACAGGTTTTTCAATAGACTTTGTATGGAAACTGCCTGCTGTATTATAGGCTATTTATTGGTAGTACAGTTATTAAAAAAAAACGTATACGTGTGGCACTCGGGGAGTTACCGACAGAAGCGAAACTTTTGTTAATGATATCTTTGCTGGATATATAGGCTAATTAGTCTGGAGATATGTTTACAAATATTTTTGTTTGCTTAAATAAATAGAATAAATACGTAAACCTAGCTTAGATACTATTTATTTAGTTATAGGAAAAGATCAGTTGTTTTATATTAATTCGTAACGATCAACAATTGATAGGCAATAGGCCTAATAATTTTCATGTTATTTTGTTAAAAACTAGCAATTGTAACGACAAATAATTATTATAAACGTTTGTATTAATTTCGAATGTGAGCCTATTATAAACGGTTACAACGTGCACGAGTTCTTCAACTAAGGAATATCACAACCAAAGCAACACAACGTTTTCGAATAATAGGCGTGTACTGTTATCGAAAAGAAAGGAAAAAAGAAAGAGACAGAAATAGAGAGCCGAAATTCGTTTGCGCGTTCGTTCCACATTTTCGTTACATTCTTCCTTTCGGCACACTTTTTTCTGTTCACTCCTCTCGCCAAAGCTAACATTAAAAGGTCCACTTCAAAAAGAAAAGTACGTTTAAAATAAGTCAACATTAACAAAACAAGAAATAAACTTATCGGATTTGGTAGATTTATTTAATATGGCGCATGAGTTTTGCATTTACTTAGGCTGATAATTTGTTTTATTGACTTGTTTTTTTCTATGAGCTATCTTGCTTTAAATAATTGTAAATTTATTCATACAAAGAACTGAATTTAGGAATTTCCTTACATTAAGCATCCGCCGTTGCAAGACCTGGACCCAAAACGTGACATCTAGAACACGTTTTTAGGGGTCGTATATTATTTTCAAAATCTTTAAAAAAATTTATCATCTTGTATTTTATTTCATCATCGTTATCATCTTTAAAATCTGCACAAATTAGCATTTAAAATTTTAAAATTTGATTTAAAATGCGAAAAGTGATTTCAACGGATGTCTTTGTACTTTCTCATAGTATCACTGCAATTTTATAGCTTAAAATGCTAATTTATACAGATTTTACAATGGTGAAATGAAATATTCAAGTTTTAGGTAAAAAGCTATGATTTTTTAAGGCGGTAATGTTATTTTAACATTTTTATTTGATATCTTTAATATCTGTTATTGTTAAATAACATGCTCGCACATCGAAATCGAAATCAAGGCAGTTGCGTGCGTGATTAAATTTTCACACGAAGGTTTTGTTGCTAGTTAGGTAGTACTGAAGAAATAAGCGTGACCATGCCAACGTAACTTTAGCCGCCTCGGTGGCCTAGTTGATAGCGTACTAGGCTTTCACCCCGAGGACCCGGGTTCGATTCCCGGCCAGGGCTTGGCATTTTCATTCGCTATAAATCATCCCATCGTCTGCATTAGCCCAAGTGTGCACAATAGTCGGACGTAAAACACCAAAAAAAACAAAACCAACGTAACAGTTCTTCAAAAATTGTAATACACGGATAATTGTAACGCTGCCACCGTTCCTACTCCAGATGCTGGGATCTAATCACCGAGAATGCAGCTTGCACTTTATTTCTATATTAGCCCACCTAAGCGAGCGAACGTCATGAATCTTCAGAATGATTGCAAATATGTTACGTAAGAACAATGAATGCAGTGTACCGACTGATACTGATACGAGTTAACCGTAGGTGTAGCGGAGTAACTTTCATAGCGGACTGTACAGATAGTACAGCAGGCGCGCCACGCGCTGAAAGTAGTCAACTAAATACCACCAATCACTCAAGTTTAGTCCTAGTCAGCAGTGCGCGCTTCTTGTGTAGCAACACGTTTTTGTGTTTTTGTGTTAAGTTTATTCTGTTTTCCTTTTTGTTGTTTAATTAGTTTGTATCTTCTAAATTCCAATTAATTGTCAACTTGGTTATGGCGTAATGAAGAACCGACGTGTAACTCCATACCCGGCTCCAAATCTGTCAGCGTATTATACTATGTGGGACACCACTACTTCTTCCAATCCTTTATCAGCCGCATATCAAATGCCTTACGCTATTGGCCAAGGTAAATACAGTACAGTAGTTTTAATTATTTTACTAATTACCTCTTTCGTATTATTTGCTTGTGTTTATTGTGTTTCTTTGTTATTTTCAGTTTTAATTAGCCTGTGTATAAGAATTTTATTTTATAGGTTATCCTTTGTTGCTAGCCCGTATGTAAGTTTTTTTGCAAGTAAAAGCACGCTGGTAGTTGTATGTTTAAACTTACTGCATATGTACAATAAAACACAGTTTTATTTTCCACGTGGATATTTTTACCTTGCGGAGTAAATCGTTTTTATGTGTTATTATTATTATTATTGTAGCTAAATGGATTGTATATGGTGCCTGTATGACGTCGGCTATTAGTGAACGTAGCCTACGTTAATTACTGTGTTTGTTTTAACCATTACACGTTTAATTAGGAAAATTCCGAAGTTTTAAAAACAACGGGTTAATTACGTTTACTGACTGTTTAAACGTTTGTAATTGGTTAGTTTAGACCGACGGTAGGTTAACGATTAGAAATAAGCGATAGGCTGAAGCGACTTGTTAGGTTATGTCAGACCGGTAAGCCAACGTGCACATTAACTACCGTGTACTTACTGTATATAGTTTGTTATAGGATATGGCCTACAGTATTTTGTTTGTTCAATGTTTAATGTTTACCAGCGTGAGTCACTGTAAACTGTTTATGACGCAAATATTGCTATGTTCAGTGGTATTTAGCTGCAGTAGTTATTTACATTGTTTATGTTAGGCGTTCTAGTTATATTTCTGTTAGGTTAAGCTTAAGCCTAATTTTTTCCAGTTATTAGGTTAATTTGATTGCAGATTTCGTGAGGGTATTTCAATTTTTACGAAGTCGATTGTTGTCCAGAAAAATAAAATGTATGGTAAATATGAAAAAATTTACAAGTGACCTAAACATTTGAATTGTTACAAGTCGACTGCAAGGCAAGTAAAGGTACTATTGAACATCATAGTCTCTATTAATGTACTCTTTATGTGAACAAGTCTTGGTACAGTAAAGACAGATTTGTAAATGTTAAAAACGTTAGTAGGCTCCATAATATTAATATAGTATTTAATCATGTCTTTATAGGTATTGTATTCATTCGGAGTCCCTGTCACTCAGGAATCATGGTGGTGAAGAAAATATGCTACCTATCAGATCACACCTAAAAAAAATAGTCTGGTTATTGTGTCAAGAAATGTTTGCAATTCGCTGACATTGCTCACTCATAAAGTTATTGATCAAATTTTAAAGAAATTTACGTTTCAGGAATAAATGAAATTATACCTCGGTTTGTTTCTTTCTATTTGACTCTAGATTTTTTTTTTTTTAACGTCTGACTATTTGACACTTGGGCTAATGCAGACGATATTTGACTCTAGAAACCATATTTTTAAAAGTCTAATTATATGCTCATGATATGACGTAGGTTAAATTTTAGTGAAATCTGCTGAATAAATCTTGAGAAATTCGGTCGGTTTTATATTGTTTTGATAAAATTTTTTATGTGGGTATAGAGGAAGTGCTCAGTTGGTTGTCAGGACAAGCGCCGAGTATTCTGACCTGTGGGTTACTCAGATTCGAGTCTAGTTCCTCCTGTTGCCTTTTTTCTTGCATTACTTCCATTCTTGTTTTTAATAGTAGCTATATTTGGTTTAAAACTAAATACCTTAACAGAATTAGCATAGGAACCTCGGTTGGGCCTACAAAGTTATTAGCGAATCCCCATTCGCCGGAAGTGAGCTGCAAGAGATTAGGTACATTTGACGAGTCGTTAAAACATTTGATGCGGCAGCGATGTAGTTTTGGAAATTTTTGTTATATTTTTGATTAAACCAGGCAATTTTGGTATTAGCTTCGACAAGTTTGTTACCCAGTGAAATTCCTTCAGCTGTTTTAAAGTGGCGGTCATCTAAATTCTTAAATTGATCACCTTTATGAAGTTCTTTATCTTGCTTTTTTTGAAGCGAAGCTTTTAATATTAGCTTTGGCGAGAGGAGTGAATAGAAAATAATCTGCCTAACGGAAGAATGTAATGGAAACATGAAAGTAACAAGCAAACGAATTTCATCTCTATTTCTTTTTCTTCTCCTTTTCGATAACAGTACACGCATATTAGGGGGCCTATATGAAAACTTGGTGTTGCTTTGGTTACGGTATTGTTCCTTAGTTGAAGAACACGTGCACTTTGTAACCGTTTATAATACATTCGAAATTAATATAAACGTTTATAATAATTTTTGTTAATGTTACTAGTTTTTAACAACATAGTCTGAAACTTAACTGTTCAGTGAAATCAGCTGATCATTACGAATTAAATATAAAACATTTGATTTTTTTACTATAACTACAGTAAATTTATCTAAGCTAGATTCACGTATTTATTTATTACGTTTATTTACAAAACAAGATATTTGTAAACATATCTTCAGACTAATTACATATTCAGCAAAGATATCGGTAACTTACCGAGTTCCACAAGTGTACTTTTTTAATTTTACATATTTACTAAAGTTTTTTTAAATGTAGATCTGTTGTAGTTTACAATTCACAGTTTCTATGTTAGAACTAATGCCTAAACACTGAGTTTGTGTAACCGAACTGAATATTTGTGTTTGTACGGTAGTGTGACTGTCCTTATTGTGTTTAATACACGGTTAAAATGAGGTCTTCTTCTCCTGTTGTCTGAGCGACAGGAAGTGGATTCAACAAGTGGGTTATCTTTACCTTACAAGTTCAAGGACCTACGTTTTTAAAACAAATGCTAATGTTGTTTGTATTTATGGGCTAACTGTGTGTGTTTGACCTGTAAGGAATTGGGTCGGGGCTGAGCCGTGTGTCGCTGAAAGAGAGGACGAATACAAAGTAAAAAAAAATGACCAATGGTTCGCTTTCTACAAAAGTATTTTAGGAGCCTATTCAAATTTATTAGGTTATATATAATATTTTAATCTCTTCAAAACACCAAAGAGTCTACAATTTTAAGTATCACTGTGTTTTTTGACAAATTGGAAAAAATCTGTTGAAGGTTTCTTTCATGAAAATACCCAGTCCAAAAAACCCCTGACCCTCGTGTTACTTTTTGCTTTTTGTTGGAGGGATCGTTAAATTTTATGTGCGTGTTACCGATCATAATTTCGATCCAAATGTTTGTTCAAACGTGACACAAAATTCGCCTTTGGTAATATTATTATTATCTGTTCAGCCGTTTTTAATCTTACACTCTTTAAAATATACGTCAACACCATCGTAATTAACTGTACAAATTAACACTTTAAAAAGTAGATAATCTTGATTTTTGTGCAGATTTTAACGCAGATTATGACGGTGAAACCAAATTTTCAAAAACGTTATTGTTACGTTGATGATAGGCCTATTGCTACTTTTAGCAAATTCGCTAACATCGTCATGTCATCGAGACATTTGCGTGACCAGTTTATTTTTATTACAGTGCGCGCGCGCATAATAATAAAACACTGTTTTGAATTAGATCCATCAAAATCCCAAGATCGACACTTTCTCTGTACTGTACTTCCTCTAGTGGGAAGTATCACCTCGAGTAAGGATGAATTTCATGGAAATAATGAGGTCCTTTATACAGTATGTGGAAATTCGTTACTTTTGGCATTCATTTATTACATGGTTTCTCTACTGTGAGTTAGAGATGGGTAAGAAAACTCCAAACTGTTAAAACAAACTGTTTTTCTATATACGAAAAACAAACTGCTTTGCCAAACGGAAACAAGCAGTTTGAATTGGACTGGATCGTGATTTCTTAAACAAGGAACAACAGTTTGGACTTCCCCACCACCTACGTTCTATTCGAACGTTGCCGCAAGCGCTAAAACTTTTTTCCTACTATTTTCCTGCTAAACTGTTTTCCTACAAACACCTTTTCTTTAACCTGCTATACTTTTTCCCACCGTTTCAAACGTAGTGAAGTAAGAACTGTTTGGGCGTTGTCAAAGTTTATCTCTATTTTGTTGCGAGTTGTTTGAAAGTTTTCAATGTAAAATTTGTTGTTCAAACATTTTTTAAACTGTAAAAACAGACATAATTGTGTTATATATTAGTTTTTCTCCGTAGTTTACTTTGTGTTTAGAAATTTAAAAATATTTAGAGGAACAATTTTGAAAGTTTTCTTTTACTTTTTTTATGTTTTTAGAATTAAGTGCATAGTTTTTAATTATTTATTGGATATGTGGACTTTTTAGTGTTTTTTTCCAGTGTTTAAAAGTGAAAAACCTGTTTTTTGTGATGGGAAATATTAAAAACGTCTTACATTTTATTTTTATCCGGAGCCTAATTTTCTTTTAAAAACATTTGTTTTGTTAAATATGTTATTACAATAAACTTTATATTTTTTCTGTGTTGTAAAATGGAAAACTTATTTTTTTGCTAATGCTAATGTTAATAACCTATCATTAACCTATAATAACCTAATGTTAATAACCTATAATTTTGTAACTATATAGAGCCAATTTTATTTAAACATATTTGGCCTATGTTCTTATTACTATATGTTATTTATTAAGGTTACTTTTTTCAGTGTTGAAAAATGAAAACCTACTTTCTCCCAAATAAAAATATGACAGTAACATCTCACATTTTGTAAATACATAACCTAATTTTATTTAAACGTATTTTTTATATTTATTATCAATCATCAATATTTTTTAATCAACTAAAAATATTCTAAATTGTTTGCATTTCAGTAAATATGCAAAAGCTATTTAATTTTTAAGTAAAAAAAAAGAATGCTTCTATTAGAAATTCATTGCATTTTGTAAATATAAAATGGCATACGTAAATATAAAATGTCATATTACGTTTTGAGAATGTAATTTAATTATTAATTATTAAGAACGTTTGTGCCTATGTTTTTGCTGCTAATACAACTTCGAGTTTTTTTTCTAAACCTGTTTTTTTCAAACTGTTTTTCCAAACAGTTTTTTTTCCAACAAACAGTTCGTTGATATTTTGTAAAAATAGCAGAAGTGCCCATCCCTACTGGGAGTACGAGAGTGAATGAAAGATTAAGATAGAAAAGCGTTGTTGTATTGGCAGCACTGCACGTGGCTATGACGTAGGTAACCTATGTTTACATTGCTCTGGGTTTACATAATAACTCGTGTAAGTTGAATCTGAACTATAAACACTTCACAATGGCGTTCTTAATTTATTATGGAAACCAGGCGGGTTTATTTTAGTACAGTTTGAAGTGGAGTGTGCCTTGTAGTTTGGTCTCAATCCAATGCTATTTCAAATTATTGGGTCTAGTTTTGAATGCAGGCTTCAGAAACGGTAAAAAACATGGTCGACTTTATTTCCTCCTAAAAAATGCTATTTCAAATTATTGGGTCTAGTTTTGAATGCAGGCTTCAGAAACGGTAAAAAACATGGTCGACTTTATTTCCTCCTAAAAAATGCTATTTCAAATTATTGGGTCTAGTTTTGAATGCAGGCTTCAGAAACGGTAAAAAACATGGTCGACTTTATTTCCTCCTAAAAAATGCTATTTCAAATTATTGGGCCTAGTTTTGAATGCAGGCTTCAGAAACGGTAAAAAACATGGTCGACTTTATTTCCTCCTAAAAAATGCTATTTCAAATTATTGGGTCTAGTTTTGAATGCAGGCTTCAGAAACGGTAAAAAATCATGGTCGACTTTATTTCCTTCTAAAAAATGCTATTTCAAATTATTGGGTCTAGTTTTGAATGCAGGCTTCAGAAACGATAAAAAAACTTGGTCGACTTTATTTCCTCCTAAAAAATGCTATTTCAAATTATTGGGTCTAGTTTTGAATGCAGGCTTCAGAAACGGTAAAAAAACATGGTCGACTTTATTTCCTCCTAAAAAAATGCTATTTCAAATTATTTGGTCTAGTTTTGAATGCAGGCTTCAGAAACGGTAAAAAACATGGTCGATTTTATTTCCTCCTAAAAAATGCTATTTCAAATTATTGGGCCTAGTTTTGAATGCAGGCTTCAGAAACGGTAAAAAAACATGGTCGACTTTATTTCCTCCTAAAAAATGCTATTTCAAATTATTGGGTCTAGTTTTGAATGCAGGCTTCAGAAACGGTAAAAAACATGGTCGACTTTATTTCCTCCTAAAAGCTTGTTCTTAAACAATTGAGAGAAAAACCAAAAAAAGTACAACAATTTTAAAACCGATTAAAATTTTGGCGTCATTGTTTATTTTTTTATTTTCCGATTAAATCCCGAACCGTTTTAACTCATTTCATTTCAAATTTCCTAAACCAACATGAATTGTGAATGTGTAATTATCATTATAGGTAGCTTACTGATTTTAATTAATGGGCCGTTTTCCCATTATTGACCGGATTGATTTTTGTTTATTGTTTTAAAATCGGCTCAGTTTTATATGGTTAGGCTATTATAAAACTCAAATCACATTTCAGCAAAATGTAATCGAAATCGTATGAAACGATTTCGAGAGAAACATACTTTTTAGGTTTCTATAAAAAAAGGTTTGTTAACAACTGTAAAAAAATGAAACTGAAATATGAAATATTTTCTTAATGCAATACACAATTTACAGTTAGTGTATTACTGTATTTTCCTTAGTATCTTAGGTTCGCCCGTACAAGCTCAGTATCTGTTATGCTGACTACAGAAATTGTTGAGGTTATGTTGCATACAAGCAGTACGGTTTTATTTTGCTTCGCATCGCTTTTACAACAAACATTTGTAAACAGAAAACAGTTGCTACAGTACAAGGTGTTTAATCAACTCTGTGTCTAATGTGCGGGGGGGTTGGAGGTAATGTTTACTTGAACAGCTGATTTCGCACAACAGCTCAACAATTTTATTATTTTTATTGTTAGTACTTATACGGAAGTGTATTTACGTACATAGATAGAAAAAACTAAAGTGATTATTTTAATTAATTGTGTTTATTAACAACATGGTAATTATATGGATTAGCATAAACAGCATTGGATTAATATTAAACTTGAAACCATTTTCCCATAAATTTTGGAGCAGGTAGAATTGTAATTGTAATGTCATTTTAAAATTGTGACCAAAACGCATCCGAATGGCTTTTATTATTTTTTTCTGTAATTTTTACGTGCTTACAAAAAGTTTTAAAAGCTTTAAGTAATGAGGTTTCGATCATCGTTTTATAATAAAGGGGATTCATCGTTATAATCGTTGTGCTTAGTTGCAGATTTAATCACTGATTACGATGGTGAAGTATATTTTCAAAAAAGTTGTGCAGCCTTTTTTACTGCTGTCAGAAGTTAGTTTTTTTTTTTAGTGTAATACAAATAGGTGGACCGAATTAACCGTTTATGTAATGATCATTTTTCGGAAATTCGCTTTTATCACGTCAGTGGGAATGCTGCGTGTTGCTGTTGTTTTCATTTTACTGCCGAAACTAAAATTTCGTTTTGTGTCGCTGCTTATGAAACAGCATTTGGCGAAAATTGTAAATCCGATTTTGTAGCGATATGTTTTTCCCGTCCTGAAGGCATTTACTGTGCTCGCTGAAAAATGATACAACTGATATCACGAGAAAAGTAAAGAAAATATACTGTATGTGTTAACCGAGTTGTAACGCAGTGGGAAAACATGAATCAACCAACACACTCCCCCGCCGAGTGACGTGAAGTTTTTCCGGTAAAGCAACGCTATCTGCCGGGCGAAACCGGAACCTTCAGTATAAATTACTCTATCTCTCTCGTCGTGTTTTCCTACTTACATTGTTGTGGTACAAAACAGAAAGATTTTTCGTATTTTCATTTTTTTTTTTACGGAATGAAAAAGTTGAGGTTTTTGTCAAAGTTCGCTTTGTTTTATTTTACGCTAAGCTTACAGTATTTAGGTGTTGTCGATGTATGTTATTTCCCGGAGCAGAATTTTTTGTAAGCAAATTTAAAGAATCGATTTGTTCCGTATTTCTGTGAACAGGGATCATATAACAGCGGTTGCATTAGTGACTTCTACAACAAGTTTTGTTGGATCGTTAACAAATCAATGTTTATCAGATTTTGATACGAAAAAATTGATTTCGGTAACGGCAAAGTTTGTTCATCCGTTTCCCATAATGGCGGCCATTCAAAATTTCCAAAGTCGTATTTGTCTTCAATGTTTTTGGGGGGGGATATGGATCCATAACAGTAGTACGTGTTGAAATCTGTGTAAATTAATAGGAAAATAAAGACAGCGGTCAGGGTTCTTCGGAAAATTTTCGATTTCGATCACGCACCTGTTCTCGTTTAGGTGGTGCAATATTGTTGCACCAGATAATGAAATTTGAAAATTTAAAACGCTATTTTAACGCGGATTGCGCTGGTAAAATCACATTGTCAAGAAAGTGTGAAAAAGTTATGATTTTCTAAAGGTTAAATGGTTGAACTGATCTTACTTACTGACCAATGTATTTATTATCTAGACGTGCGCACGTTCCTGATCTAAACCTTACCATGATGATTATAGCAACAGCGCGTTACTCAATGCAAATTCGCCAAAAATAAGCAACTAATTTATGTAGATTTTATTGTGCAATCAACAAGGCTAAGTTAAATTTTATTACAAAAAAAATCGATTTATTTACGTCTGTTCCTATTTAATCGCGCCAGCGAAACAGTGTTGCGTTGCGCACGTTGTAGTGTAATCTGTAGCTCGAGAGGTTAGGTTAGGTTGGCTACACTGAATGTAGACAATATGGCCGCCTCCGTGTCAACACAATGACCGCAACTTGGGCGAGATAAGCCGTCCTGTAACGCTGTAACAGTTCCGTTATACACTATCTCACTGCAGCCCCTGCATCTGTTTCACTGTACTATAGGCCTACTGAACTACTAAAACATTTATAATTATCAGCTGATTTTCATTTTCATTGACCATTATGGTAAGATCCAGAATCACGACTTTGAAGAGCGTCGTTTATGACTTCTAGTTACATTGCTTTCCGAATGTTCGCCAAACGCTTTTGTGGCTTTCTAGTTATTCAGGTTACCGACGGATTCATGCAATTTTGTGGGAGGGCGGTTGCAGTTACTCCAGTCGCTTTAACCCTTACCGTTAACGATGATCCCTCGTCCTCCTTAGCCTAAGCAAGTCCAGTTGAACGCCACAACAGTTTCTCAACCAAGTTTTGATCAATTTTAGAGTCGAGAAAGATCTTTCTGTTGTTGCAGTTAACGCAGGAAGAGAAGAGAGAACCAACATAAAATGTCTAACTAATTAACCCCGTTCTCACCCTCAGTAAAGTGCACAAACGTACATTATGCACATACAGAGTCGAGATCGAATAATAATGTGACGTTTCGAAACCCTCAGATGTCTGACGCTTTTCCTCGAAGCTGCGATACTTCCACTTGTGAAATTGGTTCTTTTACATTTTTTATTTTATTTCTTTTGTTTTTTCGCCCCTCCCTCCCTTTAATTCAGGTTCGATTGAAACATGATGGAAATTCGGTTTTGGTAATCGCTTGGTCGCGTTCGTTTCACCGTCACAGTCAGTGTTGAAATCTGAGTAAAATTTCGTTAACAATTTTAAATGGTTAATTTTTTCACGGATTGTGGTATGAGTTAAATTTTAAAAAATTTGCTTTTTGGAAATTCGTTTCTATTACGTGCCGCGAGTTTATTTGTATACTGTACTTCAGATACAAGTTTGTGCAATGTTTGCGCGTACAGCTCATCTGAGCCCCGAGATCAGCGGGTTGAAAGCATTACTTGTTGTTTCTTTTCTGAAGTAATTAACATGAACAATACCCCGAACCGGCTCTATTGTCTTCCACACACATACACACAATGTAAACAATCAATACGCGACAAGAATGCACCGACAAAATGAAATGCGCACCGATCAAATCATTTTGTGCTTTTAACAAAATATAATTGCCTATACGGCAAATGATATAACTACAATTATTGAAATTTCGTTTTACATGATATAAATAATGCAAAAACTATATCACACTTGAAAGTCAGGAGACTCGTCCCCAATCCTGTATCATGCTGTTGTCTCCTTGTATTTATAACTGAAGTCAGTGTACCGAACAGTGTAAGAAGCAATAACGTGATGGTGGGCTGTTACTTTCATAACTTAAAGTAAGAAGTTTAGAACAAAATCTGATGTACTGATTTTCAGAAATTATGCCGAATTTTCAAAATTTTCCTGCAACTTCCAAACCTGATTTTTGGGGCTGTAATATAAATTTTGCTTGGGTATTTAACGGATTTATTTTAAATCAAAATCTTTAGAGCCGATTTTTAGCAGTTTTGTTGACCAAAAATTAACTTCAGAAAAAAACTTATTCGCAAATTGGTCTCGAGATATGATTAAGTTCGATTTTTCCATGGTCACTATAGGCTACTTCGTTTAATGAGAAAGTATAAATTTCAGTCGATTTCTTTAACTTGTTTCAATGCAAGTTATTAAAAATGTTTGTTATCGATAACTCGAAAACCATTAATTTAATTATAAAACCGATTGGAGGTAATTATGGAGTCTGCAATCAATACACACCGGTTCCCAGAATCTAAGTAACTTTTTAGATACGACCTGTGACCAACAAACTATAAACAGTTTTATGAGTTGCATTAAATTATTTACGCCTGTTAAAACTATTGCTTATGGATATTTATAGTTTTCAGTAATTCCAGTTACGTATTAATTTAACAACTGCATTATAGTAAAGGCGATTAGAACTTTGAGGGAGGGGGCCACTGCGTCCGGGTAAATTGAAATTTTTAAATTAATCAGTATCGATTACCTCTGTACCTTAGCAGTATGTTCATATCAACATAATAAAAAAAAAAGTGTTTGACAATCGGACTCTCCAAGCCCTCGAAATTTAAACATTCTCGTTACTTTCTGATTTTTTTTTTTACCTTCACGTTCGACCGCACTTGTTGAGCCTTTTTCGGTCTTGGCGAGCCAGAATGCCTCCACTATTAATTACGGATTGAGGCTTAGTTTCGACGTCATATCCGTAAACCCATGTTTCGTCACCTGTTATAATACGTTTCAGTAATTCTGCATCGTCGTTGACTTCATTTAGTGACTCCTGAGCAACTTCCATTCGCCGCTGTTTTTGTTCAAAATTCAACAATTTTGAAACGAATTTTGCTGCCACGCGTTTCATACATAAAACATTGGTCATGACATGATCCAATCGATATGCCGACATCATCAGCGACCACTCTGTGATTCGGCGATTGTTCATAACCATTCCTTCCACTTTTTCCACAACTTCTCGGTTGTTGATATGCTGGGGCATTTAGGGAGTTCGTCATCTTCAACGTCTTCACAGCCTTCTTTTGGAACGCTTATACCGTCCTTCTTGGAAATGCTTATACCACCCGTAAATTCTTGCTTTACTCATAGCAGACTCACCATAGGCCTTTGTTAACATTTCACACACTCTTTTATACTTTATTCCATTTTTTACGCAAAATTTGATACAAATTCTTTGATCCATTTCTTTTAACAAACGAAAATCTGAGCTCATAAAAACACGTCTAACCTTAGTGACTGTCACAGACAAAGTCAAAAATGAAAACAGCTGAAAGTTTTACCATACTTCAAGGTCATGTATATCAACATAATAAAAAAAAGTGTTTGACAATCGGACTCTCCAAGCCCGCGAAATTTAAACATTCTCGTACTTTTTTTTTTTTTTTGTGTTTAACGTCCGACTATTGTGCACACTTGGGCTAATGCAGACGGTACGTTGTTCGTTGCTTTCTGAACATACCTCGTATACGTACTACTTTAGTTAAACGTTTTAACTCTTCTGTTTAGGAGTAACACTGTAAGCCCATTATTTATTTTGTAGTCGACTGAATTTACGTCCCTAACAGTGTTGTGTATTTCTTATGCTACTCTCTTATTTTTGAAAAATCTTACACTCGATTTTGACAAATTTTAACCGATTTTTCTGATTTTGTCGCTACTCTTGTTCAAGCGATCTGCGGTCTCTTGACGTCAAATTTGTGCTTGCTAGAGACATGTAAGCTGTGTGCTCTATTTCCAATATTTGTGTTGGACTTGAATTGTACGGTTTATTGGCAGTAGGCGCGGGGTTAACAAAACACGTAGCTGTATTGGCCGCGACAAAAATAGAGCGCGGCTGAATTTCATACCGTTTAAGAGCCCGATCGGCCGTGTCAGACCCCGCGACCTTAGGAAGCTGAACAAAGAAAACATGTTTCGTTTGTTTAATCTTCAAACTCGAAGGGCGCTCGCACATTATTGTGCGAAGTGCCAACATCATCGGTGGATATTAGTGACCAGCGATATCGGTTTTCGTACGGTTCCCTGACAGTTTGCGTTTTTCTGAATAAAATGGTAAACATTGTTTTAACTTTAAAAAAAGACCGATTTTTTAATATGTACAATGAAAGTTTTTTGGTTAGCAATAAGTATTACCGTTGTTATATCACAGTACAAAGCAGCGCAAAGAACAGACCCACCCCTTCACTCCTCTCATGGTTGAGCCGTGTAATATGTGTAATTAACAATTTAATTCATTGTAGAAAAAGAGATAAAATTACAGTTAAAGAAAACGGATATTTGTAAAGAGCCAGAGTTAATTAACTGGTACTGGAAAACAGCGAAACCAATGTTTAATTCAGTCCAGTATTTTTTGTTAGCAAATATTTTGCCAGTCTTAATGGACCATCGTGACCTCCACTATCGCGTCGACGTGTGTGTTAAATTTCATGCTCGAGGGGACTTGTGGCTGAGGCTTTTTAACTGTCCTCCCTTTATTCGTTTAAAAGGGAGAACCGGAAACAAAAACATCTTTTATTGCTAACACATATATTGCAGTAGTTTAAAATTAAAATTTTCTAAAACTTTAAGAAGAAAATTGTATAATGAAGAGGTTAGGAATAACTGCATACTCTTGTAACGGATTAATAATAATGCAGATGATTTTGCAACACCTGACTTCGCAGTCACCATTGTTGGACATTTGATGTATTGGTGCAAGTATTTGCCGTAGTGACATACTATGATTCATCGGCAGCTCGGCTCACGTAGCCTAAGCCTATACCTTCCTTACTTAAACATGTCACGCAGGGCTTCGCCTTTTCTGTCCAGCGACAGAACCGTTCTCCTTCTTCCTTCCTGAGTGTAACTTTGCTGCGGCTAGGCCCAAGGAGGGGTGAGTGTCCGAACAGAAAATCTAAAACAGGGTAAAAACGAAGACACTTCACTGTTTCTTTGATTCGAGAGGCTGTAACTTTCAAAAACTAATGTTACATAAAAAAATAATTATCATATTTTCTTTTGAAACTTTTAATAACAGATTTTTAATGCTTTACGATTTTAATCATATTTTTAAAAGTGTACTGTTCAAAAGTAATGGCTTATTATTGACTATAGTTGAAAAAAGCGCTGTTTGAACGGTCATCATGGTAAAGCCCAGACTTTAAATGTACGACGTTTTTTGTTGTGCGCGCGTGTGAGTGCGTACGTGCGTGCACTAGCGATTACGATTTGGGCAAAAAAATATTTTCATAATACCTTAGGTCAGTTCATTACCAACCGACTGTCATTCCAAATCTTAAGAATTTTTTTTTTTTTTTTTTTTTTTTGAAGTACGATTTTACCATTATTATCATCGTTTAAGTCTGCATAAATTACCATTTAAAATTTTTAAATTGTATTGATAAGACGGTAGTAAATCTAGGGGTGGTTTTAGTTAATTACAAGTGTTAGGGGGGAAAATTAATATTGGTTTGCGTCTAGTCAGCTAGACATGTGCGTGCTGCGATTATTTATCCTTTTTGTAATGAGAAATTAAACAAAAACTTGGCGTAAGGCCGACAGAAGTGAAAATTGGTATAGGTCATGTCATTAAATAACTTAACTGCACAAATTTAGAAAATACATGTTTTTAAAACTAACAAGAACAATAAACATAACCTTAATTGAAATGATGTTGAAGCAACAGCTGTTGTGCGAAATCAGCTGTTTAAAAGTAGTCACTACAAGTCTACATATATACAAGAACAATTTTATATGCCGTGAGGTATGCGTTACGGAATCAAGCGTGACACGAAAGCAAATGTTTACACCCATGTTTTGTCAACCGCGACTACAAAAGTTTTCACTTCAAAATTTATAAAAGTTCAGACTGAGACAACACTTGCCCAGTGATGTATGAATTATTGTTTTGTTTCAGCACCGTCTCCACCTGGCTGTACAAAGCAGTGTTACCAACTTAAATTTGAACAGTTTGTACGAAACATTTTATGGATGTTTAAAAATAAATGGTCCTAAAACATTGCACAAACGCTCTTACATTCAGTTATTTCTAAAAAATACGGTTAAGCTGTCGAAGAAAAATAGAACCAATTTCTCAAAAACCGTTGATCGGATATTACTTTAAATTTTGTATACATATATGAAGATTCAAAAAAATTCATTATAAAAAATTTGAAATAAAAGACATATTTTTTCGGTCTACTCCAGAACGGTAAATTTCTTAATACTGTATTTCAAATTTATTACAATGACCCGAATTACAGCCGTCCAAGAAAAAAACTCTTATTTTGGACTCACTTTTGGATTCGTAAAAATCTCAAGATCGATTAAGATTTAACTTCAACCCAACTTTCGTAATGGCACAGCACTTGGTAAAGCTGTAATACACCCGGACTAGTTCGTATAGTTAGCAGATAAACAGGTCGAACTTTAAACAGAACTGCCAACTTAACGTTTATACGTTAGAGATGTTGTCTGTTATACAACGGACAATATTAAGGTCTAATGGGCCGCTTGCCGCGGCAGATAAACTCTTTTAACTAATGACGTTGCGTCTTTCAAGGGGAAAAACTTTTCTCTCGCAATTGAACTTTTGTAAACATTTTGACAATTTATAAATTCTCTTTGAAAGAAACTGCGGCTTAGCGGAGCGCCCCGGGCGTAACGCGCCGAGATAAGTACAAATAGGCCGGTGTTTGCCCGAGGGGGCGGTTTTTTGCGCGTCTCCAAACTTTTAACTAAGTACCCAAAGTATTACGCCTAGAGATTGATATAAAGAGGGCATTTATTAGCGGGTAAGTTGTCAGAACTGGTAATGTTATAACAGAGTGGTTGCAACTTGTAACTTATTTTTGCAAATACAGTTCTGTACAGTATTTTCGTTAATGAGGATTATTGCGTATACTGTTTGACTAATAATATGAATAGCACAGGAACACGTTTTTAATTTCTGCATTTAATAATCGCTGTACGATACACGGCTGCCTCGGGGATGTGATGGAAGCTAACTCCGAAAAAAGTAATTTATTATTATTATTATTTTAATCATTATAGTTAGTATAATATTTTAATATTATGATAATGAAAGTTGAAAATTAAAAATTTATGCAGATTTTAACGTTGATTGCGATGGGAAAAATCATATTAAAAAAATGTAGTTATGGTTTTTTTGTCGCCATTTTGAAACGGTTGATTTTTTCGCTGGGTTTTTAATGTTGCTTAACGTCCATACTTTATGCCAAAGGACGAGGGATCAGTTTTAACGGTAAGAGAAAAGCAACGGGAGCAACCGCGGCTCGGAAGTAACGGAAGTAACCTTTGGGTGCGCGGTTGAGTGATGCAATAAACTGATCGATGTTTTAGCCACTTTTTCGCTGTTAACGAACTTGCCCAAGCTATTACAGACCTTTGCTTTACATTTTAATGAAATCGGACCAAAATTACGAACGCTGGCGAAGTGTTAGTAAAGATCAGGATCGACGCTCATTTCAAGATCAATGATGGACGCTGCAGTGGGAAACTGAACGTGATAAAGTCTCTGCAACAGTTAAACGGTGTAGAAACAGAGGTGTGTTCCAAATTGAGCGCGACTCTTGTTATTGGAAAAGCCAAAACCCGTAGGCCTTACGCCGGGCGCCTTTACTTAGTCTGTTGTAAAGGAAATCACGTCCTCCCTTAAGTTCCTCGCAGCGACGGAAATAACGACGCTTAAAAATAACGAAATGAGGGGAAATAATAGACAACATGTTGAACAACACGAGGCAGGATCGATACGAGGGGAGTGGGTGTTGATTTGTCACCTGCTGGGGTCGTCAAAGCGAGAGGTCGGTTAGATCGAAAGTTTATATCGATTTAAAGAAAATATCTGTTTTTTGGTGTTTACAGGCTAGTAATATTTTTGGTCGTATGTATAAAAATGAGAGGCCATTTATGTTCAAATATTGATATAAAATTAATAAAAATGGTAGATCATTTATAATGAACTGCTGGTATAAAATTATAAAATTAATAAAAGTGAGAGATCGTTTATAATCAACTTCTTGTATAAAATAAATTAAAATGAGAAGCCGCCTCGGTGGCCTAGTGATAGCGTACTGGGCTTTCACCCCGAGGACCCGGGTTCGATTCCCGGCCAGGGCTTGGCATTTTCATACGCTATAAATCATCCCATCTGCCCATAAATCTGCATTAGCCCAAGTGTGCACAATAGTCGGACGTTAAAAAAAAAAAAAAAAAAAAAAATATGAGAGATCGTTTATGTTCGATTACTGATATAAAATTAATTAAACTGGAGATTGATTGTAACAAAATAATAAAACCTAGAAATCGTTTATGCTCAACTACTCATATACGCGTAAAATTAATAAAATTGAGCATTTGCTTCTGGGCACTCTTGTAAATGAAAAAGCAAATTCTTGAATAATAGTTAACTCCACTTATAAGTAATTCAAACTTGAAAGCGGCTTTCCAATAAAAGTGTACCAGTCTCATTCTTTCCTGTAAGAAGAATGAGATATTGTAAGCCTCTTATCGGTTTTTTTAAATTATGAGTTTAATAAATTAGTAACTAATATATTGTACCAGTGCAACACTTCACTGTACAATACGTGTATAACTATTTATAACTTAAATTCCTGTTTTGTTTGTCCTTAGACCTTTTACTTTTTACTCATGCACATTTACTCATATTTTTTGATACGGCCCAATGTAATTTTGTTTAGAACTGACGTGAGTCTGTGTGCCGAGACCTGAAGTGAAAGACATTTAACAGAGGGGTGTAAATCGAACCTTCGCCTGATTTATTCTGTTTGTTTTTTTACATTACTTTTCTTTAAAATCTGATACACTGACTTCATACAGTAGGCCTACGTGGCG
The DNA here is from genome assembly GCA_022606455.1 of Callitettix versicolor. Classification (NCBI taxonomy): domain Eukaryota; kingdom Metazoa; phylum Arthropoda; class Insecta; order Hemiptera; family Cercopidae; genus Callitettix; species Callitettix versicolor. The sequence continues at coordinate 71,474,857 of CM040187.1, read as the reverse complement.
ATAATTCGAGTTATATCTGATGAACCGATTGTAAGTAAACCGGAAGGTGAATTATTTGCAGCTCGAGATAAAGGTAATTTTTAATTAGGTCCACCAATGTCACAAATATCGATAATTACACAGGCTTTCCTGTTACGCCAAGCTGCAAGGTCTTTTCTGTGATAAGAGTTACGTCAACCTTACAGTTCGTAGAAACCCGGATATAACTTGAAACCTTTTACTCGTGTAGATTTTGACGGGAAAAAAATTAAAATTGCCCCAAGATATGGACAATCAAACTTGTATGACTACCCAAGCGTTCGAAATTTGGTCCGTTGTGATACAAAAATTAATTTTGTCAATCCTTTTCTAAGAAATTTGCATAAATTAAGCATTGTAAAATGTGATTGAAAATACGAGTACGCATCCGATGGTGGACAAGGCTCATTTTGGCACTTGTAATGAGTTTTAAAATAAGTAGATTTTAACTCTAATTGTAGGGGTGGAGTCAGACTTTCTGAAAGTTGTGATTTTTAAGTAAAGGCTGAAGTTAAACAGATTTGGGTGGGTAATGAATGTGGTCAAGGTGTTACAAAAGTTAGTTTGTTTTTGCACGATGTCAGCGAGACAGTGTTTTTGTGAATGATTGTTTTTGCGAGATGTCAGAGAGATACAGTCTTTGTTGTGATTGATTGGTTTTGCGAGATGTCAGCGAGATACAGTGTTTTTGTGAATGATTGTTTCTGCGAGATGTCAGCGAGATACAGTGTTTGTTGTGATTGATTGTTTCTGCGAGATGTCAGCGAGATACAGTGTTTGTTGTGATTGATTGTTTTTGCGATTATCAGCAAAATACAGTGTTTGTTGTGATTGGTTGGTTTTGCGAGATGTCAGCGGAATACATTGTTTTTTGTGAAGGATTGTTTTTGCGAGAAGTCAGCGAGATACAGTTTTTGTTGTGATTGATTGTTTTTGCGAGATGTCAGCGAGATACAGTGTTTGTTGTGATTGATTGTTTTTGCGATTATCAGCAAAATACAGTGTTTGTTGTGATTGGTTGGTTTTGCGAGATGTCAGCGGAATACATTGTTTTTTGTGAAGGATTGTTTTTGCGAGAAGTCAGCGAGGTACTTTTGTACTGCGTTGTTACCGGGGATTATTTATAACCTAATTCAGGACCGAAGTAAATAATTGTAACCTATAAAGGAAGATTTATTGTAACCTTTAAAGGAAGATTTATTGTAACGTATTAATCCTTTAAGTAACTATTTTGTTATTGTATTGTGAAATAATGTAAGATTCTGCTGTCAACCTTTAAATTTAAAAAAAAAAAGCAACGTTGGAATATTAACAGCCTAAGCTATTACAGAGTGTGCGTGTTTTCGCTATTTTACGGAAGCTATTTTATGGACAAACAGGATGCACATCTTTTTGGTAAAGCCGTTCTATGATTTTAGTGAATGTCCGTTTAAAATTAATCAGGCTAAAATTAGTCTACCATTATGGTAAATTTAAGACCCAGGGGACTTTAAAATAATCACCGATAACACACTGTGATACACTATTATGATAGCACTCTATAACAGTTTTCAAGGATCGCAAAAATGTCTGTGTTTTTTTTGCGATGCCAAAAAAGGTGGGTACATCTTTTATAGACTACCTGGGGCAAGGTACCGTCACTCCCCACAGTGTGGAACTCAAGTTAAGTTCAAGATATTGCTACACACTAAAAACCACCAAAACCATTCCTCTTCTGTAAACCACCCCATGGAACCGCCGTCAGGCATTACTTCGCAGGATGATGGACTGGCTGTCCACCTATCCGTCCACAGCATTAGCTCTCCTCACTTGATCTTCAATCCTCGGCCTTTTCTTAACCACTACTGCGAATCCTGCAATGGTCCTCCATTTCTTGGCTTCTGGAGTTATCATTGTCACAACCAGATTTTTCGGTGTAATGCTACCTTGCAATTTTTGCAGGTTCATCCTGTCCTCATCAAATCTCTGACAGCGGAAAAATACGTGCTTCGCATCTTCCTTCATTGCTGGAGGGGACAAGTCGAGTCTCTTTTAACCGTGCCCAATTAAGACCTGTTTGATGTAGAAGTTCACCTCTCTTTGCTTTCTGATGCACAAATCCTGGATGTTGCAACTGATAAGAGTTGGTGCGTCCCACCGTCGCTGCCAGGTACTCAGGGTCCGATTTTGCTCCTCTTTAATTACCACTGCATGACTAAATAATAGTCATAGCTCAGCAGCTCGTTTGCTTCGGTAGGCTATAGCTCTTCATCGGCCATTAGCTCCATTGGGGTTCGCTACGCATGCAGCCTCGTATTAAACTGTTCTATAACCACTTACGACAGTTAGCACCACACTGACCTTGCACGCATAGCTCGTGACTGTTATGACACGAGCTATGGCTATGGCCTGGCTCCAAATCGGCGCTCCGTAAAGGAGCACTAACTCACTTACCCGGCCAGGAGTCGGCGTGTCTGTCTTGGGCCTCCCAGATTCAACACGAGTGCAGAGGGCTCCAGAATCTTTACGTCAAGCCTCACTCCGAAGTACCGGAGGGCTGGGACTGAACTTATCTGCATAGCTCCAACTGTAAGCGTTATAGTCTCCCTCTTTTTCCTGCTGGACACGAGATGCTGGTGTGTGTGGGGGCAGGTTTTAACGCTCATTACTTCTTGGAAATTTTCGTGTAAGATATAATCCTAACACTTACATACAGTACTGGGTTTATATTTATTTGAGAGCCCACTTGTACCACAATACAAAGTAGGCTATGTATGGGCGTTGTGACAAACAGAGCTTAAACTAAATATAAACCATTACTGTACGTTGATAATGAATAATGAAATCAGTGTTTTAAAAGTACCGTAGTTCACGGCTGTTAGGCTACTGTGAAATCGGCCTTGTATTTTAATTACATTTCCGATTTTAAGATTACAAAACATTTCCTGGCAAAAGTGCAAAAATTATATCGACTCGTACTTGAACATTTATGTAATTTAAATTGCATAATGTCTCGGCTGCATAATAATTTACAGTGTTTTTGTGAGAGGATTCCGTGTTGTTTAAGATCACCTTGAAAATTGAATGAAGTATTTTTTGTTTGTTTTTAACGTGAATGTTTGCTTACTTGATCCGGAAGGGAGGGATCAAAAAACAACCCTACAGTATGATTGTTGTGATTCGGCATTGAGGAGTACACCGGATTATAGGCTAAATGTAGAATTTGACGAACGTTTTGATCAAAACATTATCCAGAACAAGAATTTAGTTTTCAAAATTTCTGAACAATTTAATTTTATCTAAACAAAATATAAATTTTTACTATTTAAAATTTTGAATTCAGCCAGATTTAAGTAATCGCAACAATAATTACTAACACTATACAAACTGTCTCATTCATATTCAGTGTGTGTGTGTGTGTGTGTGTGTGTGTGTGTGTGTGTGTGTGTGTGTTTCCATAATTTTCCATAAAATTGTAGATATAACACACGGACAGTCACACACAAAACTTGTGGAGTTGTATTTGGTTTCATTATTTATTTAGCCTACCCTTTGAACTGTGTTATGATAAGCTACATTTTTAATGTGTTTATTGTTTTTGTTGCAGGTGAGTTGTATAACATAACTACATGGTGACCACATCTTGGTAACTATAACAGAGAACTTTATGTAAATTATAATTTTTTAAAGATTATATCCTATTTTTAAAGTATCTGTTGATTTAGCTTATCAGAAGCTGCAATTATTATCGCTAAATATAAATTGGAGTTCTTGTTAAGGACCGGACCGTATTATACGACTGCACACAGTATTAATGGGTAGGCCTGTTTTATCTCACTAATTTAAATTCACCTGACAAGCCCCAGAGTTTTAGTTTTAAGTAGGCCTACAGTCCGTGTGCTTGACCTTTTTTTATAATTATTAATAAACTTAACAGCTGTGTGTTACGTAGCATTAACAATCCTTAAAATGACGAAACCAAACAATATGGCGGCTAGGCAGACCGTAGCTCACGGCCTAGTTATGATTTATTAAAGAAATTATAACTAAGTCAGTGTAGGTTCTACCAAATTTGAAATGAGTTAACTTTATTGTTCGGAAATAAGCGCACGTGGCAGTTGTTAAGTTGCTCATTCGTGCAGTTACGAGATCTCACTAGTTTCACTGCAATTAATCGTTTTCCAAATAAAACGCAATCAAAACGAAATTAGCGCCATCTGACGCTGTCCAATAAACAAAACACGCCACCGTCGCTTTAAGAAGTTTAACTTATTTTTACGATACTTTTCAGGTGATGAAATGTTTTCTCTATAATGCAAACTGTAGCGTTTGAACGGTGAGTCGGGAAATTTTCGAACTTTAGCGGTTATAAAAACAATTTATTGTGTCTCGATATGAAGTATATCGAAAGTATTGTAGACGCAATAAAATCGATAGCATACGCACTGTTGGCAATGAAACGAAATTGAACTATGATGAAATTTTACAGTAAATTGTATTTTGATAAACTTGTAAATGTTTTAAATCATTACCTCTTTAAGAAAACCCTATATTTTTCAAAAATAGGAGTCATTAAAAACAGTTTTTATGATTTTCATCAAATTTTGTTCTGTTGGCGCGCGGTGCACGAGCCTTGCTGCAATTAATCGTTTCCCAAATAAAACGCAATCAAAACGAAATTAGCGCCATCTGACGCCGCCCAATAAACAAAACACGCCACCGAAATGAATTCCGACATTCGGCACGCGACCCGCATTTCTCCGTAAATAAACCGAACACTCTTCCTTTCTCTCTAATGAACCGTTTCCCCGTCGCCACTTCTATTTCCGTCTAAGTCGTCGTCCAGTGATAACTCCGCGCTGCCCCTAAACTTCATATTCAGCATAATTGCCCGAACAGAACAGTCTAACTCACTTTACGTCACAAGACGGCCAATTTGACCCGAGGTTGGGGGGGGGCGACCATTAAGGCCCGCTTTGAACACTTTCTAACTCGATTTCAATTATCGCCTACAATGCTGTACTTGTGAAATTCGATTTTGGACAACTTGTACTCCTAAGTTTGACCTGACAGTGCAAATTTATTAACATAAATTATGCTCAAATTTTCTCAAATATAAATCTTATTATTGAAAAGTGCGACACACTATATGTATAGCTGTGGTTCGGGAAATGTCGACGAAAATACAGAATATACAGAATGTGACAAAAATATTCAGCATGTTTTACTTTGTCGCAGTAAGAAGCACTTTATATAGAAAGTATGTTTGAAAATGTGAAATGTATAAACAATTCAGATTTTAGAGGTAATAATATGGATGAAAACAAATTGTCAAAAAGTGTGAAATAAACAAAAATAATTTTACGGCGCTGAGGGTACGTTTGCGTATTTTTATTTTAAAGCATGAAATATATTCGGATATTAAGATTTTTGCTCTAGATTTCAGAATCAGTTAAACAGCGAGCGCGCCGCGGCAGGTTTGAACATGTCTTTGCCTGTTGATACCTGTTTATATCCCCCACCCTTAGCTCAATGGGCACAGTTGTACGTCTCCTCTCGCTGTAGTAGTCGCCTGTTTGTCCCTGCGCTAGCGTCTCGTTTGAAAAATGCAGTGTTCAGGTAGAGTAACGAGTTAACATAAAGTTTCTTGTAAAACTGGGAAAAATTTGCAGAAGCTCCACGCCATGTTAAATAAAGTGTACGAAAGTTTATCGCGCACACAAATTTTTTTAGTAGTTTAGAAGGTTTAAGGAGGGGCGTGAATTTTTTTTTTTTAACGTCCGACTATTGTGCGTACTTGGGCTAATGTAGACTACGGGATGATTTTTATAGCGTATGAAAATGCCAAGCCCTGGCCGGGAATCGAACCCGGGTCCTCGGGGTGAAAGCCCAGTAGCCACCGAGGCGGCTAGGAGGGACGTGGAACGACCGAAGGCGATCTGCCCCCTGGATGATCATAAACATTAATAACGGACGACAACATCCAGAAAATTGATAAATTGATCAGCGAAAACCGTCGTCTGAGTATCCGAGATCTTGCTGAAATGTCAGGAATTAATAAAGAACGTTTCCATCATTTTGCATGAATCATTGAACATGCAAACAAATTTGCGTAAAAATTGTACCAAAACTTCTCATTCCAGAGCAAAAAGGAATCGAGAGTGAACACTTGTGCTGACCTGTTAAATAACACTGTTAATGATCACAATTTTTTCACAGAGTGATTACTTCTACCTCTGATCATGTAATAGCTCCATCCACCACGGCAAAACAAGCAAATATGACAAATAAAATTCGAGGCTACGATGACTGTTTTATATACGTCATATTAACTTATAACAAGCGTGGAATTATCTATGATCACTGGGTCCCCGAAAGTCAGACGAACAGCGCGTTTCTGACAGCTCTTCGTAAAGGAGTGAGAAGACGAAGACCTGATTTGTGGAACAGCAATTCCTAGCTGCTTCATCAAGACAATGCGCCTGCCCATTCCGTCTTGTCTGTGAAGGTGTTCTTTGAGAGATACAGTATCACCTGTTAGACCACCCTATTCGCCCGATCTGGCCCCTCGTGTTGCTTAAGGGGACCAGATTTCACAGTGTTGAAGTAGGGAAAGCAAAAGTGACGGAGGTTCTGAACAAGCTGACAGAAGCGGACACCCAGCGCTGCTTGGAATATTCGTGTGCAAGGGGAGTACATTGGAGGGATAAGTGTCGTAATGTAATTGGTGATCAATAAAATGTTTTGTGGCACCAGTCCGGTTATTTAATAGCCACACCTCGTTACTACATGACGTTGGATCTTACTACGATGGCCTTTCCATTTGAATTTCGCTAATAACGAACGGGATAGAGAAATTTTAATTATTTACAATCGACTTCTTGTTTTGTGAAATTAAAAAACATCGAGTCCTATGATGAATGATGAAAAGTATTGGTTTTACTTTTGAATCGAGAAAATTCAGCACGGGAGGGGAGGCAAGCACTGTAGGTATTCACTGGTGAACCTTTACCAAAGTATTTTGACGGAGGGAACATTCACCCGAGGGCCGAGGGGGCCAAAGGGTCATCAGCTCCTGTGAGCTACACCAGCACGTGTTGTCTGCCTGTCATGAATAAAACAAAGGACAAACGTAGACACTTCCGGCCTGACTGAGATGGATTTGTAGGGATTTGATTGTCCGTTGACGAGATCAGATGGATAAAGAAAATGATCAAAAAGGTTATTTGTAAGTTTCGGCGAAATATTACCCCGAATCGGATGAAAGCATTTAAACAAATTACACAAATACAATATTGTTCTGTATCTAGACAAAACTTAGATTATTCACTGCAGTGAATACAGAATCTAGATTTTGTATGCATTGTTTACTGTAATGTTTTTATAATTTCGGTCGTTTTGTTTATATTATGAAGATTCATAATTCAAGCCATTATATCAGATCACAATAAACGGAAGTTAGAGTTTCTTTCCGAATTGATTTAAATTAATTTATTGAAAATTCGATATAACTAAGACTCGAGTTGTGCAGATTATTGGCGATTTTTCTTTGGAGACATTTCAGCGGTAATCGTGATGATATCATTGATACAGGGCCATGAAATGAGCACCGATTTCGACTTCTAAATCATCTTTTGAGGAATTATTCAAAATATTGAATGCGAATGTGTATAGAACTACTGCAGCGTCCGATTTGATTCAAACTTTGTAGGCCTATTATCGGCCTACAATACAGTAAAATACATTCAACCGATTCATTGTGGCGGCCATGAAATCAACTTTTTATTTTTTTTTCTTGTAGTCAGCATTGAAATCAAAGTAAATTTGCATTTAACATTTCTTACATACAAACTTTGAAATTGTAATTGAATTGAAACTTCTAAATTGCAGCTTACATACGTAGGCTAATTGAATATGGCGGTCAGGTTCATTTTCGTATTTTCAAAATAATTTGAAAATTTAAAATGATAATTTTTTTGCACGCTTTAAAGCAGATCGTGATGTTGAGTTCTAATTCTAAAAAAATGTGACAAACATTGTGTTACTTTTTTTTTTAAAACTCACTCCCATCACGTCAGCAAGGCAGTTACATTTGCATCATCACACCTTAAACAGCTGTTTTTACTTGGCATCTATACAATACCAGAGCTTAAAGCAGAGTTCTGTTTCCATAAAAGAAATTATGGAAACACACCTCTTTTGATTAGTAGAGGAAGTAACGCCTTCTGTCAGACAGAGAAGGAGATTAACATACGGGACAAAAGAGAAATATCCGAGAGTGTATACTGTATATAGTATGTTATGTGACGACGTTGCCAAACTGTGCACGGGGCATGAATATTCAGCAGTGGAGAAAACAGCCTGACGCTGACTGACCAAACTGTTGTATGTACTGTACGATATTGCCTCACTGCCACCGCAGCGTATGAAATAAAATGTACAGTTAATTACGCCTGCGGTCAGCCAGGATGGCCAACTTTGTTAAAAAAAAAACTTACACCACGCACATCGGTGGTTTTGTACGCTTTAAAAATCATTCGCCTAGGATAAAAGTTCTAAAATTTGGTGTAAACATATTTCAATTACAAAACTAGTTAACACGCGCGCGCTCTCTCTCTCTCTCTCTCTCACACACACACACACACACACACACACACACACACACACACACACACACACACACACACACACACACCTTCACGCCTTATCGAAATACTTGCTTCGATCATGGTTTTCTGGAACACGTTTTGTGCGTAGTTTGTGCGAAACCCAATTTTGGTTTCGTTTGATTCAAACTTGTCACGAAAATTCAGTTAATAGAAAGAAAGTTTGTGTAATGTTTTTGCACGTTTTGTTCCTAATTGGGGTTACCGCTATGTGAATGTGACACATTGGATAACGGAAATTTGCAAGTTGTTAGCAACTGTTCTTTCTCCGAAATGTGTTGTCCCCCCCCAGCCTCTCTGCTCCCTGTTTGAGGTTAGTTGCTGTTGAATCATACATGAACTGTTTGTATTTTATTTGGTGTACTATTTTACCAGTGTTTTTGTTAGGAGACAATAAGGGTTTGTTTTTAGTGGAGGGGATGTTGTGTTTTCAATTTGTAGCAGCTTAGTCGAAAGATTCTTATTAAAGTTGGTTTAACTGGGTGAAACGGTGAGGCTGACGTGATGGGAGCGAATTTCCAAAAAGTAACAATATTTAAACTAATTTTTGTACCATAAAATTTAAAAAAGTGATCGATTGTTAAATTCTACATTATATAGTTGTAAATGCGTACACGAACTTACGAAAATGAAAGTGATATTTCAAAAAGTATAAGGTACACAAGTTAAGTACGTTTTAAGATTCTAAATAGCCTTAATTCTGTAACGTATGTTATTCAGTGTTTTTGGTTTTTGTAGTTTCATGACGTCAGCGATACAGCTGCGTGAAACGATTGCCTTTAATTTAAAACAGGACGCAAAAGAAACAGCATGAATAGAGACTATACACGTAATGGTTTGCTTTTTATTTGCAAACGTGTGTTAATGCAACGTCTTTGTCGGAGAAGAAAACATCACCGGACAAGCCCAGCGAGCTATTTGCAAAACAAAAAGTGTCCTTGCCGGGCTAATTAGTGCATTGAAACAATACGGCCTGTGTGACGTCACGCTCCGATCAGGACACTATCGGAGGTTATGTTGGAAAGTCCCGCGAGTTGTCCGAACCGTACATACGGGTCAGCGTTTTCCACAAAATATCATAGTCTCGCTCACGTGATAGAAGCGATTTTCGAAAGTATAGTCTAACATTCCAGATTTTTTAACATGTATCGTGTTTTAGGGCTAGTTTTGATGTTGAATTTCGCTCGTCGAGTGATCGAGTGCACAAATTTATATTGATATATGATAGTATATTTAATTTTATTATACTTCCATTAATATACTTACGTACAGTATTTTATTATTTAACAAAATACAATACATATAATTATAATTTTTAAGAAAAACGTAACAATTTCTGTTTGCGAACCAAAAGTAAAAGTCGTGTTGAGTTTTCATAATAAACAAATTATCGTAATTAAAATAAAAAGGAGGAGAAAACATGTTATATGATTTTTATTTTTTGTTCAATAACAGACATTTTTTAGCTTACATCGTGTTCATAAACGTTAATATCCGCAAAAAATTAGCACTAAAGTTTCATTGGAAATATTAAAGTGAACCCTAGCAGCCGTTAGTTCCGATTTAGTGCATTTAGTGCTGATGCATAAGTTTTATGCAAAGTTTGAATCAAATCGGACAAAAATTTCTAATACTAGAATGTTAACACACGCGCGAGCGATTTGAACCTGACGACTGTATTTTCTAATAAAGAAATATATTTGTATTATAAATATTATTATTTGTTGCAATAATTTGTCGTCATCAGCCAGTGAATAGGCCGGATTAATATCTAAGCTGATTGAATCGGCGAGTTTACGGAGGTTTTATTGTCCCTCCCGAGGTAGAATCCGTGTTCTTTTTGTTTGCGTCCGTTGAAACGGCTGATGCTTTATGTACTGCGCCGAATTCATTTAAATTAATTATCTTTAATGTAATCGTAATTAAATAAAAGTATGTTTCAACAGGGAGTGACACGGCGGAGCGGGGGACGGGAGAGTTCATTAATTATTATAAATCTCAAGACGTCTTGTAACTAACAACAATGGAGCTGCTCTTCTTTGTAATTTGTAATTACAAATTTAACTGTTTAGCAATTACATTGCAAGAGTTGTTTTATGTGTTGAGTGTGCTGATTTTATTCTGCATTAAAAAGATGAAATACTGAAGTAGAACAACAGTTGGGTAGTTACTGATGCCAGCAGAAACAGCCATTACAATACGACCCACACGCGTTACCATGAAATGTGCACAGCGTCTAATATGTAGAATACGAATAGCAGTAGTTAATAAATTTTACTGTATGTAAAAAAGTACGGTGAAAAAAAACCAAATTTCATACTGTCTGTTGTTCACATTGTTGGATATTTCGACTGACTGACTGGTTTTTATAAAATTTGGCGTGCATGGTTCGCCCATCTCACGACAGTTTCGTTAGGCCCTATTCAATTTTCAAATAAAGATTTTTAAATCTCTTTTTTTCGTGAATTGGACTTTCTTAAAATTGGTTCTATCAGTTGTGCTTAAACGTAGGTCATCTTAAAAACCCAAACGCTGGCTGAAGAAAAGTTGAAACTAAAAAGTCTGCTTTATTTTCAAATGTTGGTCATATACAGTATTAATATTCTTAACTCAAATGTTGGCAATATGTAAACATTCTTAACTCAAATGCTGATCAAATATTAACATTTTTGACTCAAATGTTATTCATGTTTTAACATTCTTAACTCAGATAAGTGTAAGTAAATTTGAGATAAAAAGCATTAACGGATCGGGATTAAATTGCAAAGAATTAATCCTTTCCTTCGTCTGAGAGTATCGTTTATTTCAAAGTTTGTAGGTCTACACGTACAGCAGATAAAATAAAAAAGTATTAAAAGAAAGCAATCAAAATGTAAAATTTTGTTTTTTAGATTTTTTAATAGTATAATTTTCTGCTACAATATTTTGTAAACAATATGCATTTTACTGGGTTATGAACTTTTCTAAGCTACTGTTTTACCAAAATATACCACGTTGGATTTGTTCTTTATTCGATGTTCTTAATTTGGGGAAATTTGTTTCTTATCACGTCTACAAGACGTCCTGCTTGACAGCGCTGTGGACGTTGTGCCGCCCAGTTTCACGACCAGAGCCAAGTTTTTACGCGATCGTGCAGGTATCCGAGAGTACAGCCTCCCTCAAGTCTAATCCAGTTAGGGAAGAAACCCTTGAGCTGGCGTGTTGGTTTAGCGCAATCCATCCTATACGTGACCTTCTCGCTTAGTTTTGCCGAGGTCTAAGTTTTTATGGTATCGGACAATACTTTCTCAAATATTTTAGTATTTTAATTTGAAATATATTCATAATTTTACTTTGTCATACAAACGATGTACGCTGCAGGTGCTACGATTACAGGAAAAAATCGATTTAAAGTTTTTGCTATAAATATCCGTTTTTTAATTAGCCTTAGTAAAAAAAAATCTGTACTATCACTGAAGACATTATTATTATTAAGCTTGAGTTTGACGTAAAGGTGTATTTTTGAATATTTTTTTTTTAATTTTCCAAGAAAATTATCAGTAAGAAGCCCTTTTTTATATAAAAAAATGTTTTTTCAAAACTTAAAAATTAACAAAAATCAAAATTTTACAAACCTTTTTTATCCCTACTACGAATCAGGAGAATGGCCTAGTTGATAGCGTACTAGGCTTTCACCCCGAGGACCCGGGTTCGATTCCCGGCCAGGGCTTGGCATTTTCATACGCTATAAATCATCCCATCGTCTGCATTAGCCCAAGTGTGCACAATAGTCGGACGTTAAAAAAAAAAAATTTACTTAGTTTACAGACGTGAGAGAATGGTTACTACTGCTACAGAGATGGGTAAGAAAACTCCAAACTGTTAAAACAAACTGTTTTTCTATATACGAAAAACAAACTGCTTTGCCAAACGGAAACAAGCAGTTTGAATTGGACTGGATAGTGATTTCTTAAACAAGGAACAACAGTTTGGACTTCCCCACCACCTACGTTCTATTCGAATGTTGCCGCAAGCGCTAAAACTTTTTTCCTGCTATTTTCCTGTTAAACTGTTTTCCTGCAAACACCTTTTCTTTAACCTGTTATACTTTTTCCCTCTATTTCAAGGTTTCTTATTGCAACGTAGTGAAGTAAGAACTGTTTGGGCGTTGTCAAAGTTTATTTTGTTGCGAGTTGTTTGAAAGTTTTCAATGTAAAATTTGTTGTTCAAACATTTTTTTAACAGTAAAAACAGCCATAATTATGTTATATATTAGTTTTTCTCCGTAGTTTACTTTGTGTTTAGAAATTTAAAATATTTAATGGACAATTTTGAAAGTTTTCTTTTACTTTTTTTATGTTTTTAGAATTAAGTGCATAGTTTTTAATTATTTATTGGATGTGTGGACTTTTTAGTGTTTTTTTTTTCAGTGTTTAAAAGTGAAAAACCTGTTTTTTGTGATGGGAAATATTACAAACGTCTTACATTTTATTTTTATCCGGAGCCTAATTTTCTTTTAAAAACATTTGTTTTGTTAAATATGTTATTACAACAAACTTTATATTTTGTCTGTGTTGTAAAATGGAAAACTTATTTTTTTGCTAATGCTAATGTTAATAACCTATCATTAACCTATAATAACCTAATGTTAATAACCTATAATTTTGTAACTATATAGAGCCAATTTTATTTAAACATATTTGGCCTATGTTCTTATTACTATATGTTATTTATTAAGGTTACTTTTTTCAGTGTTGAAAAATGAAAACCTACTTTCTCCCAAATAAAAAAATGACAGTAACATCTCACATTTTGTAAATACATAACCTAATTTTATTTAAACGTATTTTTTATATTTATTATCAATCATCAATATTTTTTAATCAACTAAAAATATTCTAAATTGTTTGCATTTCAGTAAATATGCAAAGGCTATTTCATGTTTAAGTAAAGAAAAATAATGCTTCTATTAGAAATTCATTGCATTTTGTAAATATAAAATGGCATACATATATATATTACGTTTTGAGAATGTAATTTAATTATTACTATATAAGGATTATTTTTTTATAAATGTTTTACACCCAAAAACAGTTAAGGACATGGTGGTAATGGGAATGAAAAAGTAGTCTTAGAAAACTGAACGTGTGTGCTTATGTTTTAGCTGCTAATACAACTTCGAGTTTCATTTTTCTAAACCTGTTTTTTTCAAACTGTTTCAAACTGTAAAAATAGTAGAAGTGCCCATCCCTACTACAGAGATAACAGGCCCTAGTAGTCGACCTGCCTATGTCTTATGTCTTCGTCAGCTATTCTATTCCATCTTATCTTTGCCGTTGTGATATCGACTTGTCATTTCTTTACCGAATACAGTAATTAATGCTCTGGTCTTCACTTCTTTGGTTTCTTCTGTTGGTGGAACCGATGAAGCACAGAAGGCTATAATTAACTTCCTTCAAAGATTAGTAGCGATAACATATAAGGGTAAGGCCCACGTAAGCCTGAAACATACGATGTCCAAAAACTGGTGCCCAGATGGAAGAAAACTCGACCTCGGTTCTCTCTTGTCGTAGGTAAAGGATGGAAGGGCGGGCGGTACATTGTAGCCGGGCCGGGGCCAGTGTTACTGATTCAATGCGGACTTATTTATCTTTTGTAACGGTTGTAATTTGTAACAGAAATGCCCGCGGGAGCGCAACGCAATACAGGCCTAGCCGCGTTTAAATACATCAGTTCTACTTTACTAGTCAAATGTATGGGAAATCTTTTAAAGTCAAATCGTCCACTGTGTCGTTTTTTAGTTGTGTCTGTACGTTTGTTTTTGCGTTTAGCGTTCGAAAGTGTTACGTTTCAAAATGGTAGTCATGCAAATTCGTTAAGGAATCATAACATTTATTGAAAGTGTAATTTCACGATCGTAATGAGCGTAAAATGCGTAAATCAGCATTTTAATGTTTAACTTAATTTTAAAAAAATAATTAATTAACTTAAGTTTGTAAAGATTTGTTTCCGGCTCAATGAAATTTTAAGTTTTGACATTAGGCTACTTGCTGAATTTTGCTTCTTGTAGAAGTAGAAAGTTTGTGCTCCAAATATTTAAAACATGTAATACAAAATTCAGCGCTATTTATAATGCAGGGCACACGAACCTATAAATGTACTGTTCTGTATTTGAATACAGTATCGACACAAATAGAATTCAAGTGGATGTAAACATCGATATGTTCTGCTTCAAATATTTACCGATATTAAATTAATCCCGTTATTTTCTGTGAGTATTAAATTTATTAATATTTCAAAAAAGTCATATGTTACACAGTGTGCCAGTATTCTACACGCATTCCTGATTTGCCGACGTATAAAACAACATTATTTATTGTACATTAAAAAAATGCATTGTTTTAATAGAATTTTTAACAAGTTTTGTCAAAAAAGCTAATTTTTACCGTCGAACGATTTTAAAGCCATTTTGGTGCAGGAAGCGAGAAAGCAATGCGTTGCTTAGATAGTTACAAGTGTGAGGCCCAGAAATAGCGGCAACAAACAGTAAACACGTCGAACTGAGAGCGCAGCGAACAGACTGGAAGAGTTTTACGAGCACCGCGTGGTTACCATATTGTGCAGCCAGCACGCGCCTCCACGTGGCGCTGTGAACTGAGGTCAGCACTGCTCGTGGACCAGAGATTCATCGAATTTCCATTGCAAAATTGGTCAGCGCGCAAAATTGGTCCAATTTCCATTGGAGGTGTTTAATAGAGTCGTAGTGAAGAGTTGCTGAAAGATGTTTGCTAGAAATGTGCTGGAGAATGTAGTTCTAGCAACTGCTGGAAGTTTTTGCTAGAATCTTTCTGGAGGTATTTACTAAAGATGTGCTGGAAAGTTGTTTGACGTTTTTCGGTAGAGTCTTGTTGGAGAGTTGCTAAAGCCGTGCTGGAGGTTTTTGCTGGAGAATTGCTAATGTATAAGCAAGAACCGTAGTGAAGGGATGCTAATCTTTTTACTAGAATCTTGTTGGAGGTACGTTAGAGCCGTGTTGGAGGTATTTGCTAAAGCCATTCTGATGAGTTGCTAGAAATTTTAGCAAGAACCGTGGTGATGAAAGGTTGCTGTAGGTTTTTGCTAGTTTTGGTGGAGAGTTGCTAGTGCGTGATGGAGGTTTTTGTTGGAGCCGTACTAGAGAGTTGTTTGAGAAAAGACAATGTTGAACGGTTGCTGTAGTTTTTCCTAGTGTCTTGCTAACGAGTTGCTAGATTCGTGCTGGACTAGAGTATAGGCTACCAGTGATTTTGCTAGATTCACGAAGTTAAACTGAAGATGTTTACTGATCCTATACAGAATGGTTACAAGAATAGTTTTGGGAACTTTAGCAAACTGATGCTGGAGTTTCATCTGTCTTGCTGTAACCCTGTGAGGTAGATTCTTATTACGCTGCATGGGAACTACCATAGAACGTCGTTCCGAGATCTTACACCATCCCTGTTCTACAACGGCCACTTAAATCCCCTCACAGAGACTCTAAGGCCCGCCCTCACTTACCCTCGGAAAGAAAATATTGAGTCGCGTTTTGCGATCCGTTTAAAATAGAAAGCGATTATGTAGTAACAAAAGTGTTGTTAGAGTTTGACGTGATACGGTGCGGCTGGTCGACCGGCCTATTAATAGGCCCTCGTATATGGGGGGGGGGGCTAAGTGACGGCAGCGGAGTGATTAGAAAGTGTCCGTTACTGTGTTACATGGATCGCTGATAATCTCAACCGGGTTCATTTCTGTTTCCTCGGTACAGTTTTTTTCGAAGAACAAAATAAATAACATACTTTCGTCCCGAACCGCCGGTTGTGAATAATCTGTACCGTGATTTTGAATTGTATTGTTTTACGCAATAAACATTACAAAAAATGTATTTCGAAAAATTATTTTGTAATATTTCTATGTTAAAGTATTACAAAAAAACTATCGATATTTGAAAAACTAATAATGATTTGCTGTTAGCGGCACTTTGTTTAGCGTAAAAATAATGAACCAAACCAATCTGTGTAATACCAACTTTGAAAAAATTGACTTTGCAGCAACGATTGACGGACAGTTTCGCGGCTCAGAAGTGATATTTGGAGAATTGTAGGAGAAAGTATGAAGAACTTATAAAACTTATCGGGCATAGTTAACGTAAGCGCAATTTCATTCAAATAGGTTCATCAGTTTGTGAAATAAACACCGTACACTTATAAAAGCTACGTGCGCAATGCCTGCAGAGTGACGGCTACTGAATACAAACTTTGCCTATAAAATATTTACGGCTCGTGGACTTGCATCATAATGACGTATAGGCTGTTTAGTAAGCGTTGGAAGAGAGCACGTGCTGAGGTGGGCCCAACTTTAGAACACAATTTTTCTGTGATACAGACCTTCACTGCTACAGTACTTAAATATACGGCACTTTAATTGAAAGAGTTTGTGCATCGTTGTTTTGCACAATTTGTAAAATCGGCTCGTGTCATTTATCAACACGCGTCACGTGACAGTGGGCTCATCTTCCGTTATACCAGCTGTAGAATGGTAATGCAGTCGGCTCTGCTGTGTTGTAATGTCCTTCGTCCTTCGCAATAAGGAACACCAAGAGTCACTGTGTCGGACGCAACTACCTGTTGGTTGGGGCGGAGCTCAAGCAAATTGGAAGCCTTATTTGTCAACCTTCGTTGTACAGCAACTATACCGTAATGGTTTTGTGGGCCAAAACAAGAAAATAAAAATAAAAGGTGCAAAAAGCATTACACAAATTTTGCTTTGTCATAGTTAATTACAGTACTGTATTTACAAAAAAAACTTAACTTGTAGAAATCTTAAATGAATATTGACACATTGAAAGACAAGGTTCTCGACTTAAATTAGTTTAAATATAAAAGTCTGTCTGCTTGTTTTCAGTCAGTTATTCTCTGGAGAAGCGGTTTTCTTACTTACAGCCTAATTATTCACTTAGAATTTATGAAACATCAGCGCTTAACTCTGTTGGGAAATAGATTTGCATACTTCATTATATTTCCGTCACCGTGGGCAATCAGCTTCCAACGTCGTTTCGCGGAGAAAAGCGCGACCTTGAAAGAAATACGCAAATAGGTATGGCACAGTTAGTTGCTTTCTTTTTCCTAGATAATTTCCGATTAGACAATGAGCTAAGATAGCGGCCATCATAGTATGACCCAGACCCGTACCTAGGACTTCGGCCTCCTAACTTCGATAATTCTTTTTGAGGGACGTTGAAGATTTTAAGCATAATGTGTGTGTTAAAAATTGAACTTAGAAGTGTCAATCCCCGTCAAAGCTAATGGAACGAATTTCCCCCTAAACGTTATTTATTCCCCCAAAATTAATTAATCATATTAGTATATAGGCCTACTGTATAATATACAGGCTTTGGTTTCGGTGATTCACTGTTTGAAATGTCAATCCCCATTATAAGATTTGATACAAAATTCAAAAATGATATGTTTGCAAAAGGTCAACCCCTTCTCACCCATCTGTGCTCAAACTTCGAAATTCTAGCCCGATTTGATTAAAACTTGGCACAAAAATCTATTTTGGTAATAACTTGCACAAAGTTACCCAGTTAACCGTTCAAAATAGGGACAACGTTTTTTTTACCTTACACTTTCTTTAAAAATTCGAGTTAATTAGCATGTAAAATATAATTTTCCAAATTTAATATTCTTATTTATGTGGGTTTCTGACGTTGATTATGTTGATGAAATAAGCTTTAAAAAGTTAGTTATTTTTCGAAAATTCACTTACATCACGTTAGTTATATAAGTAGGCCTAAGTGCCGCTGTTATTAAAATAAAAGACGTTCAGTTTTGCGTGCATTTTCTGTAAACTTTTTGTTTGTATTGGCCTATTGATTGAACCAATCATCGACCTTGGCCGTCTTGAATTCTATATTCGTTGATCGACTTGTCACATGCTTCGGATAGCAGTGATTACTGATTAGGTTTGACTTTTGCAGTCAATTGCATGGGTAACAAATGGATGACCTTGAAGTGTTCGCTGGTTGCTGTGTCAGTTGTTTTGGCGTTGGTAATGTTGGGGAGGGGCTTGTGTAAAGTTGTGGATTGAGAAATAAAAAAAGCCGCGTTCTTGTATTTTATTATTGTTTTTTGTTAACGTTCATAACTTATGCTAATGAGACTAAGAGGACGATGGATCAGCGTTAGCGGTAACGGCTAGAACTAACAACTTTGATGTGCGCCGTCAGTATGGTGCACAACAATCAGATCGACCACCAGGCTCTAACGTTGTTGTATAAACTGAACAAGATTATTGAGAAATAAGAGGTCGGGTTCTTTTATGAGAGAGAACAAGAGGATTGAAAAATAAGAGGTCGGATTCTTGTATGGGAGAGAACAAGAGGATTGAGAAATAAGAGGTCGGATTCTTTTATAAGATAGAACAAGAGGATTGAGAAATAAGAGGTTGGATTCTTGTATGAGAAAGAACAAGAGGATTGAGAAATAAGAGCATGGGTTCTTTTTATTGACTCGTTGATCTATTTGTACAACAGGCGAAAAACCTTTCAAAAATTCTTTTAAGATGAAAACTTTCAAGATCAAAGATCGAAGCTTAGTGTGACATTCTTACTATTTAAATTTGTCTTAGGAATGAAAATTAAAAGTCGAAAGATCAGAATGTGCCGTAATTCGAAAGACGGGTACAAGGATTTGCCTTCATTTGCTCTCATATATAGATGACGTAGTTTTCCTAGCAAAATATCTCGAAACAAAAAAAAATAGACCTAAAAACGTGCGTTGAAGAACAGTGTAGACCTATGTGACAATTGACAAAAGAAAAATGGTGAAGACCGAGTATGGAGAAATCAGAAGAAATTCAGTTTTAAATAAAATCAGCTGTTTTGTTTTAACGCGACGGTTGACTGCGTATAGGCCTACTTCGGCTGTTCTCCGAGTGCTGTACTGTGAAATAGGCTACTACAGGAAGTCTCCTTGTAGATATCGTTAATGTTAGATCTTTAAAACTTTACACTTATTGTTTCTTTTAAATTAAATATGTGACGGACGTGCAATAGACATATATGTGTAATTCGACCGTGTCTGTGTTCCACTCTGATCTCGTTATACTGTAAGTAAAAAAACCTTGCGGGAAGTCAGCGCGATAAGGTTGACACCCATCAAGCGGCCTATCACTATCACTGACAGCTACGGCCTGCTTGACTGGCATACCTATGTTTTTACTCAGCCACGGTGAATCAGCTGATAATACGGACCAATCCAAGCTGCACGAGTTGTTTCTGCAGGAACAACTATCTTGTTGAGACTGAATACTGAAATGAGCGCTGATACTGATCTGTAGAACATTTTTAGGGTTAGTTAAAACCATATATATATATATATATATATATATATATATATATATATATATATATATATATATACCTATATACTATATAGTATACATGTATGTATACATGTGTGTGTGTGTGTGTGTGTGTGTGTGTGTGTGTGTGTGTGGTGTAGAGAGAGAGAGAGAGAGGGGGACCTTAAAATATAGATTCATTATATCACAACCGATTATATGTGTTAACAATAATACCGTATTTACTCGTGTGTGTGTGTGTGTGTGTGTGTGTGTGTGTGTGTGTGTGTGTGTGTGTGTGTGTGTGTGTGTGTGTGTGTGTGTGTGTGTGTGTATGTATATAGAGGGCCGCCTCGGTGGCCTAGTGGATAGCGCACTAGGCTTTCACCCCGAGGACCCGGGCTCGATTCCCGGCGAGGGTTTGGCATTTTCATACGCTTTAAATCATTCCATCGTATACATTAGCCCAAGTGTGCACAATAGTCGGACATTAAACACCAAAAAAAAAAAAAAAAAAAAATATATATATATATATATATATATATATATATATATAATGTAGCTCCCCCAGTGAGTTAGTAAGCGAGATCTGAAATTGCGTAGCATATTTAATTCAGACCAATAATTACTAATTTAGTAAAGTTTAAGGGCTTAACATAAATGTTTTAGAGGACATAAGCGTCATGGTTTAGAAGGTGTAAGCTCGCCTTACTTGACCGATTGCCTTCAACGTAAGCTTCACATTATCGTTGCGTTAAGATAATTCAGGGGTCCAGGAGTGCATTTCCTTAGCGTGCTCAAGTAAAGCTCGTACGATTGTTGCTCCGTCATTATTTGCACACTCGGTTTTCAAGGTTATACAAAATATAAAATACTTTGCGACGAATCTTTGTTAAAACCGCGCGTATCGTTGATTGAAAGAACAACCTGCCTTGCCTTAATGGCAACTCAAATATTTAATCTGGTAGACAGTATAGCCCTGACATGTTTACATTACGTAGGCTGAAAGTTTTTTCATGCTTAACTTTAGACGCTTGTTAGGGAATTTCGTTTTTGGAAATCATGGTAAGATCCAGACCCAGGACAGTGAAACTAACGCTGATGTGTTAGGGTAGTTAAATTTGTGCGCGGGTGTGTGTGCGAGCGCGAGCTAGTGTTAGCATTCCAGTGTTCTCAGTGTTGAATCGATTCAAACTTGGCATATAAATCGATTTTGCTTAAACAGTTTCAATACAAAACAATATCCGTTCAAAATGGCGGACGTTTAAAGCCTTAAAAACTACCTTAATTTTTTTTTTGTAAATCATTTTTGCAAATATTATTACACTATTGTGATCACCGTTGAAGTCTGCATAAATTAGCATTTTATAATTTTATAATCCTAATTAAATAATAAAAATGGAAGTTACAGCTTATGGGTTTTCTTATTTTCAATGTACTTTGAAATGTATAAAATGCTAATTGATACAGATTTTAAAAACGTTCAAGATAGTAATATTGTGATAGACAGATTATATTATAGATTATATTTTAGAGGAAGGGATTAGTTCAACCCCAGGCACTGCGATCAACTGACCTATTGTGCAACTTACCTCTTAAAATACTTAGTTCAGCAGATTGGTGCCCCTAATAAGTTCCAACAACCCACTGACTAGCTCACTCTGCTGAAGATCCCTTTGGTCTTGGAAACCAAAAATCCCTAGCCTCCTACTAGCAAGAGCCTCACAATCATAAATTATGTGACCTGCAATTTCCTCCTCCTTCATGCACAATGGACACACGGTTTCTCCGTGGTACACACATCTATCCTGTTCATGTGCACCCTCAGACCACAGTGCCCTGTTATGAGCTCCATGATCCTCCTGAGTTGTGCTCTGCCCAGGACATCTGCTGCCCCTTTGATTTTTCCAGATGGAACTTTGCTTAAGAGACATTTACTATGGGAATGCCCATAAAGGTTGTCCCATCTTACCTGGTGTTGACATGTAATCCACCCATTAATAGCGGACCTGGACAACGATAGAGAAATCCCTAAATCCGGCTCAGGTCCGATAAACTCAGATGCAGATCCAAGTCCAGCCAGTCGGTCTGCCTCCTCATTACCCTCAACTCCCCTATGCCCCGGAACCCAGTGAAGAGTTACCTGGTTATCCTGGGACAGTGTCAAGGTTCCACTCCCAGACCAGCTTGGACTGTATTATAGGAACCGCAAGTGCTTTTATTGCCGCCTGACTATCGGTATACGTGCCTTTTTGAAGCCCTGATCCCAGTTCTCCCGAACACAGTCATTAATAGCCATCACTTCAGCCTAAAATACTGTTATATGCTGTCCCAGGGTAATTACTTTCTTTAACTCTGGTCTCAGACCGTACATCCCAGCACCAGTGCCTGACTTTGTCTTGGAGCTATTTGTATACCATACTATGTCTCCAGGTCTTTCCAACACACGATCTCTCCCCTCAAAGGCCAAGTTGACATCAAAGGGTCTCAGCTAAATCTACATTGATTTAATAGGATACTATGTGACGTTTAACCATCTGATCAGTCCCCATCATCAAGATTGGGTCAAAGATCTTGTCTGTGATTCTAGCATGCCCATAGATAGAGGGCAGCCAGCCACCACCACCCTGCAGTCGTAAGCTGTTTTACGTGCCTCTCCCATGACAAAAAAGTCAATAGGGGGAAATCCAAGAATGATCTCCATGGCTGCCGTTGGCGCAGTGTCCATACAGCCAGTGATACACAGGCAGGCCAACCTTTGCAACTTAGTCAGAGACTCTCTGGCCCCCTCTGCTCGACCTTAGTCCACCACACCACAGCACCATAGCACACCATAGGTCTAATGACCCCAGTATAGATAAACTTCATCATTCCTGGTCTCAGTCCCCATGTTTTGCCAACCATTCTTCTAACTGCCATTAAAGACTTATTGGTTTTCCCCATGATGCGCCCCAGATGAGCATTCCAGGTTAACTTAGTGTCCAACACCAAGCCTAGATACTTCATCCCGTTTGCAACTGGAATTGTCTCCCCAAAGAGCTTAAGTCCTCCTAAATGCAGGGTAATCTTCTTTCTGGTAAAAGGAACCAGAGTAGTTTTCCTGGGGTTAACACCTAGGTTCTCCTGACTACAACAGGTTTCCACAAGTGATAAAGCTCTCTTCATGAGATCTACCAATGTATTACCATGCCTCCCCCGGATTAGCACCACTAAATCGTCGGCATTTCCTTGGGTATAGCATCCCTCTGACGAGAGAAGATTCAGGAGTAAGTCCACCACCAGGTTCCATAAGAGAGGGGACAAAACACACCCCTGCGGACAGCCCCTGATAACCTCCACCTCCACCTCTTCTAGAGCTTTAGCTACAACTGACCTCCCATGCAACATATCCCCCACCCAGCCACACACGGTATTATCCACCCCGCATCTTGACAGGGCACGAAGCATTGAAGCATGTGAAGCGTTATCAAAAGCTCCCTCAATATCTAGAAAGACACCGAGGGCGTATTCTTTGGTCTCTAGAGTCCCTGCCAATCTGTGAACCAAATTATGAACCAACCTTTTCCTGATTGGTAGGCATATTGACTAACATGTAGAGGAATCATGACCCCTCTAACATATCTATCTACCAATTTCTCTAATTTCTTCAGAAAGAACGAAGTCAAACTGATTGGCCTAAAAGCCTTAGGGTCAGCATAAGATGCTCGCCCCGGCTTAGGAATAAGGACTACACGGGCCGCTTGTATTGTAATACGGTTACGTGTCTATCACATCAACGAGATATCTTTGTTTTAAACGCTTTTTGGCTTATGGAATATAGGTTTTTTGTTGGGAATCTGTCGGTAAATTGATTAAGCCCGTTGGTTTGACACTTCGTCAGGCTGTGCGAGTATTTACGATAGTAAATCAATAAATTTACTGTGCCAGTTAACCAGTTTAGGGGCTTCGCGATCTGCTAGGTAATCAATAAGCCAGTCAATCCGGTAATGATTAAAAATTAACCATCATCTGTTTAAAAAAATGTCAAATATTCAGTCAGTGTATTTATTAGTTTCTGAATCCATTCAGTCAGCCTGATGGCCACAAACGTCGGGCTAAACGTACAACAGTAGGCCTACGTTTGTAACCGATTCAGTCACTAACTCGACAGAAAACGAAAACACCATTCTTAGTGCGGGATCTCAACACCTTGCTAAATATGCTCGTGAGTACTTGCATAATTCCCGGTCATGCTTTTACTCCGGTTTAATCCAATTTAGGTTTAGCTGTTCGAAATGCTGCTGATTTGGAGCTGTATTAGACCTGTTGTTCGATCTAAGGAGAGAGACCTTCGGTAAAAATCATTATCTGATAGAAATATACTTACCCAGTAAGTTGCACAGTAACGGTGTTACTAACTCGTCGACCTGTCGTTAAAATCACCGAGACTTGTTAATGACGTGTCTATGCTAATACGTATAGTCTGCAACTACTCTTTTGTAATTAGTATGTTTGTTTCCACTTGTGTGAAGCTGGGTGTTACGTAATGGGTGTGTTCAGAATGTGGCTTTGTTAGATTTGTTGTTTTGTTCTTTGGTCAAATGAATTTGAAAACTGAAATGGCTGTCAAGTAAATTATATTTTACGATCACCGCGCTCTTGGCTCAGAAGGTTAGATAGCTATTCGGGCAGTTCGGACACCAGTTCGAAGTTGTCTACATTGATTTAACGTCGTCTAACTGGTATAAAGTAGCTATTAAAGGACGTATACACAAAACTCTTTGTTGATAAGTACAGTTTTTGTTTGTTAGAGTCTTTCATGACCCAAAGAGAATTGTCTGATTGATGGTGTAAGAAGACTGAAATAAAGTGACTAAAAGATTTAACCGATCTCTTAGCAGTTGTTAAAGCACGAATAAGAAACTAGAGCTTAGATGATGTTTAATCCTGTTGGCGGCGATAAGATTTTGGAATAAAACTGTAAAAAGTCTGTCTGTAACGCCTATAGTGTTAAAAATTTTAAAGAGTCTGTCTGTAACGCCTATAGCGTTAAAAATTGTAAAGAGTTTGTCTGTAACGCCTATAGCGTTAAAAATTGTAAAAAGTTTGTCTGTAACGCCTATAGCGTTAAAAATTGTAAAAAGTCTGTCTGTAACGCCTATAGTGTTAAAATTGTAAAGAGTTCGTCTGTAACGCCTATAGCGTTAAAAATTGTAAAGAATTCTGTCTGTAACGCCTATAGCGTTAAAAAATTGTAAAGAGTTTGTCTGTAACGCCTATAGCGTTAAAAATTGTAAAAAGTCTGTCTGTAACGCCTATAGTGTTAAAAATTGTAAAGAGTCTGTCTGTAACGCCTATAGCGTTAAAAATTGTAAAGAGTTTGTCTGTAACGCCTATAGCGTTAAAAATTGTAAAAAGTCTGTCTGTAACGCCTATAGTGTTAAAAATTGTAAAGAGTCTGTCTGTAACGCCTATAGCGTTAAAAATTGTAAAGAATCTGTCTGTAACGCCTATAGCGTTAAAAATTGTAAAGAGTTTGTCTGTAACGCCTATAGCGTTAAAAATTGTAAAAAGTCTGTCTGTAACGCCTATAGTGTTAAAAATTGTAAAGAGTCTGTCTGTAACGCCTATAGCGTTAAAAATTGTAAAGAGTCTGTCTGTAACGCCTATAGCGTTAAAAATTGTAAAGAGTTTGTCTGTAACGCCTATAGCGTTAAAAATTGTAAAAAGTCTGTCTGTAACGCCTATAGTGTTAAAAATTGTAAAGAGTCTGTCTGTAACGCCTATAGCGTTAAAAATTGTAAAGAGTCTGTCTGTAACGCCTATAGCGTTAAAAATTGTAAAGAGTTTGTCTGTAACGCCTATGGCATTAAAAATTAAAAAATTTGTAACGCCTATAGCGTTAAAAATTGTAAAACATCACTCTCTAACGCATATGGTGTTAAAAACTGTAAAAAGTTTGTAACGCCTACAGCGTTAAAATCTGAAAAAAGCCTTTATGTAACGCTTACAGCTTTAAAAATTGTAAAAAGTCACTCTGTCACGCATATAGCGTTAAAAACTGTAAAAAGTCTGTCTGTAACGCTTATAGCGTTAACTACTTTAATTATGCACGTTACTGTATATGCTTTGTCATAATGACAAATTTCAATTGTAGGAAACGTGACAGCGGTTACAAATGACCTTAAAACAACAATAAATAGTAAATAGAGGGAATTAGAACTAAATACAGTATCAGTGTACGAAAAGATCATTTAGGTTTCCGTATGCGCGAGTGTTTTTTGTTTTGTCGAGGTTCAGTTGCTAGACGAGAATCACGTGATTTTTCGCCGACCTTGAAGGATAACAACAGCTGAGTGTATGCATGCATGCAATGCAAGTTGGTGTAGAGAAGAACTGTTCGCATTGCGACATACACACTGCCCTTGCTTGCAGCATTGCTTCAGGCGTGTACAATACGGTGATCTTTTTGCCATAAACTCGTTCTGTAAACATTGTGCGAATATAAATAAGCCAAAACTATAGTTAACAAAGTTTCCGCAAAGATTTACTCTTGTGATTGTGTTGATGTGAGATGACCGGGCATCCTCCTGGCAGTGTGTAGCGAGCGTCTTGGACGTCCAAGGCGATGAGCAAAGATTTTTTGTATTTAAAGTTTTCACGTATTACTCGTTAGATTTCTCAAAATAACATGATTAGAGGCGTGTATTGCCAGTAATGCATTTGATAGGGCAGTAGTGCTGTGTACGTCTGTTCTGCCGGTGGATGGAAGTCTGCTGCCACTTCCCACGGTATCGAACAGGTGGAGAGGGGAGCTTATACTACAAGCGAGCTGAAGGGTAATGACAGGCGTAAGTGAAACGACGAGGTTTGCGTTGACCGAAGAAAAATAAAGACGTAACAGGAAGTAAATAAAGAATAGTTTAACGACGTTTTGGGATACAACGATGATTGAAAATTAGTGCGTATTTCGGGAATACGATCACCACCAACAGTGGCAACTGGCTGGCTATCGAATTAAGCCGGTGGCCACCAAATGCGGAACAAGTTGAACGGCAGCCAGAAGCAGAGTTCAGTCAATTTAAAGAACGCTTTTGTAATTTTAAAATATAAATATTTAGGCCTAACGTAACGGATTCTAGAAACTATTATGTTTAAAAACCCTAACCTAGGTAACGAAAAACAGTAAGTTTGGAGACGTGGTCATCGTGGCGAGGGAAGCGAAGTCACCTTGAACCGAACCAAGACGAGTCGAAGCTGCGCGGGGTGGAGCTCAGCGACTCCGCTCAACTCCGTACGGTTTCAGTTGCCGTACTTAAATTAAAAACAATAAATAGGTTTTGAGTGCGTAGTCCGGGGCGGAAGAGCTCATCGCAACTCCACTATGCATTTGGTGGCCACTCGACCTCACGCAGTAGTGAGAACACCAAGACGAAGTTTTAAAATGATTTAATGTCTTGTGGAATATCAATGCAAAGACTAACACTTCGGTTACGAACGGATTTGAGAGAACGTTAGTGCGGTTTTCAGAATCAATTATGTGACAGTATTTAGGGAGATCTCGTAGTTCACTAAAAGTATACCTGTACGCAGGTTCAAATCTAGTTACACAATTGGCTTTCCAATGTTTGACGTCTATTCCCGTCTTCATTGAATAGTCGGACTAAAGTAAAATAAATCAGTATTTGGAACTGGTTATATTTTTGTCACGCTGGCACTAAGCATAATTACACACAGTTTGCCGTAAGGTGACATGCTGGTTAAAGTATAAGGTCACCAAATGCGGAGCAGAGTTGCTTACCAATGTACGGACTACGATTCAAAACCTAACCTATTGTTTATAAAGTAAATGAGGCCACTGAAAGCATAATGAAGCGGAGCAGAATCAAGCTGTGTTGTTCGGATTCGCTACTCGTAGCTTTTACTCCATCCAGGTTGCTGACTCTCCGCTTCCCCCACCACGCCTCCAAATTTATTTTTCCTCGTTACCAAGGTTACCGTTGCCTAGGTTACGATTTTAAACATAATAGTTTCCTAGAATCCGTTACAGTATGCCTAAATGTTTAGATTAAAAGAAAAAAGGCATTCTTTAAATTGACTGAATTCTGCTTTCGGTTGCCGTTCGTCATCCAGCTCCGCATAGCCGCCTCGGTGGTCTAGTGGATAGCTTACTAGGCTTTCACCCCGAGGACCCGGTTCGATTCCCGGCCAGGGCTTGGCATTTTCATACGCTATAAATCATCCCATCGTCTGCATTAGCCCAAGTGTGCACAATAGTCGGACGTTAAACAACAAAAAAAAAACGCAGCTCCGCATTTGGTGGCCGCCCGGCTTAATGCTGTGCTGTAGTTAGTAACCACTTCTGTTTTTCCGAACCGGCTGTATGAATGCGAGAGGGTTAGGTAGCCGTATAGCCGTATAGCCGTATAGCCGTATAGGGAGCTTGCATTTACAGACTGTGAATATTTGTGTTTAATTTTACAACGATCAGGGTTCTTTTGTAAATGAAAAAAAAATCATTAAATGTTCGTGTATATTTTATGCAACTTTTTGAAAATTCGCTTCCATCACGTCTGCGAGTTCGGTATGCATCCCGATTGCTCTGGAAGATCTAAAATCTGTCCAGATTTTAAAAATCTATAAAAAATCCAACTATAGATCGGATTGGTTGGCAACCCTAATGTCAGCCGCGTACTTCTTTTGTCAGCCCTTGGAATGTTCTTACTTCATTTTTATATTAGTATACAATAAAAAAGTACACGTGTGGAACTCGGGAAGTTACCGACTGAAGTGAAATTTTTGTTAATGATATCTTTACTGAATATATAATTAGTTTGAAAATATGTATACAAATATCTTGTTTTGTTTAAATAAATAAGCACTAGCTTAGGTATTATTTACTGTAGTTATTGTAAAAATCAGCTGTTTTATATTAATTCGCAACGATCAGCTGATTTCATTTAATAATAATAAGGTAGGGTAGAATAAGTTTCAGGTTATTTCGTTAAAAAATAGCAATATTAACAATTATAAACGTTTATATTAATTTCGAATTCATTATAAACTGTTACAATGTGCACGTGTTCTTCAACTGAGGAAAGATACCGAAACAAAAGTAACACAACCTTTTCATACAATACACGTTTATTGTTTGTAAGGAGGAAAATAAAGAAAGAGACAGAGACGAAATTCATTTGCTCGTTCGTTCCATATTTCTGTTACATTCTTTCCGTTCGGCAGAATTTTCTATTCACTGCTTTCTCCAAAGCTAACATTAAAAGCTTCGCTTCAAAAATGTTTTGTAATGTAAGTTGAATGTCCTTTTTTTGTGTCCAGAAGGCTTATGGTCACATTAGGTAAAACAGTAAATTCAAGATAACAAGGATCAGGTAATTATTCTGTCCAGACTGTACAAACTGACACATTTGTGACGTTGACTGTAGGTGATAACAAAACGCCTGACTGTTGATAACTAGAAGACAATTAGCACTGGCACTGGCACTGGCTACAAACACAAACTAAACAACGCTTTCACAACACGCCTTGCTTGCCCCGCTTGTGTTCTGCGAGGGTTGAGGAGTATTCAGAGCTTGTGCCTACTCAGGTCGGTGTTTATCGGAAGTGCCTACTCATCAAACAAGGGAAGAAAAATATTGACGCAAATAATCATTATATGTATTAGCAAATTTCTTTGGTAAATGAACAATTCAAGCGGCCATCTTGCAAATACCCGGATTTGGGACTTTGGAATTATCGCCGACCCTGATCTCTTTTTGAGATTTTAAAGAGTGTGTGTGTGAGCACTTTAGCGTTCGTTATTATTTTGGACCGATTTGATTTAAACTTGGCACAGTATTGCGGACAGTTTCGTTGGACGTTCACATCAGTGTTAAAAACAAAAAATGTTTTCTGTATTTTTAAATAAAACAAAATATTATAGTCTATTCTACTAAAGTCACTGTAAAATTACTATAATTAGATTTTATTCCTAATCTGTTAATCTGCGTTAATGTGAATTCCAATTTTTACCTTAAAACAATCTTCAACAACCTGTTCCTACGTTAAAACTTGTTTTTTAAAAGTTCATTTCGGAAATAAATTTCCCATTTCGTAAAGTAAACGTCTTCCCGGTTGACAAATGTCGAACTAAAAATCGAAAAAGTTACCAAACTTGAAGCAAGGAAGCCCCCTCCACTGCCCTCAAACTACGTGAGAAGAAAATAGGATTTTCAATTGTTATTTTTAAATTGAATTGTAAAGTTCGCAGAGAACTCTATCGTCGGGAAAAGGAACAATTTAAATACACTCCGCCATTAGTCATGGCAGTAACCTTACAAGAAATTCCATTAAGCGATAATGAACCTTACGGTAGATAAGAATAAGTCACCCAGGAGGGCGATTATCGTTTGTTCGACTGTGTTGTGTTCACCCTCGCGCTGAGAGGGTTGAAAAAACTTTCCAACTTTCCACATTCAAAGCTGTTTCTGTCACTTTGGTGTATTTATATTCCAACTTTCAACCCTTACAGTACCGTCGAAACTTTAGCGACCTTTCCATTTCTCCCCGCGAGGAGAAGGGTTTATTCAATTCAGACGTCAAAATAAGGGTTGTTTTTTTAATATTCAAGTTGGATTAATTTTACTGTAAAGTTTACGTAGCGCCTTTTGTGCCACATATAGACGAGGGTTTGGCGCGGAACTCGAATTACCCCACCTGAACCCAACAAGTCGGGAGCGATCGTAACATTGCACTAACTTTCGGAAGTCTAAGGTCGGAAGGAGAGAAAGAGTAAGTAGGCCTACAACACAACAAAGTAATCGAACAGAATCTGATTCCTTTTATTCCCTGCGAGTTGGAGAAACGGCCATCAGGAGTAACAGGAGTAACTCTCGGTAACATCATTCTGGGCTTTAAATGTGTTAAACAGTAACAGTTCATTTGGTCTTGGTGTTCAGGGACGTTGGAGTGTTAGAAACGTTTGTGCAACAGCGATATTTTTATATTTTGACGGTCAAAGTTATGTTTTGGTTCGGTTCAGGCTACTCATCAACCTTAATTTGTATACGGCCGAGAATTATGTAAAATTTTATTACAAAGGCTTTGTTTAAGCGAACGTTAGAAAGTTGGTGCAATGTTTTTTACTGCAATGATCTGTTAGCTTGTTATAGGTACGTGTGTCTGTGAAAGTGTGCCAAAGGTGAAAGCAATTTGCCAAATATTATCAACTGCTCATTGACCTTGTTATTACTGCATGTACTTAAAAATACTGATCGAACAGAGCTTAGTTAAACAAGTCAAACATCATGCCTACACGAAGTTCATTTAATTTAATTAAAATATGTATATTGGAATTTGTAGAACCAAAGTTCACCGGGATAGATTTTGTATAGTGAGTTCCTGTCATACTTCACAGACATATTTCTGTTGCTCCGAAACAATTTCATTAACGAGTTACGGGTTCTTAAATTTTTGAATAACATTTATTTATCTCCCAAAATATAAGTTAAGTCAACATTAACGGACAAACTTAACGGCCTTACATATATTTTTCCTGAAAATTATTTAAGTGAATATCTCGGAATTTGTAGAACGTTAAAAAAATTAAAGAAGATACGATAAATGCATGTTTTATTTATTTTTTCATGTTAAAAACATACAAAACCTATCGATTTAATAAAAATTCATAGTTCGGAGAAGTTCGGATCGATGACATAGAAGTTCATAGTTCGGAGTAGGTTTGGATCGATGAAGTTGAAGTTATAGTTCGGAGCAGATTTGGATCGATGAAATAGAAGTTATAGTTCGGAGCAAGTTCGGATCGATATAATAGAAGTTATAGTTCGGAGTAAGTTTGGATCGATGAAATAGAAGTTATAGTTCGGAGCAGGTTTGGATCGATGAAATAGAAGTTATAGTTCGGAGCAGATTTGGATCGATGAAATAGAAGTTATAGTTCGGAGCAAGTTCGAATCGATATAATAGAAGTTATAGTTCGGAGCAGGTTTGGATCGATGAAATAGAAGTTATAGTTCGGAGCAGGTTTGGATCGATGAAATAGAAGTTATAGTTCGGACCAGGTTCGGATCGATGAAATAGAAGTTATAGTTCGGAGCAGGTTCGGATCGATGAAATAGAAGTTATAGTTCGGACCAGGTTTGGATCGATGAAATAGAAGTTATAGTTCGGACCAGGTTTGGATCGATGAAATAGAAGTTATAGTTCGGACCAGGTTTGGATCGATGAAATAGAAGTTATAGTTCGGAGCAGGTTTGGATCGGTGTAATAGAAGTTATAGTTCGGACCAGGTTTGGATCGATGAAATAGAAGTTATAGTTCGGACCAGGTTTGGATCGGTGTAATAGAAGTTATAGTTCGGAGCAGGTTCGGATCGATGAAATAGAAGTTATAGTTCGGACCAGGTTCGGATCGATGAAATAGAAGTTATAGTTCGGACCAGGTTTGGATCGGTGTAATAGAAGTTATAGTTCGGACCAGGTTTGGATCGATGAAATAGAAGTTATAGTTCGGACCAGGTTTGGATCGGTGTAATAGAAGTTATAGTTCGGACCAGGTTTGGATCGATGAAATAGAAGTTATAGTTCGGACCAGGTTCGGATCGATGAAATAGAAGTTATAGTTCGGAGCAGGTTCGGATCGATGAAATAGAAGTTATAGTTCGGACCAGGTTTGGATCGATGAAATAGAAGTTATAGTTCGGACCAGGTTTGGATCGATGAAATAGAAGTTATAGTTCGGACCAGGTTCGGATCGATGAAATAGAAGTTATAGTTCGGACCAGGTTTGGATCGATGAAATAGAAGTTATAGTTCGGACCAGGTTTGGATCGGTGTAATAGAAGTTATAGTTCGGACCAGGTTTGGATCGATGAAATAGAAGTTATAGTTCGGACCAGGTTCGGATCGATGAAATAGAAGTTATAGTTCGGACCAGGTTCGGATCGATGAAATAGAAGTTATAGTTCGGACCAGGTTTGGATCGGTGTAATAGAAGTTATAGTTCGGACCAGGTTTGGATCGATGAAATAGAAGTTATAGTTCGGACCAGGTTTGGATCGATGAAATAGAAGTTATAGTTCGGACCAGGTTTGGATCGGTGTAATAGAAGTTATAGTTCGGACCAGGTTTGGATCGATGAAATAGAAGTTATAGTTCGGACCAGGTTTGGATCGATGAAATAGAAGTTATAGTTCGGAGCAGGTTATAGGATCGATGAAATAGAAGTTATAGTTCGGACCAGGTTTGGATCGATGAAATAGAAGTTATAGTTCGGACCAGGTTTGGATCGATGAAATAGAAGTTATAGTTCGGACCAGGTTTGGATCGATGAAATAGAAGTTATAGTTCGGACCAGGTTTGGATCGGTGTAATAGAAGTTATAGTTCGGACCAGGTTTGGATCGGTGTAATAGAAGTTATAGTTCGGAGCAGGTTTGGATCGATGAAATAGAAGTTATAGTTCGGACCAGGTTCGGATCGATGAAATAGAAGTTATAGTTCGGAGCAGGTTCGGATCGATGAAATAGAAGTTATAGTTCGGACCAGGTTTGGATCGATGAAATAGAAGTTATAGTTCGGAGCAGGTTTGGATCGATGAAATAGAAGTTATAGTTCGGACCAGGTTTGGATCGATGAAATAGAAGTTATAGTTCGGACCAGGTTCGGATCGATGAAATAGAAGTTATAGTTCGGACCAGGTTTGGATCGATGAAATAGAAGTTATAGTTCGGACCAGGTTTGGATCGATGAAATAGAAGTTATAGTTCGGACCAGGTTTGGATCGATGAAATAGAAGTTATAGTTCGGACCAGGTTTGGATCGATGAAATAGAAGTTATAGTTCGGAGGTTTGGATCATGAAATAGAAGTTTCGGACCAGGGATCGATGAAATAGAAGTTATAGTTCGGACCAGGTTTGGATCGATGAAATAGAAGTTATAGTTCGGACCAGGTTTGGATCGATGAAATAGAAGTTATAGTTCGGACCAGGTTTGGATCGATGAAATAGAAGTTATAGTTCGGACCAGGTTTGGATCGATGAAATAGAAGTTATAGTTCGGACCAGGTTTGGATCGATGAAATAGAAGTTATAGTTCGGACCAGGTTTGGATCGATGAAATAGAAGTTATAGTTCGGCAGGTTTGGATCGATGAAATAGAAGTTATAGTTCGGAGCAGGTTCGGATCGATGAAATAGAAGTTATAGTTCGGACCAGGTTTGGATCGATGAAATAGAAGTTATAGTTCGGACCAGGTTTGGATCGATGAAATAGAAGTTCGGACCAGGTTCGGATCGATGAAATAGAAGTTATAGTTCGGATCGGATGAAATAGAAGTTATAGTTCGGACCAGGTTTGGATCGGTGTAATAGAAGTTATAGTTCGGAGCAGGTTTGGATCGATGAAATAGAAGTTATAGTTATAGTTCGGACCAGGTTTTTGGATCGATGAAATAGAAGTTATAGTTCGGAGCAGATTTGAATCGATGAAATAGAAGTTATAGTTCGGACCAGGTTCGGATCGATGAAATAGAAGTTATAGTTCGGACCAGGTTTGGATCGATGAAATAGAAGTTATAGTTCGGAGCAGGTTCGGATCGATGAAATAGAAGTTATAGTTCGGACCAGGTTTGGATCGATGAAATAGAAGTTATAGTTCGGAGCAGGTTTGGATCGATGAAATAGAGAAGTTATAGATTCGGAGTTCAGGTTTGGATCGATGAAATAGAAGTTATAGTTCAGGGAGAAGGTTCGGATCAGTTCGGATCGATGAAATAGAAGTTATAGTTCGGAGCAGGTTCGGATCGATGAAATAGAAGTTATAGTTCGGACCAGGTTTGGATCGGTGTAATAGAAGTTATAGTTCGGACCAGGTTTGGATCGATGAAATAGAAGTTATAGTTCGGAGCAGGTTTGGATCGATGAAATAGAAGTTATAGTTCGGAGCAGGTTCGGATCGATGAAATAGAAGTTATAGTTCGGACCAGGTTTGGATCGATGAAATAGAAGTTATAGTTCGGAGCAGGTTTGGATCGATGTAATAGAAGTTATAGTTCGGAGCAGGTTTGGATCGATGAAATAGAAGTTATAGTTCGGAGCAGGTTTGGATCGATGAAATAGAAGTTATAGTTCGGAGCAGGTTCGGATCGATGAAATAGAAGTTATAGTTCGGACCAGGTTCGGATCGATGAAATAGAAGTTATAGTTCGGACCAGGTTTGGATCGGTGTAATAGAAGTTATAGTTCGGACCAGGTTTGGATCGATGAAATAGAAGTTATAGTTCGGACCAGGTTCGGATCGATGAAATAGAAGTTATAGTTCGGACCAGGTTTGGATCGATGAAATAGAAGTTATAGTTCGGACCAGGTTTGGATCGGTGTAATAGAAGTTCATAGTGAAGCAAATTCTAATCGAGGTATTAAAGAGAGTAATACGCGATTTAAGTTTTATATGAACAGATTCCTCCTAAAATAACCTGTATTGCAAGAAACTGGATACAGTTAGTTTTATTAATGTCAGCATAAAAATATATTATAATCTTGAGAAATTTTATAACCAGGCCTGTTTATAACATAATTGGTTTTGTTGGAATCAAGTTATGAATTTAGATGTGGGCTATTTGAGTCATGTGGTTCTATCGCATCTAGCTTCGTTCGTTACTTTTGAAAATAGAAAGAACAACTAATAAATATAAATTTCCATTTTCCTTAAAGAAATTATGATTGTAAGCAAGCCAGGTTGTATTTGCAGAAAAACACTTTTCTTCTCTTCCTTAACTTTCGTGAGTTCTATGTAAATTTAAGTTTTGTTTTTGTACTTCAGCCTGAATTTAAGAACCTAATTAAATTTTATAAAATATTTTCTATATGTGCCTATCTGCCAACTGGTCCTGACATCCAGTAAAAGATAGGTTTCATATAAAGTGATTAATCACTAGAAATTGTTTTTTCGCAATACATTGCTGTGTTGTATATAAGACTTTTGAAAACATAATTTTCTCTAAAAGTAGTGGTTTAACCGGCTGAGTCACTCATAGATCATAGAGGAATAGATTCAAAACGGACGACAGACTTGATTTGCTGCATCGCGTTTCTGTGCTTCTGGCTAATTCATTCGGCACAAAATCTGTACAGCTTAATCCAATGGCTGCAGATAACTCGGTCCCACGTTGTATTATCAGTACTAAACTGATAAAGGAACCACACACAGCTGGTCTGAACCAATTCAGGTACTAGGTACAGGCTGACACAAAAGTAACCGCGGCAGTCTGCATTTTACCTGCTGACTAGGGCCTAGTTTCACCTGGGAGTAAATGTATTATAGAATTACCATCGTCGTAAGACTCAGACTCGGTATTTATAGTGAACGCCGATCGTGAACTCGTTACGTTTTTAGGGCAATTTTGGTATAATTTCATTCAAACGTGGCATTAATGAATCTGGCAATTAGTTAGTCAGCAAAATGGCGACAGTTTAGAAAATCAAACCTTTTTATTGTTATTTTTCCAAGTGTGACTACACTGTCGAAATCAACGTTAAACGACGGTCGGGTTCATTTTTATATTTTTATAGTAAAATATTAAAATATTTGCATATTAAAATGTTTATTTACGTCATATAATTCAGTATTCTGTGCTTTTATTGGAATTAGCGATAGACAACATTACCACGACACTAAAGATGTTTTCAGAGTTGTAAAAAAAAATTTAATATTGTAAATTTGGGTGTAAATTATCCATCTAGCTTGTGCTGAGCAAAGTTGTTGGCCGAAGTGAACTAAGCGATCAACACAGAATACAATACGGACTTGTAGAAGAAGGAAATCGGCAGCTAGTCTAGTTCTATCTTATCACCGGAATGCTTAATTAATTCATTAATTTTTCTGTTGACTTTTCCCCATAAAGCATTACGTTCTTGATCCGTTTTGACATCACCATGAGAATCGCAGTTGTAGGCTAAATGTGTTCAGTAAGTCTCAGTACGCAGCTCTCTGTACAGGTTTAATCAGCATTAGAATGTGTACAAATTTCAAATTACCTTTGCAAAAATACGAAGGTGATTCCATACTGATTCATATTCGTGTTTTCGTTAGAATTTGAAAATTTGTATATGTGTTATTGTATGCAGTGTTTAACAAGCTAAAAAAACCATTTAATTTTTCGTGATTTGTAAGGTCCTACATTTTGGAGCTGTTAAGCGGATTTTGCTCGGTAACGAACTTGCCTACGCTACAGTATTTCCGAAATTGGATTTTGAGTCAAGTTTGAATGAAATCGGACAAAATTAGCGAACGCTGGAGTGGTAACGTTCACGTACACAATATTGAGTGACCCCCCTCATCTAAAAAACGTGACCTAGAGCTCAAGGTCCCGGGGTTTGTGTTTTACTATGATCGCAGCTACAGGCAGAAATTGGCTAAAGGATAGACACTTTTTGTTGTAGACTCCGGGAGAAATAGTAAAAGTCCGGGCGTTTACCGGGCTGGCGAAGCAATCCTCGGGTTCGAAATGATGAGGTGAAAAAAGTTCGTGTCTATTTGAACTTGGCTGGATTTCTCCTATTTCCTTCCGAGCAAGTTGTGGTGTCTTGTAGGCTTGTAAGTTCCGGGTGTTGGTAGGCTACCAATTTGTTCTGTGGTGGGTGGTCCTCCTCAATGGCGGGAACTATAATTTCTCAGAAATCCATTGTTAGAACTAGAGAAAGAACACACCAAAAAGAATGAAGCTATTGTATACGGGAGATGCGATGTGATGCGCCGGAAGTAATGCCTGTGGCAGAAGTGTATTAATCTAGCGTATTATAGACCCGAGATACACGTGCACTACGAACCAATCAGAAACGAATATTGGTTGACGGGAGTGAACTAGGTTTCGCAGGCGTAGGCTATTTAAAAGCCGGGAGAAACGTTGGGGGATTTTTAGCGTGGTTGTTTAGGTGTTTGCAAGCGGAACTAGGTTGTGTAATTCAGTTCTTATGTTGGTTAGGCGATGACATTTTATGTGTACTGTACGTGCTAAGTGAAGAGGCAGTTTAGCTCGCAAGCAAAATTAACAATAGAAGAGTCTGCATAAGACAAGGTAAAAAAGCCGATTTTTCAAATTTGTTTTTATAGATTTATCAACAATTTGGGATGTATATTGATAGCCGATTTTGACAGTGTATTAATTCAAAATACAATACTCAGAAGCGCATCAGAAAAAAACACTTGAACATCGTACATAGCAGACGTGCCACATTATGCCAAGTGGCCTGTTTAAAAGAAATGCAAACACGACTTGCACACCAACTGTATTTATGTTAATACCGCAACTTGAAACTTTTCTCGTGTTACAATCAGTGCTAGACGGATCAGCCTACCGCTAAACTTTGAAGTTGTGTTTGTGTCACGTGCTGATCACACGGCTGCGTTCTGGATGATAAAATTAGCATGGTGGAACGACATTTCGCAAACCTTTCATAAGTAATATTCAAGTAATGTTACTAATTAATTTCAATTATTAACGTATTGTTTATGAAAATCGTTCTAAACTAGAGGTTTCCATCAATTTAGTGTCAGTTAGCTGTTTTCTTCCTCTTCATAAATTTTTGGCAGGCATACATAATTTGAAATACAATAAAAGTGTGAACGGGAAACAACAGTATATGTTGATGAACTTTAGAAAGGCTTTAAAAATTTGGAAGAATTGGCATCGCCTAGTGGAATGAATGGTAATTTTATACACTCACTAGCGGATGACGATTTTAGGCGCCGATTCACTTTGAGGTAGGCCTATCCACTATAGACCGCGACCGTCAAGTTGTTGACCGAGGACTGTTGGGCAGATCAGAGTGAGAGACTACGGTTTTGTATGCCTAGTTCAGATTTGTCAAGTTAATGAATATTCAAAGTACTAAAGTTATTCTGTACGTGAGTGGTTTGGAGTCGAATTAGATGTATTTAAGCTAATGTAAAACCTATGGAATTAGTGGTACGTTTCCGAAGGTCTTGTGAATTTTGTTTACCCCTCTTTTGCTTGTCTTATAATTTGTTTTTGGAAACCTTATAGGTTGTGTTTTTGAATTTTTTTAGTTACACTTTTGAATTTAATAATAATATTGAAGCATTCTTATGAGCACTTTAGCAGCGTTTTGTGTGGTGTGTGTGTGTGTGTGTGTGTGTGTGTGTGTGTGTGTGTGTGTGTGTGTGTGTGTGTGTGTGTGCGCGCGTGTGTGCGTGCGTGCGCGCGCGCGTGTGTAACTCAAAACAGGTTTCCTAATGGGTTGTAATGTGCATATCAATTTTGTCTTACTATATAATTTTATTATTATTTGTTGGTTTATTATGTTATCATGGGGAATTCTAATAAATATAAGTCTAGAAGAAATAAAAATGTATTATTGTTATTTTCCAATATCTACCAAACATATTTCTTCTCTCTTCTTTATTTAATCTTGTATCCGCAATCTGATTTAAAGACACACACACACACACACACACGGCTCCGGTTTTATCGACTGCTGGCTGAGGTTACTTGACCTAGTACAACCCGGAGCGTGCCGGAGCTAGACATAAATTAATTTGCATCACCTGATTAAATTAACCCTCACAGTGAGAATGTGTTCCTGCTCACTGTCGCTGTACAGTGGGAGCACGCGATACCCTCGCACAAACACGCACCTGCTTAGCACCGTGTGACCAAACTTACTGTGGCCGAGTGCCTTTAAAGAAAAATTTATGGTACACTGTAATCCTTCCATGGAGAAAGGGGGCGTTCCTATTGTGGGGAAGGAAGACGGATTTATTGGACTAAGCATTATTCTCGTAAGGGTGGCTGCGGTTTGGTGGACAACAAGACTCTAGAGCCTGGGTAGGCCTACTCATAAGATGAATTCAAGGAGGAACAGTTCGTGTGTTCGCAAGCGATATCCGAAAAGAATGGGGAGGGAAGTGGAAGGGGGATTAAAACATAAAATGAGGAAAAGTGATTCATATAAAAACATAAAGGCAGTGTTTTGTTGAAGTTGTTAAACGTTGCTGTTATTGTAAATAGATTTAAACGTTTTTTTATCTTGTGTTGTTTATTTTATAATATTATCTTAATTAGCTTAACTCACTCCAAGTCATGTTTCAGAAATAATTTACGATGTCCGCCGTTTTAAACACGTTGATAGCAGTGTCTTAATAGTCGGCATATAAAATCATTGTTTTGTTTGTAAAACGTATACTCGGTAAAAGTCAGTCAGTTAATTAAAGTTATATATTTAACGGTTCGGAGACACATACACAGAACTGATAGGAACTGTAGGACGTCCGACCGAGAGGTTGAGCCATAGGGAGAGCATTCCACAGGAAAATGTGTGTTCTGTTTGACACAGAAAAAAGCTAAAGTTGATGTACATGCAAAAAAAGGAACCTTGGAGGACAGGAAAACCTTTGTTCTGTTTCGTTTATAGGTAACTGAATACAAATAACGGTTACAGTTCCTTTGCAGACACTGCACTGACTTGAATCTACTTAAGTATGTAAGTTACTTATTATGTTAAATTATGAAAAAATATTATGTTTAGCAAGAATTCTTTATTCTATTACTTTTTTAAAAATAATTTAATTAAATATTCTTGTTTAAAACGTTAATTCCGTATTTTAGTTGTAAGTCATCACTCATTTAAAAAAGGAAAACATGATAACTTATTATGTTCTAGAGATAAGTAACCTTAAATACCTCCGAACACTAGTAAAGAGACAGTTCTAAAATTCGGTTCTACAAATCAGGATGGGTGCACATTATATGTTGCGGCGATGTAGAAATCCATTAATAAATAAATCAGTTCTACACGTCATGTAATTCAGTTTAGGAAAACGCACCCAAGCCTAAATCAAATTTATGTACAAATAGGAATTTTCCGCGTCTACCTCTTTTTTATCGAATAAAACTGCGCAAAGGGTTGGAATCAAATGACCTGCCACGGGTAATGACAGGGTGGGTGGTGGGACGAGGGATGGAAAATCGCATCAAACTTAAAGAACATTGCTTTTTATACGGTGGGAGTAGCGAATAAAAAAAATTGTGTTAAAGAAAATACGAGCGCCGTGTTTAGCATAAGGTTATTGGGCGACATCTTCCCTTATCGTAGAATAACTTACCCCACCCAGAGCTATCGGCCAAGCGAAGTATACCCTACGTACGTAGGGAAAGTAATTGGGTGGAAATTTATGTATCGGAGAGGGGAAGGTGCTTGAACATGAGTTTGGTAGTAATATTTGCAACAGGGTGCGAAGAGACTCCTAATAAAATCGATGAAACAAATATTAGCCTGTTTTAATGAAAACAAACTCTTTGATTTTCTTATGTCGATCACGTAATCGATTTGAAATGTGCTGTACGATTAAATAGGAATTGTTACCTGTAATACAAGTAGTAGAAGTGTACTATTGGTAGCCGCGCAAGTTTTGATTAGGCCTGTAACTGAAGTCGGTGTTCTTGAAAGTAATGAAATTAATACAAAACAAACGACCCTGAGGTCAGGGTTTATTTTTATTTTTCCCGAATTCATTCCTGAGTTGTATATTTCGTATTTGCTACACTGATGAGTTATTTATCTTTATATAAAAACGTGAAAATTTGCCGAGTTTTCAATTTTTTTCGATAGTTTTCATGTCTTATGTTTTGGTGTTATAGCCCATAAATTTTGTTTGGGCACTTATACTATAGACAAAAAATCGATCAATAAATTTATTGAAAACCATTGACAAAGGCCATCAGTGACCACCATTGAGAAAACCATTAATGAAGATAGACAGGCATCCAAGTAAAAAAAAAACTACTTTTTGTACCCAGAACACGTTAGGGATAGATCCATCAAAATATATTTTTCACGACGTACTACTCTTATGGGTATAAGGACTAGAAATTGGGACATAAACCGCTTCATTTCCGGTAAAATCCTTATTACCTATTACCTTGTCTTCCGATTATCCGCGACAATCAAATATACGGTCGTTTACTGTAATTGTAGTCTGACTTTATTCAGTTCGATTAGGTTAGATAGGTAGATTGGATGTTAGATGTTATTGGGTTTCAAAGGATCTATTGTGCAAGCAACTAAGCCTCGTAAGTACTATTTCATTTGACTGACTGACTCATTCAGGGTCCTGGAAGCCAAATAATCCATCCCGCTTAGCTGCTCACATTTTATCCGTGGTAAATTCTTGCCATGTTTAGATACACCCTCAAACCGCAGTGCCTCATAATGAGTCCCTACTGTCCGCCTAAATCCACCTAGAGGAACGTCTTTCGATATACGTTACGAAGCTTTCCAGTCTTCGAGTACGGTTTATCGTTAGCACTGCCGTTACAATACTATAAGTCCCAAATGTGTGGTTCCTAGGAGATCTTCCGATTCTAGGTTTAACTACCGCCTCTCTTCTCAGTTGCGCGCTCCCGATGCACCTTGTAGACGTGTGTACTTCCGTAACTTTTTAAAAGTAGGACACTAATATAAGATACATTAGGAAAGCAGGTAGAGCGCACACTTTGAATAACAATTCAACTGTACTTGAGAACAGGTTACTTATCACAGAAGTCTTGTCACTTTGTAGAGCATTATGGAACTTGTTAGTAGCATAATAACAGTTCCAACAACATTGTGGATTAACCGCGACTGGGGTGCCCGTCATTAGCACTTATAATCGGGAGTACAGGGTAG
This sequence comes from Callitettix versicolor, assembly GCA_022606455.1. Lineage (NCBI taxonomy): Eukaryota > Metazoa > Arthropoda > Insecta > Hemiptera > Cercopidae > Callitettix > Callitettix versicolor. The sequence continues at coordinate 71,432,180 of CM040187.1, read as the reverse complement.
GAACTGTAATTTGTCCCGCCTTGTGTAGTTTTAATCGATAAGATCCGGTTTCAGCTTCCCCAAAGTAATAAGTAACTCATCACTCAAAACTCGAGGGCTCCGATGTCGACGAAGGCTAAAACATTTGCCGATTCATTATCATTTCAAATATTGGCAAAGGGACGCTGAGTAAACAGAGATAAGATTATAGCGGCGCAGGGTAAGCGTGCGAAAGCGCAACGGTTGTGCGTCTTGTTGGGAACATAGAGAACGATAAGAGACGGGTTGGAAAATGTTTGATTGTTTGTTCTTATTGGATATTGGGTATTTTTCTTTTACTCAAAAAAATTGTTTAATATCCTATTGATTGAAATTGTTAATCGGGTTTTGCTCGGTAACAAACTTCTCTCCAGCTATTAAGAAAAATCGATTTTTGCGCTAAGACTGAATCAAATCGAACTAGAAGTGAACGCTAGGGTGATAAAACATACATATTTTCATTCCTTGGTGCAGGGTCTGTGCTTTACCATGACGATCACTCATTTCCAATGGAAATACGCTAAAAACCAGCAAATAAAACAATTTGTCTTGTCGGCCGGGCTCGCACGAGGGTTAAGACGTGTTTTCGATTCAGAAGCATTAATCTGAACAGAGTTCCGATTGTTCCATTTCGATTTATCTCTGCCACGTCCGGCGTTTTCTCACATTTATTTCCGGTTCGATTCCGTTGTTTCCTCTCTTGTGTTCGCGCAAAACACCGGGATGGAAATGTAACGCCCAGGTTTATCAATTTCCAATCGCGCGAGACTTACTTTCCGTAATGTTGTGCAGGTAATTTTCGTTTGCTTAACAATGGCAGCTATACCACTTATTCTTACTGTTATTATTACTATCCGCTGATCACCCTTATTCCATTACAAAATGACGTTTTTGTACTATATGCCTGTACTGTATTTCCTAAAGATGCCATTAAACTATGGACAAGAGTGCTTTTGTAATATAAACCTATAGATAAGTGAAATTTATAGTCGTTTCTGAATCAGAAAACCAGCTACATTATAACGGGTGAGTAAAGTAGTAGATAATGCAAACAGGACGGCAACAAATCAAAGTAGATTGTTATGATATTTAAAGTTTACTGCGGCCAGGCGCAAGGGAAAAGGATGCCGTTATCAAGGATTGGCTGAAGTGGAAGTATTTTAAACTGAATAGACCAGACCAGCAGCTGATATTGTGCAAAGTTTTGTTTCGTCTTAATTTTAGATAGAAAATTTCACGATTCAGGTGACTTCAGTAGGCTTAACAAAAAAAGCTATCGGAAAAATCTTCTTAAATCGTATCATCATGTTATGCTCAAATTTTGATCATGGATGAAAATTCATAACTGAAAACAGTGTAACAAATTTGAAAAGAAATTTACAGTTTGAGAATAAATCGAGCAAAATCTCGATGAACCGCATTGCTGGAGAAAATAATTTAATGTGAGAAAGTTTGTGTAATGTTTTTGCGTCATTTAACTGTAAATGTTTATAATAAATTTCGTAAACTGAATTCACAGAAGTGAATAATTCTACGTGCTGGCAGTTTGACAGTGTGGCGTCAAGCGACTCGAATGCGTTGAATAAACTGGACTTGGTTACCGACTGACAGACATTCCCGCACGCAAAAACACAACCCTGGTCTTGCGGACCGCAATACCACATTTTAAGAATACTGTATTTATCTGTATTATAATACAAAGCTATCAGCTGGTTTTATGTCTGAAACAGCTGATCCATACTTCTTAGACTTGGCTGAGCGCCATATGCTTTGTACTTTGATAGTTTACTAGAGGCTAATGGAATTATTTGTCTGCTTGAATTGTAGGCGACGTTTGTTTGTGCCAAGTAGTCTTCTCCATGGTGTGACAAATTAAGAGACTTGACTTCAGTCGTTGTCCCAATTTTAATAGCAAGAAAATTAATCGAAGAATCAAGCATTTGTTTTTCGATTCAAAAATGGAGTCTGATGTGACAGAGGTTGACGGAAAATAAGGTGTCGTGAAATAAGCCTAAGTTGATGCTGGAAATGAAGCTGAACTAAACCATCAATATAGGATATTAAACAACAGAAAGTCAAAAAGCAAATGATATCTATAGCCAACAAACAAACGGCGAATACAGTCGAACTTAGTTACAGCCACGGTATAGATACGGTGTATCTATATACCGTGGTTACAGCGATCTCGGACATTCCTTCAACTATGATGTAGTATTTTTTCACAAGTCCTGCTGAACGCCTATTTTTAACATACAAAACTCATGTCTTATGCACTGTAGCCTACATTTAACGATAATCTTTATCCACTCTTTTTTTCTTAGGTCCCTTCAGTGACATTATAACAAGTTCCACAGTAGTTCTATACGCTCAAAGGTACCATTAACAGTGGCATTGAAGTTTTGCCAGTTGGACAGAAAATTTAAAACTGTTAATAATACCAGAGATGGATTTCAATTTGCAGAATGATTTAGAAGAGACAGTGTGTTTTGACAGAAAATTATGGGAAATTTTTGACAATTTGAAATAAATTGAATTTATTTCCTGTTTAAAATTTAAAAATTTGTACATGCTAGCTTTCTTAGCAAGATATCTATAAGATAATAAAGTAAGAGTATAAGATAATAAAGAGAGTAAGAGTCTCTTATTAAAAAAAAAGACTATACATATTTACTAACCATGTTTATGATTAATAACAATTCATTTCACATTGAACAACAACAAAAATATAATAAAATTAAAACTGGCACAATATAACTAATAAAGAAAAAGAACCAGAAAATTATTCTTTTTTTAATTTTTGAAATTTTGTGGGCACTCCATTCGTAAAGCCAGTTATGGGTTTAGCATCATTAAAAATGTGTGTAAATAAAAAAAAACAAGAATATGTCTAAGTAAACAAAAAAGTGATCTAAATTTCCAAATTGGTACTAACACATACAATCCCCATTACACAATGTTGGAATCCCCCCCACACAATATTTGTTCAAATTTTGCAGCAACTATTTGTCAACTCTTTCTAGAAATGGCTTAATTTGACAGATTTGCATAGTTTTTTTATACATTATTATTATTGATAATATTATAAAACATGGGTGCGTAGTACAGATACATTTTCTGATAAAAAGTGAGCCAAAAATGTTTATGAGATTTAAGATAAAACATGTGGTCTGATTCAGCCATTCGGCACGCACACAGGGCTTACTCCCAAAATAAGTTTATTAAGAAGTAAAAAAAGATCACATACTGTATTAATGAACTGGTAGCTTAAGTTATATGTTTTATGTTACAGAGCGAAAACTCTTCGTGGGCATGCTGTCCAAGAAGTGTACAGAAAGTGATGTACGGATGATGTTTGGACAGTTCGGAATGATCGAGGAGTGTTATGTGTTAAGAGACACAAGTGGTCAGAGTAAAGGTAACCCCATGCTTTGTGTAACTAATACAACATGTCGTATGTGGCCGATGGAAGGAGTTGAGGTTAGGTCAGGCTACAAATTTACCTCCACATCATTATTTATAAACTCCTGATATCAGTATTAATTTGAATTATTTTCTGGTATAATACGACCAGTATTGATACTAAAGTTAGATCTACCATGGACGTTTACTTTTTTAAATCTGTATGGTGTTAATTTTATAACAGGATGGTTAGAGATGAAGGTAAGTGCATTTATTGAAATGTTGCCAGACAGGCAGATAAATAGTTTTGTGTTCCATATAGGCTAACATTCACTTAGATTGAGGTAATAAGGAAGTAAAAAGTAAACAAATATGTAATTTATGTTCCACAGTAAAGTCACTTGTTGGTCATTCTATTTATTTTTAAACTTAAAACTATTTTCTTCTCTACATTTTTGAATTCAGTGGAGATAGGGTGACTAGAAATGTTCAGGTCCATCAAAATCACAACTTCAATTTTTTTTTTACAATCACAATATACTTCTTAAAGTTTGTAAAAATGGTTTATGGGATATTAATCCAATTGCCAGTACTTAGAGCCAACACTTGATATACCTTGAGTTAGCTTATTTTGTCACTGAAGAGAAAAATCTTGGACACACTATTATTAAAATTTTCATTACTGGTAGAATTATTAATAGTGTTGAAATCTGAAATTTACATCTGTAATAAACAGTTACTGATGATACTAAAACTTGTTCCATCGTCCACAACGATCATTCCATTTTCATGTGAGTAACAGACTGTTTTTTGTAGTTTGTTCTGAAATTCTAAATCGTTTCAGAAACCAAACAAATCTCTATTACCACCTTTATTTCTTCGCTTATCAATTGTGTGCATGTTGCAGTTCCGTTTTGTAAATTGTACATTTTTCATTAAACAAAAAAAAATCTGTAACACTTTTTTGTTTGCTTCAAAATAATAGGCTATGTCTACATTTACGTAGAGTTTCAGAACAAACAAAATACATGAGGAGAGGTGTAAGAATGTTTGTTAATCCATTTTTGTGTTCATATCATCGAATGAAATTCATAAGAACAAAGCTATATCGATGCTTCTATTTATTTTAAAATTTGATATGAATTTTAGAGATATTTTAATAATACATATTTATGTCACATTTTTAAATAATTAAAAAAAAATATATAGGTGAAGTGATTGACTCAACAAATTATCAGAATCTTTTATGTGTTTTTGAAATATGTCAATTGTGGCTATTAGACCTGATTTATTACTTATACAACAACTTTATAATATTGTTAATTATTCCTTCAGGGTGTGTATAGCATCCTAGCTCCTGGAAACTATCTACCAACTTTGAAAGACAATTCTATGAGTAAAAAAGAGCTACACACATAGCCTATCTCGCTTTGTTTAGCGTCGGTCATTATGTGTTTTTTAATAATTTAATATAATTTTCATTCTGCTTGTTGAAGATGGAAATCTTGTATAACTGTAAAAACAACCAGGCTCTTCAGCCATCAAAAGTTCAAGATCATGTTAATTTTTTTGAATTTGTTAAGGAATATGTACTGTTTTACGTACTAGTAGTACATTAAGTAATAATTTACTTAAACCATTATTGTCATGTGGGCTTTATATTGCTCAGGACATATTTCTTGCTACATGTTGTCCAAAAATATTGAAATGCAAAAATGTTTCCAGGCAAAGCCTGGAGTAAATTGTAAACATAACTGTGTTTTCAGAAATATTGCCTTCTTGTTGCTTTTACGAGACCTATTAAATAAATGTTCTGTTATTTTATTAAAGTTGTTCCTTAAGGCATGTTTCACATTTATTGCAATTAATAAAGTATGTTAATTATTGTTGTGTTCAGTCTGATAATTTGTTGTTACTTGAGTTTTTAAAAGTATAAATATTTGCTTCAAAAATAAATAATTGGCTAATAATGTTGGATTATTATTAACTGATTAATTGAAAAATGTTTGTTTTTTCAATTTCATTTTCATTGGCGTGTCAGTGTAGATAATAGTGCTGTAATATACAAAGAATTCATTCATTAAAAACCTTCCCATGTTGGCTTGAATAAAACAACTTGTATGTCCAATGTAACCTTCTAACTATGTTTTTAATTCATGTTTTGTCATTTCAGTTTTAATGTCAAACTGTCAAGCATTGATTGCCCTCATTTGTTTTAAACTTTTTTTATTTTTTTGCGCAGAATGATGTGATTTTGCTTCTTAATTGAGTTTGCACTAAGTGGAAAGAAGAAAGATTTGTTTAGAACTTTTTTGCAGTGACAGTTTGGCCACTGAACACTAATATTGTTGCTGATTTATTCTTCTTAAAGAACTACGAAACTATGGATTGTTTGAGAAATATATTATTCTCATGTACCCTTTTTAGCTAGGAAATACTTGCAAACTAAACTTTCGCTAACCATTACAGTTGCAGAAATAGTTCTGGTTAAAGTTTTTAAAAAATAGCATAAATTTTTGACCCTTGATCAAAATTTTAAGTTAAAAATATATCCATGAATTTTTTTTATATGTGTCCTACTTGCATACCAAATTACAGTTTTCTTGTTGCCATGGTTGCAGAGATATTTTTGTACAGGGGACTGATAACAGAGAAATAGCATATTAAGTAATAGCAATATGATTCTAAAAAATTCCTTTATTTTCTTAATCTTACATTTTTAAAAAGGAGCATCTTTATTCTATTATTTGTAGCAGTAGAAATGGCAGCACCATTTGGGCAGCTGTAAACACTAGAAACATACGTTTGTTGCTCATTTTAAGAAACATATTAATAATTTTTTTAAAGAATAAAGCCAGTGAGATGTTTTACAATTTCTGGTTAATATGGTTGAGTGGAACAGTTTATGATTTGTAAAAAAGCAACTTGTTATTTATCCTCTTGTAACAGTCGGACTACATTTTCTGATTTTCCATTTTTCCCATATAGGCTACGTATCCGGCACTTGCATATATTGTGTAGACCATGGTTTAAGGGATTAAGGTCCTGCATAATCTCCGGTAACCACATGTAAGGGTTTAAACAAACACGAGAAAGAAACAACAACGAAATCCTCACTCGCTAAGTCCAACAAATGGTGTACTCGTACCTCCATTACTGGTAAAACCTTTACATGCTTAGTTGGATTTGAATAAAATTTACATTTCGCAGTCAGCGGCGGGCAAGAGATTAAACTGGAGGCAAGCATTTTTATTTGGACTGAAGTATTGTTTGAATTATCCACTTGTTGCTGTTTTACCCTGTTCTGGTTTTAAATGGAGCAACAAAGTTTTATATGTTTTAAAGTGTTGATGAATTGTTTATTTGTTTTGCAGTACTTTGCCTGTTACATAAAGTGGAAAATTAAATAGGAAAAAATATTGATTAATTTTAAAGGTTATATATGTATAACAGTTCTAATCAAAAATATAATGGTTACGTAAGTCCTAGATGTCATCATCAAAAAGTGGAAGGGCTATCATTTTTATTTTATTGTTATTTTTTGTAACATAGGAATAGGAAATTTTTTAACTATAAAACGTAAAATGTCATTCTAGTTTTCTGAGAAATAATTTAACTTTAGAGAGTAAATAAACTTTTTCAGTCAAATTCAAACATTTTTTATTCAAATTCATCACTATCTCAAGATCAACTGAACCAGTGATCAATAAATTCATTTGGTTGGGAGGTCTCTAGTTAAGAATTGAAAAAAAATGAAACTGAAAGGATGGACAATTTTATTTGGACTGAATTTCTGTATTTGTCTGCCATTCCCTGGCAATAAATTGATGTCCTATAAGACTAATATTAAACTTAAATAATTATTTTGTCATAGATTTATGACTGACACATTTGAACTATCATCTGTAACCATTACGCATCTGAAATGCTTTGATTTTTTTTACCTGTAAAATTTTTTAGTTATATATTGGAAAAAACATTATTATTCCCAGCTTTAAAATGCAATGTCTGTCATAACTCTACAACGAAATGTAGAGGAGAAAAATGGTTAGGCCTAACATTTGCCTTTCAGAACATACGTACAAATTTACTTCTGCGACCTAATCTGTCTCTAGTTTTATTTCATGCAATTAAATGCATTGTACGAACTCTACAATTTAATTACTTTTTACTGTGCAAATAAAATGATAAGAAGCAAAGTGACATTATCTACGCGTCTGTTTGTATGTTTGACTTAGAGTCAAATGTTGGTTGATCTGTGTTCTGTATAATGCCTTGTGTCTCTGTTTCTCAAAGGTTGTGCGTTTGTCACTTACACTTCACGGCAGTGTGCCCTCAATGCGATTAAAGCAATGCACCAATCGCACACCATGGAGGTAGGCAATCCATGACCTTCCACAATCTGTTTAAACTTTAAAAAAGTTCAATTTTTATTCTAATTTTTCAAATGTAAATTATAATATTCTGCATGAATTTTCCATTTTATGTTGTGAATTTTTTTAATTTATGTTAAGTATCGCTTAGTATTCGACGACATTTGGCTTTGTCGTCTTTTATAAATTTAAATTTAATTTGTAGAACATTTTAGTTTAAAGTTTTTTAATAGTAAATAGTGAATAGAATTAATGACAGGGACCACAGATAAAATTAATCTTGTGTAAATATGCTGGCAAAAAGTTTGTTATAGAATGGCTGAGGATCTTTTAGCCTACATTACATGGGTTGCATGTCTGTGCAAGTAGCTTGCACACTGTTTACAACATGAGTTATTTTGATATTTTCCAATTTATTCCTCAAACAATAGTGTTCTGTTATTAAGTTAGTTATGAGTTTAATGTATTGCCGTTATTTCTTTCATTAGATTAGGTCTACAATTTTTGTGTTATTAGCTTCAGAACCCATGTTTTGCTTGCCAAATTTAATCAAAATATTTACGGCTGTTTTGTGAAACAAATTTTAGTTGTTTTTTTTTAACAGAAGCCATTATTACAAATAATCCTGTCTCCTTACAATATTCACTGAACATCTCTATCTCATGCTCTTCCAACTTTTTTCCCATAACACCCCTTACATTATTCCTTCGTCTCACCATCAGCCCGTCTTCAACTTTCCTTCTCTTAATATTTCTTGAACTATTCTAAATAACAGTTATTTAAAGAAAACATCCTGCAGGATTGTTAAAATGAAGGATTGGTTGTAAGTTTTGTAACTTAAAATTGTTTTTTGTAACTGCTAATAGCTATGCAGTATATTCAAAAGTAATCTTGGATGCAACTGTCTCGCAGATGCGATTCGAGGGAATTTCTAAAAATGAACTTGTCAAGCCATTACCAAATTCAGTTTTTGTACTGAGTCCAAAACTGTGAAAACTAGAGTGCTAACAAAATTTTTAATAACCCCTGAAAACATATTCTACAACTCAGAATTGGTACTCACTGTATGATCACTATCCAATCGTAATGATCGTTGTTACACTCTGGTGACTGCAGTAGCTAATTCGCTAATGAAAATTTACTATTAATTTTAAAATTGAAATGTAACAAAAGTTAGAATGTTTTATAATTTATCTGTGGTTCTTTGTGTTAAATAATGCCGTATCATATAAACAAAATCATTAAAAAATATTATGATTATTGCATAAATTTAAAAAATTCATTTAAAATAAAATTTCTCCAAATTGATTGCTTACTGGATCCCCTCCAGATCAGCTTCTACTAACTGTACATGTGAATTTAACGGGGTTTTTATGTGTTGTGATATTTTGTTAAATACAGTATTCAGTAATGGATAAATCACCTTTTGCATGGTACATGTTTTGTAAGTTGTAATTTCATCTTAGTGTTGTACATTTTTGTGTCAGATTTGTCAATCATATTATATTTCAAGGGCAAAGTAAAGATTACAGTGAGCCTGGATAAATGGGACTGATTTTGAGCAAGGTTAGCTTTGTTGTTTATCAGTGATTTTGAGCTTATTAACGATTTACTACAAACATATATTTTAATGAATTAGATTAGATTGTTATGTCACCACAAAAATTGTCTTATGAAGGACCATGGTTATTGAAATTCTTGTATGTGGTGCAGTTTGCCCCCATCTGCAATCTGTAAGTAGTTATTGTTTGTAAATACAGTTATCAAAGTGTTATATACTAACAAAAAAACCTGTGTAATACAAGAAAACATAAACTAATCTCATTTTGAATTTATTACCCCCCCCCCACACACACCTGAAAAAAACCTATCCAAAATTTTAAAATTCATGTAGGCTATGTTAAATGAAAGTATTCATTTGTAAAGTATTTTTTGTTATATGAATTTTTAAAGTTCAACAAATTTTGGCCAGTCAAGGGTTGTGTTCATTGTGGAGCACATACTTTTATATATATATTGCTCATTTGGTCTTTTGGTACAGTCAAGAAAAATATTTTTAAACATGTACGGGCATTTATGCCTCCTGTATGTCCTTCATATTTTGTATTATATTGTATACTTTTTGAAGGAATTTTGGAAATAAATAAATAAATCTCTGCTCTCTTTTACATCTCTTTCAGATTGAAGACTAGTCCAGGCATTTTGAGGGTCTAGAGTCTGTGTAAAAACTGCCAGCACTTCAAACTGGCAGCTGTGTGCCGAATATTTTCGGTCTGAGGTGCAAAAATCAGGAAGCCAGAAAGTCATGGGGTGACTTTAACTTTCACCCTACCTGGTTACCTTCTGAACATAGATAATCCACTTTGGACCCTAACTTACATACATGGATCATTAGAATATTTATACACACTAATATATACTCTAATGAAACCAACAAGCATTAAGTAATGTTTAATACTAAAGACATTATAAGTAGAAGCTAAACTTAAATCACACTACACAGCTGTCTTGCTGTAGTGATTGAATTGAATTTACAGTTTTATTGTTAACATCATTGAATAAGCAAACATTGATGTTGATAATACTGTAGTTTGAACGAGTTTTGTTACTCATCAAAATCTGTTTTAATCATTCAAAATCTTTGAAAAAATAGTACTGGTTTTTTTTCTTATAATGGTGTTTATGATGTAAGTTAAAAGAAGAATTTTTTAGCAGTTAGACTTTATTTTCATATTCTTCTGCTTCAAATACAAATACAGATTCGTTTAATTTATGTGATGATATAAATTTTGGAGATTGTTCTGAAAATTGACTTCCATCACATCAGTAAAACATTCCAGTGAAGTTAAAAAGTATCATGACACATCGCTAACATTTATTGCCATTAAATTTATTTAAAAAGTGTAACTGGTAGGTAGGCTTAACTGTAATAAGATATAAAGCAGTATATGTTATAAACATTAAAACTGTTACCAGTTATGGTTAACATAAGACATAAGATGATTACATGGTCTTTGTAAAAGGCACTTTTTCTTGCACTTAAACTACTCAGTTTGATTTTTTATCACTAAGGATGTTAACATATATGTTAACATTATTTTGTCATGAATCAAATTAACAAAGAAGATGCATATAAATGTTCCAGTAGAGAATTTAAATACACTCTAGTGTAATGCTTCAGTTATTCATAATTATACTCTTTCATTATTCTTCTCATAATAATTTTAGTTATTTATTTTAGGGGTAAATAAAGTTGTTTTCATCAGGAAATTTTAAAACTCTGTATCCTCCCAAAACCAAATTTAGTTAACCCAATGCCAGTACTTGAATGAGCACATTTTTACCAAATTAAGAATAGGTTTATGGTTGAAGTTGGATGTTACATTATATCCGGTAGTTTTTGCATGATGACTTTCAGTCACTGCCTTATTGATATCAGCTCATATTTTAGATTTAAAAGTATTTTCTGAATCAGATGCTACTCATAGCTCATACTGTATCATGGCTGGAGGAACATTTTGTCATCTCATACATATTGATGAGGCGCTTTCCGTTAAACAGATAACTTTCCCAAAATTTTGTTGTTTTTGTTGAAGCCTGAGTTGGTTCATTTACATTCATTAGGACACTGAATGCATTTCCCGCTCTTTTAAAACAATAATTTTATTTGTTGTTATATTTATAGTTTCAAAACCTTTTTGTTGTTTTTCATAATGATTACTTAGTAATAAAAGAATTGTAATGAAATAATTTTAATAAAATTTTGCTTGAATGTATAATTTGTCTTTTAGACTATTTTTTGATTTCTCTGGCTTTTTGTTAAAACACCTTTTCATCCATTTACCCTTAAAAAATAAAATTAAAAAATAAATAAGCAAATGGAGTAAAACTTACACAAACTTTCTATTATCCAAGTATTTTACCAAAACATTTACGTATCAGATAAGAAAAAAAATTGTATAATTTCTTAAAATTGGTTCAAATCTGATTTTTATGTTTTTTGACAGAATATTTCTTTATATGAGAAATGAAAATGATCGACTATTGGGGCAGAATTAACTACTGTATAATAATTTTTATTGAACTTAATACAAATGTAGCACAAAATTATCCAAATGTAATGCATAGGCTGATATGTCCTAAAAAATTTAATTAGGGAATTTAAGTCATTCAATAAGGGAAATTAAAGGATACAGGAAATAAATCTTAATTACAATTCTTCATCTGTTATCAAAATTGAGATAAAATTTAATAAGCAATGTATACTGACTTTCTTGTTTTGCTTTTTATTTATATCTCCTTAAATGGATTTCTCAGATTTAATCAATATCATAAACCCTACTCTGTAGAAACTTTATAAATGTGTTTTTTTTTGGGGGGGGGAGAAAAGTGCTTTAAGTTTTGAAAAGTGATCCATAGGTCTCCTAGGTTCCTATTAGGCAAACTACACCTGGAATGATGCCAGTTAAATTTCATTTAATTATGTTAATAATTTGTTTAATCTCGTGTAGTAGTTATGGATATATCCATTCACACATATCATATCCACATACAAAGTATATTTTAAACTCATGGACTTAGGTGGATATATCTATTTATGTCAGTTTTTCGCGGGATCAAAATACTTTTTATACTATCGATAGAAAATAAACACATGTTTAGCTCTTTAAGTCCTTAGTATTACAAGTGTGAAACAGCATATGAATTAAAACAAAAATGGCAGCAGTGCTGGCTAACTATGAGATCAAGATGTCTGACAGTACATGTGTATTTTCCAGTGGGCAGTCCTGGACCTTGGCCAAACATCTAAGCTTAGCTAGGCCTATCAGTTTTACATCAATGCCAGCAGAGGCCAGTAGAGGCATGATAGTGTTAGTTATTTTTAGGCTTTGTTTTGAATTCCAGTGGCAGTGGTCTTTCAATACTATAAGAGAGTTAACATAAAAACTGTAAATAAATTGTGCCAAATATTACACTTCCTCATGTCTAATCGGGTGTACTCCACAAGATCATAAATGACTGGCATAAAGTTTAAACATTAAGAACAAAAATGGAATTTGAATGTGCTAATGTACTTGACCACACAATCTGTAATAAGCCTGAGTGTAAGAAACTGTCAATCATCTCAATTAGTTTCTTGGTTTATCTATGGAAAATTGCTTTATTAGATTTTGCAACATAAGACGTCATAACTAAAGTCAGTGTAGTAAATTTAAAAAGGATTTTTGGGACCAGATTAAATAACCCAACTGCCTCGATTTACTCCCAAACTTTTTTATTATTATTATTATTTAAAATTTGTTTCACAGATGTCAGTTTTGAATTTTCATATTTGCATTTTACATTCAAGATTTAAGTAAAAACAACTTCTTGGATCTTCATATAGAGATACAATAGTAATGACATGCTCTAGGCTGATGTCTGCAACTGTCATATGCTATTCAGTAAAAGAAAACAAAAATATATCAAATTGTAAGATTTTTCATTATAATTTTTAGCTCATAGAAAACATATATTTTGTGGTGATAAAATCACATCCTGCTACAATCCTAAGACATTTGTCAAAAGCAAAAAGAAAGGTAGCTTCATTGTTGAAGTTAAATTAATTGGATGGCATAAAAACAATCTGTAATGATTTGAATTCTTTTTGTCAAGAATAATTAATATTTTCTCCAATAACCTTGCTCAAAATCCTCCTTTCTGTAACATTTTGTGCGATGGTAAAGGTAGTTTGAAAATAATATACTTTTAAATCAAAGTAATTTTTAAAAGTTTTTTTGTGTGTAGATACAACTGATTTTTCATGTATTCACTGATTGTGATTACAGGGCTGTTCATCACCTTTAGTTGTCAAATTCGCTGATACACAAAAAGAAAAAGATCAGAAACGAATGCAGCAAATGCAGACAGAACTGTGGAACATGGCTGGATTAAACATTGCCTCCCATCCTTACCTTCAGCTTGGGGTGAGTTATATGTTATTTGGGAACAGTATTTACATTATATAACTCTTAAGGTCTATTTGTTTCAGTCAGTATGTATTTATTATTAATAAAGGCTGGCTACCTTTGTTTGCAGCAGTAATAAAAATAAATTAATTATTGCAGTCTTTCTCGCATTAATATAATAAATATTCAAATTGTCTACTTTGAGTTTTATTGTGTCTGCTACAAATGTCATTGATTTGTTTAAAGAACTAACAATTTCTGCCTTATACTTATTTTTTTTTTTTCAGTTATATATTTTTTTAAATAATTTAAGATTAAAATAAAACTTTTTAAACCTTACCTAAATCTATTAAACTTCTGTCCTCAGCACAGAATCCATATCATGATTCTTAGTAAATAGTGGCAGTTTGCTGGGACTCTGACTTTGTATTCAGATTTAAGACTAGTTATTGGTACTCTTGATTTTCCATCAGTCAGGGTCTGTATTACTATAACTGTTAAAAGTAAAAGAAAACCACAAAAATCCATGATCCACAAAGCTCCAGTTCCTCATTTCCAGCCACCATGTCATTTTGATTTACCTCCAGTCCTGAATTCTGACATTAAAAGCTCCTTACGGTACAAGTAATCTAATCCCCGTACTCAAGAATTATACTTTTCTGTTTACGGTTTCGTATTTTTGCCTCTCATTGAAAGTTTAAAGTGATGAAACAAATTGTGATACATATATTCAACACTATTGATTGATAATATTCACTCATTCAAGGTGGAATTCTGTATGGTTAGTTTATTTATTGCTGTTGGAATTGTATCATGTTTGGAAAATTTATTGGTTTAGTTTTTCAGATTGTTTTGCTGGTGGAAGTGATTTACACACTTTGTTTTGAAGCGCGTTTTGATATGAATAGGACATCTTTTCCTTCTCATTATTGTGTCAGCAGTCGCAGATTTGATTTATTTATAAAGTTTGTTTTTCAAAGGCAGTAAAGTGTAAGGTATCACTACAGGAAATAATGATGCACTTGTATTTTGTTCTATAAAATATGCAAGCCTTGAGTTTTGTGTTCTGTTTTATTGCTGGCTTTTTGCTGTCTCACTTCTAAGTATAATTAGAGAATGTATGATGATAGCAAAAAATTATGTACAAATTTTGCTGGATCCAGGGATTCTGTCTGTCCAAATGAATGCCCACATCATTGGAGATTTAACTAATTAACTGATACCATATGATACCATTTAGTTTATTTTACCAAATATATTTTCTTTTAGTAAAATATTTGTTTGATTTTAATGTCTCAGTTTTTGTTTAAAATTGTCTTAATTTGTCTGTTAGGTGTTTTTAGTGTATTTTTTAATTTTGTTACATTAAGACGAGTTTAATTTGTTTCTATATATTTTTTTTTATTTCCTTGATCCAATTCTGAAGTCTCAGTTTTCTAAAAATTCCATAAAAGATCCATTTTATTCACAATGGATATATTTGAGACATGTCATTAATTTTGGTTTTATTTCTATTTAACTAATTGTAATTTGTAGCATTTAGCAAGTAGTGTAATGTGGTAGTCGTAAATATTTTTTTTATACTCAAATACTTTCTTCAAAATCATTTAAATATTGTCAACTGTTAACTTTATCTTGGGAACTAACATCTTTATAACACAAGTGAAATTTGTTCAGTTTTTACTTGTGTTATGATTTTTCTTTTCTTCTTTATGCAATAAGCATCAGTGTTTTTATTTCTTAATTTTTTATTTCATTCCATATTTTGATCACCTGTAAGCCAGTTCTTGCATCTGACTCTTTGTTGCACCCAGTCAACAATATTTTCCTCTTTGATTTCATCCTTGTTATTTATTTTTGTTCAATGTGCAATAATTACATTTTGTGTCTATTAATCTTTTCATTTCCTCCATAGTACATGTATCTGATCATTTGTCAACTCTAGGCCCAAAAGTCATAGTCGTGATTGTTACAGGAACTTTATATGCAATATATTTGTCTTTGTTTCAATTTCTAAATAAATTTGTTTACAGTAGTAAAATATATTGCTGTTTAATTTCATTTTTTTGCCTCTGTAGTTATTTCTTTTCCAAATTAATAGTACCTTACAATTACACTATAAGATTTTTCTTAACAGAAGTTCAATAAAATCGTCTTCAACAAAATCACTGCAACACCAGTACTGGGTATGTTAATTTTTTGTGCTTCAAAATGTCAATAAAAAGTGTTTTATACATGTTTTGATAATAACTTTCTTACATCAGTTATGGAACATACAATGATAATGAACTATTCTGCATTGCTGTCATATTAAATATTTTGTAGGTCTTATAGTGGAAATTTAGTTTGCAAAGCAACTTTGTATATTGAAGTGTACAACACACACACACACACACAAAGGTCAACAAGCCACACTATCCACCGCTACATTAAAGTAGTCATAATTCGCAGTACTCAATAGTAACTCAAAACAAACTATCCTAGCCTCAAATCGTAGTTGATTGTTATGCATTGTGAATGGTTCTTTTATGTGAAGGCCTACACACTAACAGATTAGTTTGTAATTAAATAAATGTTTTTAATGCTAATTTATTTTCCTAAAGAGAGATACCGGAATGCTGTTCTGGTTCATTCATCTCAAATCAAGCCCTAATGGACAGTGTATTTTGATTAAGGAATTATGTGGAAGGTTGACACATGTCTAATGTAATGATTTAAATGCAAGATTTTAGTGAGTTATCAGTTTGGGGAAAATAATTTCTTTTACACATTAAATATTTTTGTCTTTATTTTTTATTTATAATTACCTTTTATGCAATTTTTGTCAATTATATGACTAGATTTTAGTAATTTATATTGATTTTTTTTTAATGTTTTAGGTAGTACAAATTACCAGTATTGTACTTCAACTATTGCAACTACAGCTTTGCACTATTTTATATTAATTTCTTTATAATTTCTAATTTCATTAAAATAAAACTTTATGAAATAGGTAAAAATCAGTCTGATATCTGTTTCAAGTATATTTTATTTTTATTAATGTAACAAGTTGATCTTAAGATTTTTATGGATCTATCTTGCTTTTCTGTGTTTCTTGTGTGTATGTGTGTGTGTGTGTGTGTGTTCGCGCATTGCTGAAGGCGTGTAGGTATGGTTTTCAATCATAGAACAGTTTTTAATTTTTCGCCTTCCTTTTTGGTTTAAAAAGAGCTTTAAAATGAATTAAAATCAGATTGTCTCAAATTGGCTTTATCAACTTTAATAAAATTTTCCTGCTTGGGTTTGTTTCATTTTGTTTATTTTAATATATTTTTTCTATTTTATTTATATTTAAGTTAGTATACTACCTTAAGTAACTTCTAGTATGAACCTTTATCTGTGACCAAAATCTGATAAACTTATTTCAGAAAATTATGCTGATTTCTTCGTTTTTTTCTCAATCTTCTGGGCGAATATGTGAACTTAAGAAAGTATGTGTAATGTTTCCTTCTGTTTACCGCTTCTTTAGGCTTTGGAAAAACGTATTGAAGTTTTAGCATAATGTAATTTAATGTTTGTAAGATTTAGTTGAACATTAGCTTTAGATGAAATCAATAGAGTACACAGGGTTCGGGGTTCGAGGGGTTAAGGGTAGGGGGAAGTTTATTGTTCAGTGAAATGTCTAATTGGTTCGCAAATGCCGCCACAATCAATAGACACTTTGTGACAATTCATTTAGCATGTGTAACTGCAGGCATTCTCTGATATTAACTGTAGCCACATTTGTAGTTGCTGAATGTTAGCCTTAAAATATTATATATATAGCTGTCATTTCTTATTTGTCCTTGGTACAGTTGTATGTCAGTCTGTCACATTTAGCGTAAGCAGTAAAATCGAAAAATGAATGAAACTGCAGTGTTTTGTAAACTTCTGAGAGCAAATATATAAAATGTATTTTATTTTCAAAACTGAAGAGTAAACATGTAAAAATATTTGCTTTCAGTATTTTATGTTTTATATGATGTCAAAGAATTTTCACTAATTACAAATATGTATTTTGTTTTAAAAATGTTGATTATGTAATAAACAAATTTGATAGTTGAATGACCCCTTTGGAGTTTTAATACAAGTAATAAATAGTTAATAAATTATGAATTGCGATTTATGAAAAATTAAGAAACAGTTTTTTACACATATTCTTAGATCCAATTTTTGCACCTTGCACCCAATAGGACAAAAAAAAGGACAGACACATGGTCTTATAAAATCTTCATTTAAATAGAATTAAAATTATCAAATTATCCACTGATAATTTGATTGGTTTATAGCAAAATTTTATTTGCGAAATGACTGAAGTGACCATCATGAAAGACCAAAACATGGGTCTTTGAAATTAGTAGCAATTCTGTACTGTATGTGGATAACTTTTTAATTGAATGAGTGATTTATTTGGGATGAAGTTAGGACCATTACGTGTTCTCTCTTACACTTAATTTTACAAACAATTTAAAATAAAAACAAAATTTTAAGGGGTTACAATTGTGTGTGTGTGTGTGTGTGTGTGTGTGTGTGTGTGTGTGTGTGTGTATGCGCGCGCAGTCACACTTAACATGAGTCAGACATAAGGAATTTAAAAATTTTAAATACTAATTTATGCAGATTTGAACGCTAATTATGATGGTGAAATGAATTTTCAAAAGTTTTTATTCAGTATATTATATATTAAAAATTGTATCCCTAAAAATGATCTTAAGGTCATGTGCTCATTTCAAGGTGTAGGGTGGGATCTTACAATGATGGCCACTCCCATTACTCCAATGCCCACTACTCCATTACTCCATTAAATTCCAATGGAATTTCACCAAAAACCAAAACAAAATTGAGATATTTTGTAGTTAATGAATAACAATCAGTGCTTTGTTATTTTCTTAATAAATTTATTTCAGACTGTATTGAAAGTAATCAATAAAATGAATATTTATGTATTGAATATTGACTAAAAATTATTCACATTGTGTTAATGCCATAGTAGTTATAAATATGAAATCTTAGTGCAATGTATTCCTTGGCAAGTCGATTGCATTTGAAAATGTATGCTTTTTGGATTTGAACCAACAATTTTCTGACCATTTAATTTTAATTTGTCTTTAGAAGAGTTGCAAAGGAGAATATAAAAAGCGTTTTCAGAGGGTAATAAATTAAACAAATTCTATTTGTTGAAACATTATACTATTGAATCTGTATAACTGTGTTAATTTTATTGTATGTACTAACCATCAAAAATATTTGAATATCACATTTATTGCAGCCAACCATAGTACTTACCAAACGATACATTAAACTAACTACTTCAGTTTTTGTAAATGTGGAAAAAATTGGAAACGGCTTTGTATCTCTGTTTCTGCTCCCAGTTAAGTAGAAACAGAACAAATGGCATTTTATAGAAATTTAACCTTTATAATGTCGAAAGTCAGATGATATATATAAAGGATGTTCTGAAAACGTATAAAATATATTTGTTATGGATTTATGTTTAAACATTTTTGTTTATCCTAAAACAAAGAAAAAATTTCTCATTTTTTAAGGTTTTAATGAGAATTTTATTAAATCTCTAATTTATATCTAATTACAAAAAAACATAAAAAATATAAAAAAGTATTAAATTTGATATTTAAAATGTATAAAAAGTGTTTTATATTTGAAATTTATATGGAAAATTTTATTACCATATTAACTTTTTGCAATATAGTGATGCAAAAGTTATGTACTGTGATCACAATTTAAACTTTTTACTTGTAAATGAAATAAAATATAATGGCTCTTCATTATTGAAATGATTATAGCTGTAATTACACTGCAGAATGTAATTAATTATGCTCTTTGTTTTTCAAAAACAAAACTGTTAAAAAAATATTTTTTGAAATTTTCAGAAAATTTTTTTTTAATGTGTCAGCCTTTTGACTCATTCTGTAGATAGATGAGTTTAATTTCTGTAAAATACAGTTTGTTAATATGTTTCTGTCTTTACTGTAACCAGACATATATGAAGGCTGTATACCGTGTATTGCCTCAGTACCTCAACATAAAGATCAAACAGTTGGACCAGTTTTATAGACAAGCATATTTTTGCTTGCATCTAAAATGTGCATATGTCTTGATTGGATTCTCCTCCTTTCTTTGTCTCTATTTTTAAGTTCTAACTTTAACTTTTTTTCTATTTTTAAGCAAAATGGCAAAAGCTGCAAATGTCCGTACTTTACCCAAATGTTGCGTTATTTCATAAGTGTTTTTCAAATGTAGAAAAATGCCATGCCTGAAAATGACACATTTACATTTTACACCCTCCTATTAATAACAGCCCCCCCCCAGCTTCATCACCATTTGCTTGCTTGTTGTTAATGAATTTGTTTTAGGCTAATTTTTTATAGTAATTGTAACATAGCCACCGGACCACATATTCAAATGATTAGGATTATGACCTATTCTTCCCGTCAGTGGTCTATCAACTCACATCATAAAGGCTACCACGGTTTCGAAACTCTACAGTTTCATCTTCAGACCATTATACAAAATGTTAAATCCCTCTGTCGAGGTCATAACAAAGTCAAACAACATTAAAACATACATCATAAACACTGAGCACAATTACACGTTTAAAATATTCATCATGAAATTCGGCTTGGCCAAGCTACACACGCGACTCGTACGTCGTTACATTCCAGACTGTAATGACGTACGAGTCGCATGTATAGCTTGGCTAAGCCGAATTTCATGATGAATATTTTAAATGTGTAATTGTGCTCAGTGTTTGTGATGTATGTTTTAATGTTTTGTTTGACTTAGTTACGACCTCGACAGAGGGATTTAACATTTTGTATAACGGTCTGAAGATGAAACTATAGAGTTTCGAAACTGCAGTAGCCGTTATGAGGTGAGTTGATAGACCACTGACAGGAAGAATGGGTCGTAATCCTAATCATTACAGTAAGATCTAGACCCAAGACTAGTGTAAATGTGCATTGATCCTGGTCTCTAGGACATGTTTTGAGGTGGTACTTTATATTATATAAGCACAATAGCATACAAAATGTGTGTCATATATTTGATTCAAACACGACACAAAAATTGATTTTAATTTTTGACCTGATTGATTTTTTAATTGACCTGGACTCGTCAAGTTCTTTTTCAGCATTTAAAAATGGTGGCCATTCAAAATCATAACTTTTTCACTTGCACTTTTTTAAAATTGTTTTTACCATCATAACCAGATTTAAAATCTCTGTAGCTGTATTAGCACTTTAAATTTTTCAAATTTTGATAAACATATGAAAATGAACTCAATGTCAGTCAAGGTGTGAGGTTGAGTAAGTATTCTCAGTAAGGTCGTAATTTTTGTTTTTTTTCAATACTCCGATAGCAGCCATTTTGAAATAAATTTTTGTTTCAAGTTAGATTTGCATGCATACAAAAATGTTATTCAGTGTTGTCATAAATTTTAGGGAATTTGTTTTCATTACATCAGGGAGACAGTTATTTCTATATGATACTTTTTCTGCTCTTAGTTTTTAGATCAGTGCTACCTAAACCTGCAGTAGGTTTTGATATGTGTTGCAGTTATGTTAGGTAATAATTATTAACACCAGAAATGTAACATAACCTTTAGCTTTGTATGATAATGTTACAAACATAAAACCTTCTAATTGGATACTGATATCCCTATAACATCACTCTTGTAACTATTAAATAACTTGGTGCAGCATCATTAAGCTCCTTCATCTTATTACACAGTGTGTCAATGTTCTACAATGTTTAATGTTCTGCTATCCTTCATCTTATTACACAGTGTGTCAATGTTCTACAATGTTTAATGTTCTGCTATCATTACATCAATATCAAAAGTCCAAAGTTTTCATTTTTATATCTTATAATCTGTTGTACATTTCAGTAAATTTAATTTAATGCATTATTATAATAAATGGTGGATTTCAAAAGGAAATTTAAAAAAGTGTGAACTTTCAATAAAGATATACCAAAACAGTCTTCAGTTAATTATAGGTAAACATATAAAGGCATCAAATAACAGTTGAATGAATGAGAATATGACACTTGTGTGAGTGCATATGAACAGAAGATAAACACTACGCTGTGGTGGATTAAATATTTTTTCAGTGCCTACATCGCACCTTATATGTGTAGGTTTTACTGTGGGAGAGGCATCCATTAGTGGCACACATAGGCTAGATGAACTGAATGAAAAAATTGTATTAGTTGACTACATTCATTTTGAGGGATTGTACAAATGTTTTTGGTAGCAGAACAATTTTATCCAGCACATAGCACTTTAAGTCAATTCTGAATATGCATTGAGTGATGTGGAACATGGAAAGCATTAAAACAAAATGGCCAACTTGATTGCTTTA
Organism: Callitettix versicolor; assembly: GCA_022606455.1. Classification (NCBI taxonomy): domain Eukaryota; kingdom Metazoa; phylum Arthropoda; class Insecta; order Hemiptera; family Cercopidae; genus Callitettix; species Callitettix versicolor. Next base: position 71,410,043 of record CM040187.1, on the reverse strand, counting down.
CAGTGGGTGGTCTGTGCGCAACCTGATTTCCTTTTAAACTAATTAAAATATAAAAATGAGTCAAATGTAATTTTAATGTAACAACAGGTTTAAACAAATATCTACTAGAGCTGTTGGAGTACCATCTTGATAAGACCCAAGCTTGGGACTTATTCTGACTCCAAGATCACTTTTAGGAAAATTAAAATTTGATAATTATGCTTATGTATTAGAAAAGTCAGCAGAGCTTTAATAGTTTAAGCTTATATGTTTAAATTTTCACAAATAACCCAACTGAAAACTAGAAATGGAGTTGTATACACTAAGTCTAATGTATATTTCTATATGCAGGCGGACTCTCATTCGTGCCTAGCACCTCTACAACTCCTTCACCAGCTGCAGACGCAAAACAATAATCAAAACAGCCTGGGCACGCAATTACTACTACATAATACAGCTGGTAAGTTTATTTTGAAACTTGTCAGATCGATAAACGGTTGTCTGTTCTGTAAAATTAAAAAACCAGAGAATTTTTTTAGAAATGTTTAGGAATTAAATGTATGTATGATGATTTTAATTTGATTAATTAATTGTGAAAAAATACGTTAAAAATGAGATTTTTTTTTGATAATATAATAAAGATAATTTTTCATCAATGATAAAATGCACGTTGTGTTACTTTTAGGTAGGTGATAAACCTGTATGTTCATACTGTTTTTAAGTTGTATTTCAAAGCAGACTTGAAGACAATCTCTTCCGGGTACTTAAAAAATTGTACATCTTAAACTTTTCTGAAGATCTTATTTTAATCATAATCAGAATTCAAATATGCATAATTAGTGTTTTAAACTTCCAAACAACATTGAAAATACAATAATAAACTCAAACCGGTGTCAGTTTCACTTTCATATCTTTACTAGAATTTGAAAATTTTAGGTGTTTAGTTATGCAAGTATTTTAACGCTGATTACAAAGATGAGATTACATTTTCTAAAATTGTAAAATGAAAAAAATAACTATTTTATAAAATTTGAAATTATTTATGTATAATGCTGGATAATGAACTTGTCCAAGCAATTAACAAAATTGATTTTTATGCTAAGTTTGATCGTCAGACTAAAATTATGAACTCTAAAGTGCTTATATTATATAAAAATATATATATATATATATATATATATATATATATATATATACACCTCCACAAAAGATGTAAAAATCAGGATAGGCACTTTTTAGCTGATATTGTAATATAAATTTGCTAATATTAACCCATAGTTCATAATTGGCATGGTTTCAATTGTATTGACACTAAAGGACCTTTCCGTTAGCACTAACAGAGTAATTAATGAAAAAATAATAAATTAACTTGAGACATTTAAATACTGTAGTCAGCTGATTTTTTAGTAAAATGCATAGATTTATACACAAATTCAAGTTTAAAGGTCAGCTTGAAGAAGTAGAAGGTCTGGTTATGACTGATATTGATTGTTTGATTGTATAACAAAGTTTGTCTGTCCTGAGGCCTGTCAGAGTGACGTATATTTACGTATATTACCGGGTTAGAACAATTACTCGCTCAGTTAAGTGGTTACAGGGACCTGCACTATGTCCAGCCTGCTAATCATATTGTCAATAATTGCATCAACACACAATGTGCGGCCAAGCTCACGTCATGGTGCCGATCTATTTTGGCACATCTCTAATCTCTTCTGCCCGTTTTAATAAAACTTCTGACGTTTTTGTTTGTGTTCTGTTTAAATAACGATAGAAAATATTTTTATAATGTTAAAATTTTTTGTATGTATAATTTAAAGTTTTATTTTTATGTGGACCTGACATACAGGTTATATTTAGAGGAGAAATTATTTTTTATTTTAGGCTATTTAAATGTTGTATTAAAATATAAAAAATATTTTAATGTTTGTTTCAGCAGAACATTTTTTTACTTTATAGTAAAGTAGTCTTATGACTGTACTTCTCAGCTTTTGGATCGATGTGTCTAAAATGTTGAATTTATAATGATGTTTTCCCTTTGATTTTGTTATAGAATTATGATTACCATTTGGTGCTATGCCTAATATGCAATTGTCCCCTTTCATTATGCATGCATAACTTTTTTCCCTTCTGCCAAATTTGTTTCAATTTTTTAATATTTCATAAACAAAATTTGTTGATTTTCTTTTTCAATACCTCAAAAAATGTCACTACAGGAAAAAATGTCTGAGCTTTTAGGATGTGTATTCATGACATTTTTAAAATGAGAATTCCGTCGTATTTCTGAAACAAAATGTTTAGAATAAAAATGGATTTTAGTTTAACTTACTTGAGCTGGATTGATGGGTTTTAGTTAACCGAACATCAGTCCAGTCACAAAATGTTCAGCCAAGTCTTACAAAAATCTTTTATATCATACTAGAATGAAAAATGTAATATGTTATGCATTTTTCATATAAATGATTATTTAGTTAAACTTAGCATTCATTAATTTAATCCTAAATTTGTCGTTTCAAATCCACAGGCTAGTTATAATTGGGATAAATCAACATTGTCTTTTTTCTCAACATTTTTGCCAACAATGCAAATTGATTTATCATTTGTATATTTTTTTACAGGTTTACAAAACCTAGCCACACTAAATGGAACAACTCCTAGTTTAGGGGAAATTAATCCAGCTAACCTACAAAACCTTGCAACCTTAGCTAATTTGTCTGTTGCGAATGCAGGTAAATTCATTAGAAATAAATGTATTTAGAATTATTATTAATATTAATGTTGTTTTTTGTCTGAAGTTAAAGCACAGGTTTGAACATTAAGCTGTAGATATAAGCAAATTATGCCTTTAGTAGTTTTTCACATTATGTTTAGTTTGTATAAAAATGTTATTTAATATAACATAAAATAATTTTATTTAATTGCCTGATTTTATTTCAATAAAATCGTTATCTTGAAAAATATATAGAGTGTATGTACATAATAATATTATTGATGGTGTTATTCCTTAATTGTTGTAACCATAGTAGGCCTATTGTTGAAAGTTTTAGTGCCTGAAGAGGCAGTAAAAACAATGACACTGAGAGTGAGTGCAGGGAAACAATTATAATATCTCATATTTTATTAATAATTCATGCACATTAAATTTATAAATATACTGAAATGTTTGTTTATACATTGAGAGAAATTTATAAGGTTGAAATGTTTTGTATAAGATACAGATATTTCCTAACTTTGAGATATATAAACTTATAGAATTTTATATTATTTATCATCTAAACACAGTACTTAATAATGTTCAGACTTTTTGGATTGCTTTTCTAGAACATAAACATTGAAGTTTGGCACAAACTTGCTGTGCCATAGGCATTTGCTTACGTTTCCAACAATCAGATGTCTTCCTCCCTCTCTTCCTTCTTTTATCATCCAAGAATTAACTTCTTGAAAAGTTCTTTAATCTTGTTCTTTAACAAATAGTTTAATTTCCTAACTAGATTTAAAAGTTACAATGTTTAGTTTAGAATTGTGTTTAATTTACTTACTAACTTCATCGCTGGTCGACTTTTTTGTGAAGTTAATAGATTGGAATAGTTGTAATTTCATTTTATCAGTGTAATGTAATTGCTGCATTTTTCCAAAAACTAACAACAGTGAATAACATAAATAGTCATTTGAATGCACGAAAATCAAACCGTGTTCAAAAATTAATTTTGTTAATAGGTTGGACAAACCCAGAAAAATCCATTAATTAATTCTTTTTTTTAAAGACATTTTTATGTCATTTCAAATTTAAAAAACTTTTTATCTTATATTTTTTTAAAAATGTGTCTGCTGTGTATATATAAAACCTAACATGCAATGGATATTGTGATACAATGTCGCTGAGGGAAGGGTGGGGATAAATGTTCACCTAAACAGCTGATTTTACACCTCATCTGTTCCTTCATATTATATCAATGAATAGAATATCTATTGATGTTAAAATCCTTAATATAATAAGGATTTTATTATATTTGCATTTATAAATATATATATGTGTGTGTGTGTGTGTGTGTGTGTGTGTGTGTGTGTGTGTGTGTGTGTGTGTGTGTGTGTGTGTGTGTGTGTGTGTGTGTGTGTGTGTGTGTGTGTGTGTGTGTGTGTGTGTATGTATTATAAGGATAATTTGCACTCAACGATTGATTCCAGTCAAAATATTTTTAATCATTTTGTTTCATTGCTCTATTTTTTGAATAAATTCTAATAACCTCTATTTCTCATTGATTTAGTTTCATGTAATGATAAGTGCCAAGGGATTCAAAGTCAGACAGGTATTTCCTAGGACTGCATTGCATTGTAACAGATTACAGTTTGGCGCCAACAAAGTATTGTTAGTTCATTTTAAATGAAGACATAATCCATACTGCGCTGACTGACAGACACATGTTCACTTTTACTAACAATACCACAGCACTGAAATACACGTTGGCAGGCTGCCATATCATTCAAATGTTCAAAGAACAGATTTTGACTGACATGAGTATTTATAAACTGTGCGATCATACTGTATATTGTCCGATTTAAAGTGTTTATACCTTTATTAATTAATAAGTTATTTGATAATTAATTACAAAGCAAGTTATAGGCTTTAAGTAACTGCAAATCTTTTTCAGGATACATCCAAATATTACCTGTTAAATCTGGAAAAAAGCAAATATTTGGCAATAGTGAATTTCAACTGATAATTGTCCTTATTTAAATATTTTGAAACTGTTTATTAAATTACTTTTTTATAGTAAAATTAAAGATTAAAAAACCCCTAACTTTTTATATTTGTGTGAAAACTGTATCAAAGAATCATTAACGATTTTTTTGAAAAATAAATTGTTGCAGCACCATTATTGTAATAACCCAGATCTGGGACCTTGAAATAAGTTACCAATTCTAATGTCTTGAATACCATTTGAAAAGTTGTTCAATTTTGGTCCAATTTGATTCAAACTTAGCACAGAAATTGATTTTAATAATAACTTCACAAGTTTGTTACTGAGCAAAATCTTTTCAATTGTTTCAAAATGGAAACTGTTCCAAATCTTAAAAATTTGCATAATGTTTTTAAAAATCTTATTTCATCATCATATTCTATGTTGAAATCTTTATAAGTCAGTATTTTAAATTTTATACTTGGATGGAGGTCAGGGTTTATTTTTGAATTTTCAGTTTTTAATTTGAAAATGTAATTGCTAATTTATGCAAAATATAATCTTTTTGTTCCTTTTGAATGTTAAAAATAATTGAAATTCTAATAAAAAATCATTCAAAACAATTTTTCATACCGTACTTATAGTAAAAACAGTACTGGCTGTACTGACATTGTTATACCCTGAGTTTAGATAGCATGCAGTGGATATGTGCTTTTGAGTGGGAAAGTATGTAAAGAAGAACTGAATACAGGCAAGTAAAGAATTGATATTTGAATATAGATATATTAAAATGAAGGATGAAACCAGGTTGCTACTTCATTGGAGGAAACAAGCACGAAGTAGAAGAACAGTTAGGCATATACTTGTGGTTTTTTTAATAGTGCTAAATAACCATACATTGCTAAATTAGACCTGTATTTGGTCCTGGTATAAGAATTTGTTCCAGTTAAGAACTGATCCTTGATACTTGACTCTTGTTGTTGCAGGAGTTAACCCAATGAGTGTGCAAAACCTGGTCACATTAGCAGCTATAAATGCAGGATCACCTTCAGGTATGCCTTTTAAATAGTTTCCATAAAATTCATTATTATGTAAGAAGTGTAGGGTCTACAAAATGAATTATATCTACAACTTCGGATTCATATAAAATATTTATTTGTTATAAAGCTCAAAATAGCTATATTTTAATTTTGAAAAGATGATGTGTGAAGTCGTACCTTAAATGTATAAATATTATATCGTAATTTCTTTTTGTGTTTATGTTTTTTACTGTTTAAAGGCAAATGTAAATATTTTATGCAATAACGTATAGCAGATCTAATGTATATGTAAAGTACTTCTAGTTTTGGCATTGATTTTTTTTTTCTGTACAAACAGGCAAAATATAAATAGACTAGTTTCATAATAACAACAAAATAAACATCAAAATTTGGAAAAAGGTAGTATTGTAAAAGATAGGTATAGATAGTGCAAATGCAAAGATGACAGGAATATCTAGGCCTATTTTCAAAGTTCAATGACAACTTTGTAAGTAGTTAAAGAGAACAATTTGGCTGGCCTGCATTGAAGAATATAGTAAATTATCTTATTGCTCATTTGAGTTTTAAACAAATCAAGGTACAATGTTATAAAAGTTAATTTGTAATTAAATTGTGATCAATCATTTTTTGGAGTATACTTTTAAAAAAAAGTTATAAATTAATATCATTTGAATTTTGTCAGTTGTTTGGTTTATATGATAAATAAATGAAGTAAAGTAACATTACACTAAATGTCTGATATTTAGTTTTTTCTCCAAAATGTCAAGTTCAGATGTTGACAAACAATTGGAAAAATCTGCAAATTTTTCTAAATCATTACATCAGGTTTGCTTTTGTTTTATTCATACATGAAGATTCATACTCAAGTAAATATATCAAATTTTAAATAAATAACATTTTTTTTGGGAGTGGGTCAGGAATTTATTTTTTTTCCAGTTTAATTCAGTTATTTCAAATTTGTTGCCCTACCTTGAGTTGCCTACCTATGAATCTTCGTTAATAATCAAAGTTTGAGCAAAATCTGTTAAGTATTTTTACAACTTCTAGAACTAGCAGTTCAAAAAACAGTAGACCTCGCAGTATATTTTTAATTAATATGCATAGCACTCCACAACAGCGCTCGTAACTTTTTGTGCCAATTTAACCGGTAACTATAATAATTACAGAAAATGTTGCTGTACTAATTTTATTGGAAATTTAGTGCTTCCTCTATGAAGTAGTCAAAATTATTATAGGTTTTGCTCTTCATCAAATATTACAGGAAATAACTAGTAACTACACTTTCAACATTGCATGAGAGCCTGCCGTCTTGAAACAGAAATGAATGAGAAAATATCTTACACATATGTCTTTCATCAGTTCATTTGGCCAATAATGCGTAACAAACAGAAACAAAATGCCAATTGGTCTAATTGAAATGGAGACCTTGCTTCACTCGGTCAAAAATTATTTTCCAGCAATTGCAACCCATATACATAATGTGTTTGAATATTTATAGACTGCATTAAGCAAAATAGTTAGAGCTAGTTTTGAGAAAGTATTTTTTTTTTTTAAGTAAAGGAGTACAAAGAATATCTTTTACCCAACTAAAAAATGACCACAAGAAATGAGCAAAACAAAATGCCAAAATTTATTAAAATCTGTCAGTTACTTAAGTTTACAGTGTAGTAGTAGATGGACAGACAGACATCCAAGTCAAAACCACTTTTTTAAAACTCAAAGAAGCTCAAAATCCATCAATATTTTAAAACTGATTTTCTTTCAAGGTCGAACATACTTTGGTGATGAGAAAGTAAACAGAAACATTTTATTTTTTCATTTTATAAATTGTGTAGAAAATATTGTGATTGTGTGGATATCTTTGCTTTCGTCTTTGTCCCCTCAAACTTACAAGGATAATTTTTAGTGTTAGGATACAATGGTGTTTACTGTTAGGTTGTAATGACATGTTTAGTCATTATAAGAAAGAGTTGTCTCTTTCTGTTACACATGAGAATGAATATTTGTTAACTATACTCAGATAAAAAAAACAACAAAATACACCGCGTACCATTTTATTAATCACACATTCAGTGCTCCTGAATTGAACATGAACAAGGGAATTCATTACTTATTTAACATCTAACAAGTTTGATCGTCATTGCAGTAAATTATACATTTTCTGCCGCATCAGGTGAATTTTTTATGATCAGAACAGAAAACTTCCGTTATTGTGCAGTATTCATTGTGAGAGTATGAACAGCTTAACGTTTTTTATATTTATCAGTAGGAAAATCAATTCTTGCAGCATTAAAGAACTAGGAAACAGCCTGTGGATTGCATATGTGTGTGTGTGTGTGTGTGTTTGGAACACTAAAAATGACATCCATGTATATAGGTGTCTCAAAAGTAAGTGCCAATGTAATTGTTTTATTATTAAAGACATTCAAACCCATTTTGATAATTTGATTTCAAGGGCCAGTCTATGAGACACATATACTCTTTTTTTACTGTAGATACACAATCACTTCAGTACCCAGAAAACTGATGTATTTTGACTTTTACTAATTTTCTCAAGCACGATAGCATTAAAGTTGAATTACAGCATCCAAAACAGTATATTAACGTACAAAATGCATGTTTTGACTGTTTTACAGAAGAAGGCTCAGACCTGCTTGCCTAATGCAACGCTTTACCTCAAATGTATGTGATTTAAAAAAAGTTCAAATTATAATAATTGTATACATTATTAATAAATTTCCATTGAAAAAAGAGTTATTAGAGTGGCTGGCCATCAGGGTAAAGTAGACTTGGAACCATGAAATGAGGCACTGATTTTTAACCAAATCTAGAATATATTTTGAGAAAAGTTTTTTCCAACATATTTTGAACGAGGGATTCAAATTTGGAACAAAAATTTATTTTGTACAAATTTGGTTTGACATGTTTCGTACAAAGCAAAATCCATTCGCCTGTTTTAAAATAGCATCAATTCAAAGTCTTAAAAAGTAATACTATATCTTATAACTTTCAAAAATCTAAAAAAGTTTCATATTTATAAAAAATTGAACAAATCTATATTGAAATCAAAAATTTTAACATTAATAATTAATTTCAATTGGTATTTTAAATATGAAAATGAATATGCTGGTAGTTAGGCTTCATGAGTGTGTTTGCTTAGTGAAATATTTGTTTATGTAATCACTATTATTGTGGCAGCAAGACAGCTGTGGGCCATGATTAGTTAGTTACCTGTTTGCATCTTTAATTTTAAAATTATGTATTTTCGTAAATTAACTTGTAGATTAAACTGTACAGTTATCTTTTATTAAAAGAAAACTAATTGTAGTAGGCTTATTTATTGTCAGTGTTTCTACATTTATTTTTCCCTGTTATTTATGATGCATTAACAATCTAAGCAGAATCATCTTCAGCATGTGAATGATATATTAACAAAAATAAAACATGTTTCAGTATGTTTATGTTTAGCTCTTCTTTTCATTAGAAGTAAATCTGGTTTGGGGAACTGCAGCAACATGACAGGCAACAAATAGGTCGGCTTAACTTTCGTTGAACCTGATTCACAAACATAAATCTGTACTGATTCTGATTTGTAAAATTTGTGCTGCTTGTCATTTTTGTCCAATTTCATTCTAATCACAATAATTGTATTCTGTCACGTTTGTTGACTACTGAAGTGCAAAACATTCAATAAATATCTTTTACACAATTATAATATGTACAAATAGGAATTTTAGAACAATTACATGCAAACATGAGAAATTATTAATAACCTTTCATGTATTAGCTTTATACCACAATTAATTTGAGAGGCTGTATTGTTTCTATTGTATTTTTGTCTTGCTTATGCAGGCTAAATAACAGTGTCATCAGGATCTGAAAACCAAGAAGTGTTTTCTGCAGTAAAATTTCTGTTAGAATTGAAATTATATTAACATACTTCGGCCTCTTAGGCCTGTTTTGTTAAACATACATATTTAGAGTGGCAATGTGTGCGTGTATTTATTTATTGTGAGACATTTCTTAAACATATAAATACATCAGTTTGTAATTAGTTATAAGCTGTCCTGCTTACAGTTTTTTTTTTAATCAATAAAGAAAAGTGGCACTAGGAGTCTCACTGGAACTTCTATGTAAAATTCATAGTCTCCTAGGACAAAGCAATATTAAACCTTACTCTGTCTACAAGCAGTTCCCCTCTGTTAGAACATGCTATATTTTTTTATGACTTTCATGTTTTCACTGTCAAGACTAGATTGTCTGTTAAATTAATGTCAGGTTGTTGGTTTTTATAAGATTAAGGTTTTGTATATTCACAGTTTTATTTAAAAAAGTAATATTTATGATATTTCCGTCAAATGGTCTTGTACAATCAAAGAGGATATTTTAGGTGCAACTAGATCCCATACAGGCGAGGCCCTTAGCGGAACAGAAGGATCTGCAGAGGGTGAGCAGAACAGAAGGATCTGCAGAGAGTGATGGGGTTTCTGATAGGTTACTGGACATTCCACAGTCATCTACACAAAATAGGTTTGTGTAGGAAATGTGGTACAGCTTAGAAAACAGCACATACTTTTTGACTGTCCAGCTTTGGAGAAGAAACAATTTGAATCCTTAGGTACTCCCTGGAGTGGGAGACAGATGATGGAACAGAGCAACACCATCCGAAGCATCATGATTCTCTAAAGACCTGAAGTTAGATTGGGAAGGTTGAATCTGTAGATAAGTGTGCACAATAAGCTACACAGCTGAGCGGCAAAACCAGGATCATAAAAACCTTGGTCCTCTAGGAAAAAAATATATTTCCGTCAATAATTAGTTATAGCCAATAAAAAATAATTGATACTTTGTGTGAAATAATAATAGTGTGGTCTTAGAGGCCTGGTTCGTCATTACTTATTAATAATATATGCCACTGTCTGTAGAGTATTTTAACACACCTTTTAAGGCGAATTATTATTAAAAGAATTATTTATAGGTTATTTAGTTCCTATCAGCTTGAAGAACTCAGTGTTATTAGCTTTAATGCCATGAATATTTTTGCATAGTTTAATCCAAGTGATTTTTTTAATTGTAAAAAAATATATTCTGTACTTTATGTTTAAGATTAAAACATCTGATGCCAATAGTTTAGTCAAACGTTTGCAAGGGCCTAATTATTTAATTATATAATTTTAGATTATTTCACTATAAAGTCATTTATTTAATTGAATACAGTATTTGTCAGATAATTTTATTATTAAAGTTGATTTTGTGTAAACTGATCAATTGTTTCTAAATTTTGTTCTTAGGAAGTTGGCTTATTTCAGACAATTTAACCATTAGAACTTGTTATTAAATCAAAAAGTAGTCTATGGCTACATACTTACTTCAGCCATAGAATTAATGGTTTTTTGCAAGCATAATTATAGCTCATCTTTCTAGAATGGCTGCTTTCTATAAGTTTTACTGCTTTATAGTGATGCCTTTAAGCAGTATTAATGCCATTGAAGGCATTACTTAAAATTACCATGTAAGAAATACTGTAACACAGTCACGTAAACAGAGGTTGCTCAAATACTCATGAATACACTCAAGAATAAATTAATTACAAAATGCATTAATGATAGACAGAGTGGATAATTTTTACATCATGCACAATATGGTTCAGTATATTAAAAAAAAATGAATTGAGGCCTACTAAAATTAATTGTTTGCTCAATGAATATTGTTGTACAATATATATATTATAAATATTTATATTATATATAAATATATATATTTATAAATATATATATTTATTTATTATATATATATATATATATATATATATATATATATATATATATTTACAGATTTACAAAAGAAATTTTTTTAATAATTAATTGCAATGTAACTCCTACCTGAATCACAAATTTTTGTTAGTATATTCTTTTAGAGTTATAATTATCCCAAGTTATAAATATTTCCCTACAGTAGCCAAATTGAGTAGGCTAAGAACCAGTGGCCATACTAGAACATATGAGCTGTGTATTAATTTTGGCCCATAACTATATCTGCTTTTCTTTGTCCACAAATCATGTTAAGGACAAAGAAATAATAATGTATGAAGTGTTGAATTGCCTCAGTGTAATATACATATGAACCTTAAATAAATAATGCATATATGAACCTTTTAATTTTGCATTTGGACATATACACAGTACGTGGCTTCAACATGTCCTTGATGGATGCTTATTAACCATTACTACTGTCAGATTTTTTACTATAAACCCCTGACTTTGATTTGTTGTTACAGGCAAGTCAAAAATAATGTAATAAATATAGTTACATAGTTATCTTAATTTTTTTATCCGGAACAATTACATGTATACAATTTTTTTTAATAATTATAAGGGCTCGGTGGTCGATGTGACTAAAGCACTGGTCAATCTGCTGTGTCTCTGAACTGTGTACCTAAAGGTTTTTAGTTCAAGCCACAGTTACTGTTATGTTTCTCTTATTACCGTTAACACTGATTCCTTTTACTCATTAGTCTAACTGATATACATTAAGCAATAAAAACGAAACAAGAAAAACACTTAAGAATTATTTACAGTTTTTTTAGAGTAATATGTTTAAAAAAACACAATTGTTTGGAGTCTTTTTGCTGGAACTTTAAGGTTTTACCAGGCTAAGATTTTTAGGGATAACAAAATTTCTTTTGCAGTAGTAGAACACAGTACTGTTACAAACATTATACTAGAAATTGCGATTTTAATATCAACTCTTAACTGATAATTAATTTTTTTTTTATATTAATAAACTTTATAGTTATTGCCTTTCTTGATATGATTTTTGCATAAAAATAACTGTTGAAATTTCGTTAGTCTGTGTATGTTACTGATAATTTATTTCAAAAAGCGTTATTTTAAAAACTTAATTATTTATCAACTGCGCTAGGCTGTGTTCATTGGTGTATCTCCATACGTCTGGGTCTTACTGGACATATTGTGGCGGAGCTTCAAGTAAAATAAAGTACACAGTTAAATGGATAATCACAATGAGTTGATTGACAATGCTACAATTACTAAGTGTTTTGTTTTCGTTTATCCCAACCTATCACTGGGATATAAAAACAGTAAAGGTTTGTTATTGGTATGTCTATTAAGACTAGGGGTTTGTGTGTTTTTATATTTGTGTATATGGAACATTCTGTGAAATGAGTCATAACCCAATTTCCAAGAAATGGTAGAAAAACATATTTTATATTATCCTTTTGTAGCAGTACAATATTTTAGTTTATGAACTACTCGGATGGACATGACTCATTATTAATTTTACCGGCACCCTGCCCCACCCTCACACCCATTCTAAAATACCCTATAGGCTTATCATATAAGTGTTAGTTATTCTTTACCTCTTATTTGTGCGTGCCAATGCTATAAACATTTTTCTTTATGAATTGTGACAAGTCAGTCCTTACGAGTTTCTTTGATGTATTAGTGGCATACAAGTGGTTATAAGTGAAATCACTAGTGTATTAAATTAAAATATATGTGTATTTATTATACTGTATTTTACAAAAACATGCCAAAATATTCTAATATGTACTCATAAATTTCCAAAGTATTTAATATTTAATATTAACTCATTTATTGAAAATGAAAAACACTGATTGTGTAAGTCCGACCAGCATCTATTTTACAAATCCAAGACTCAGTGTGTATCCACTGTTTCTAGGCCCAGACTGTACCTTCACCACATATCTTTAATAATTATCAGTTGTCAATAATAATTTAAATAATTGCTAATTTTTTTTTTTGTGAAATATATTAATGATATACCGATTATATTCATGTACATATCATTTGATTACTATTATTATAAGCAGAATGAGTATTATATCAGAAAAAATTAATAACTCTTTAAAAAATCAAAATTAAAATGTGAAAAACATCAGTTACATTCAGACATTACAGGTAACAATCGTTACAAAAGCATTTTTTTTGATCCACACAATTTCCGACCTGGTAAAGTCATAAAGTTCAACAACAGCAAAAAAACTGTTTTTTTAAACATATTACTCTCAGAAAATTGCATATAATTCTTGAAAAGAATTATATTTATATAATTGTTTAGGATAAAAACAATTAAGATAATCGTGTAATTACATTTGTGTTACATTATTTTTTGTTTGTTTGTAGCGAATCAAAGTCTGGGCTCTTCAATAAAAATCCAATAGTGTGGCTAGGTTATTTAAATTTTTGATTGATAATTAATTATTGTTCATTTAGTAAAAGTATTTTTTTAATCACCGTGTGAACATGATTGATGGTTTGTTTGTTTCTTTATAGGGTCCAGCACATCTAGTCTCAGTAGTCCAGGTGTGTTTTGTCAAATACTATTTTTCTTTTAAATCTAACTTGGAATGCTTAATTCGACTAACTCTTAGTATCAGTTTGTATTTAAGAGAGCTTTTTGATTGGTTTTTGTTTGTATTTTTATGTATTATAGATGTGTTGCTTACACATTTAACTGTGTTTAATATAGTTTCGATTAGCTTTCTGGTGCTTGTTGAGTAGTTTAATGTGTCTGGTATATAACTAATTATTTGTTTGCTTGTTTTTTTTAGTATTAATATTGAATATTTTTTAAATTGCTGTAGTACATTTTGTTTATAAACAACATTTAATTACTAATGTAATTGTAGATGTACAGTTTAATATTAAAGGTGAAGTGTTTTCAAAACCAATAAACTATAATTTTTAAAGTTTGTACAAGTCGATTTAAGTAACATATTTTTATGAAATCGTTTTTTAATGATTATTTCAGAATCAATTTTTGTGTGTGAACTAGTTAAGTTTTTGAATGTTTTTTGTAAAATTGGAGCAACCATCTTAATAAGACCAAGACCTGGAAACTGCAAACATGAAAGGTGTACTAATTTAGTCGGTTATTGTTTTGCACTGTTTATCTTTATGTTATCCATTAATTTGCATATTAAATAATATAATTAAACAATATGCGAGGGACCTTTAATTTGTACTTCTAAACACAGAATTCTAATGCCCTTAGTCTTGTATTTTTTAAATCTTTTTCATTCTTCCGTTACCCAAATGTCACATCACAATTCTTTACCATTATAAAATTGCCGAATACAGAGGGTACGTGATGTTATTAAAACAAAAATGCTTTATTGATTTTATTTAGTTTTTACTGTTTACGCTTCCTTAAAACTTGTTGTTGTTTAACATGAGATTTGTATGGTGTTTTGTGTGCAGTATGTGGAACTAATGTAATTATGGTATATTCACTTTACATATGAAATGAGCAGTATTTCAGTTGTTAAGTTTTCTACTTCTTGAGTAGTGCTGATGGTGTGTAACAGTATGTCATATTTATTGTTCAAAATCTGTATATTGTAGAACATTTTAATAAGACAATGCCAGTGGAGGATATCACATTATGAATATGTTTTATGGGCAATATTAAAAATGTAAATCTGTAACAAATGCTTAGTAATAGTTAACTGGTATATATTCCTGTTTTGGTTTTTGATTTGTTTGTTTTTGCCTTCTTGAGTTTTATCTATTGTACTTAAAGTATTTGTTGTGTTTTAGATTAAAATTTCATTTCAGAACGTCTTGGTATATTTTAAAATTTTGTTTTAATATTTCATTTAATATTCATAACTCAGATAAATGTTAAAAATTCAAATAAAATGTTTGCCACATAAGAATGATTTATTCTGTATATACGAGGGTTGATCAAATATAAACGAGACTGATTTTTTAAAAAATTTATTGCTTACTTACAAATTATTCTTGATACAACTTATTTTTCTACATAGTCTCCCCGCACGAATAACACATTTTCCCACCGGATTGGAAGTTTTTTAATTCCATCTTCGTAAAAAGTTCTCGGGTGTTCATTGAGCCATTGGAGCACGAAGGTCTCCACCGCAGAATCGTCTCTCATAAACGCTGGCCTCAAGCGCCTCTTTGAGTGGCCCAAACAGGTGATAGTCGCAAGGTGATAAGTCTGGACTGTATGGGGATGTTCCATTGGTTCCCAGCCAATTTGATCGAGTTTAAGCCTCGTAGCGTTCGCCGAATGTGGTCGGGCATTATCGTGAAGAAGAATGACGTTTCGCCGGTTTAGATTTCCTTTTCCTACTTAAAAGACTGTTTTGCGGCCTCTAAAACATCGCAATAATATTGTTCATTTATTGTGCGTCGTTGATGGAGGAAATTGACGTGAAAGGCGCCTTGATTGTCGAAAAATACTGTGGCCATTACCTTCCCGGCCGACGATCGTGATTTGGCCTTCAGGTTTTCTACTGCTTCCCGTCCTTCGGAGAATTCCTTGTGCCAAGCAAAAACGCGAGCTATTGACAGGGTCTTGTCCCCGTATTGAGCCGTCAATCTACAAAAGATTTCAGTCGGATTGACCCCCTCCTTGGCCAAAAACTTAATAATAATTCTCTGCTCCACGGAAACGTGCACTTCACTCTCACTCATTGTATAGTTTTATACTGAAGGGTCCGAACGGAAATGTTGCCCGTCTACGCCCATCCCAAACCTCCCAGGCTACCTGAAACCCCACCCTTTAGAGTTCAATGTCCAACGGAAAAGTTTTTAGAAAGTCAGTCTCGTTTATATTTGATCAACCCTCGTATATCTCTGGAACTGATTGTACTGAAAGAAAACACTTACAAATTATAATTTATTTCAAATTTCCACAAGAAAATGTTAAATACCATTTTGGGTAAGTTAACCTCTAAAACTGTTAATTAAATTAAGAGCAATTGTTTATTGCTCTTCTAATTTCAGATGTGCAAACTGTATTTCACCAATTAGGTATTGTGTCACAGAAATTAATATTCTTTAATGATCTGTGAAATAACAGTTCTATTATTTGCCTGTATTAACATCAAATTTTATGAGCCAGTGATTCTCTAACTATGTGCTACAAAGTACCATGAGCATATGTTAAATCAATTTATAGTGAAAATTCGACTATCCATTTCTGTTAAACTCAATCTGTTAAATTAATTAATTAAATATTATAGAACAATAATTTTTAATACATAATTCTTAGAGAAAATATAATAAACGTGAAGAATAAATAAAATAGTAAACAAAAATCATTACAATAAATATTGCTGTATACTCTGTATATACACTAGGCAGATTGCTGTGAAAAATAATTTTCACTGTATTATCGAGCAATTCATATACTGAAACAGAGCAGATTTTTGTTTTATTGTTATCACTCACGTTTTGGTCTCCTACTATAAACTATCGCTCGCTCATTTGTCAGTTTCAGATCTTGAAGTTGTGGCTAATAAGCTATAATGTCTGGTGTTGTTTGTATTATTTGTTGCATTGTAGCTGTTTTAGCATACGATTAAGCATCCTAAAATACTTTATAGAACAAGGAGAAATCAAGGAGAGTAACTGCAGTTCGAACTAAGAACCTTAAGAGGCACAGCAGACTAAGTGTTCAAGTGTAGGTCTCAGTATTACTGATTGTGCAGCACTTATCCGATTTAAGTTATTGCAGTCTTTTATTACTCTGTGCTATAATGTTTACATCGCTGTTGTTTGCATTCTTGCTATTTTTGTAATTTTTTGTAGTATGGTTTCGTTTTTGTAGTTTCATTATTTATTGTTTTTGTTATTAATTATTCCTTTCATTGTACTTATTTTTTATTTTATTAAAATACAAATTAAAATCTAGTAAAATAACTCGGATTACTCCTAGACCCTGTCGGTTAATTAAAATTTCACTCTTTTAAAAATTTTATTGGTCTTTAATAAAAGTGTCTTGAAAAATTCGCCAACAACTTTAGGAGGATTTTTTTACATTACTTAATCTTCTGCAGGGTGGGTAAAAGTAGAATATGATTCAAAAGTAATTTGTATGTTTGAGGATTAAGAACAATTTTAAAGGAGCACTTAAATTGAACTTTACATGTGGCAAAATGTAAGAGACCAATTCCTGTCTGGGTCGTTCAGTGTAGGTGATACAGAAGTCGCTGATCCATGTTTGTTAAAATGTAGTTTATATTTAAAATGGTCTGTCTATGTATCCTGACCATTAATTTTTTTATTTATAATACAGTATATTCAACTAAATGCCTAAATCCACTAATAAATTGTAATACAATTATAGAGAAAATATAAATAGATTTGTTTGTAATTTGTACTGTATAGCTTACATGCAGTTGTAGTGGAATCTAAAGAGACTGTAGCCCACAAAAATTAGGGAATCCCTGAAGTAAACCCTTAAAATGTATGGATTCAGCACACTTAAACAATTTTAAAATTTGTACCAAGATGTTTGTTTTCAAATGCTATTATTTTGCAGTGGAGCAGATGAAAGATGCGAGGTATTTTAAACTTCCTGCTACAATTTGTCAACAAATTTTAAAAAATAAATAAATTTAATTTGGAATAATGTAGTTAGATGTTATATTGTATATAGTGTAGACAAATAATTAAATTCTTGGCATCATTTAATCTCTCCACTGCATGTCTGTATTCATGTTTTACAATTTGTTTTCTTCTTTCAGCTCTGTCAAACCTAACGGGATCAACTGCTGCAGGTTAGTTTAATAAAATTGCCATCATGGAAATATTTGCTTCAATTTTATTATAACTGGTTATTATTATGTAGGCCTATTGTTTTGCTTATAAACTTGTAAATATGTGTTGCATATTACAGATATAGTTTACATGTTGTAATATTGGGTAATACATGGAAAGAAATGCAGCATGGTTAATTAATTGAAGTTTCAGGTTTTATTTGTCCATCTTCAGGTGATAACCTAAAATGATCTAATAATTTAGTGGATGAAATATGCCTTATATATCATTGTGAATTATTGCTGTGCTTTAGATAGACCAAAAGCTCAACTACGTACTGGGTGGTTCGTTTTTATTTTCAAATGATGACACATACAGTTTATTATGTACATACAGTAATATTGTGTCTTTGAAGTATTTATTATAATTTAGGCCGGATTTTATTGGTTAATGAAGTTAATGTGTTTTT
This sequence comes from Callitettix versicolor, assembly GCA_022606455.1. NCBI lineage: Eukaryota > Metazoa > Arthropoda > Insecta > Hemiptera > Cercopidae > Callitettix > Callitettix versicolor. The sequence continues at coordinate 71,391,328 of CM040187.1, read as the reverse complement.
GTTCCTTTTGCAAGAAAATCACAAATACAACTAATTTCAAGGAATTAGTTCACATATAGTTATCGGCATTTACAAGGTGTTTCAGTTGATTTTATCAGAGTTGTAAATCAGGTCATGAAAATGTAGTCTACGGCGTGTTGGGCTCTTCTTTGCAACCCGCAGTCTTGTTCGGCCTTATAAACAAAAATCCTGACAGAAGTAGTATTAAACTTCTTCATGGAGTTAGTATACATTGAAATTTTCAGTTAAATAAGCAAAAGTAAAGTAAAACTCCATCCATCCTCGTTGGAGGACTTTTACATTTTGCAGTCTGTATTTTCAACAAATGAAAAAGCAGTGAACAAAGACATTCTAGTCCTTGCCTGGTAGTAGCTCCTTATCTTTGGTTATGCCCAACACTAATAATCTTTGTAATATTAGTGTTCACAAATAATCTTTGTAATTTTGCATATGTTTAAAAAGTTAAATAAATTAGTTTTGAAAACAAATACTTTATATACGGTAGGCCTAATTGATGTTTTTAGTATTGGTTTTATATACATTATGCACATCATATTGTGGTCCCCCACCCTAACCAAAGTTTCTGATTTGGCTCTCAATACAAAAATGGTTGAAGTCACATGCACTAGATACTTGTTGTTTTTGGTTTCTCAATTTCCTTTAAAAATTTTCCATAACATATATAAACGTTTATTCATGTTAAATCACCAAATGAATAGAAAGGAAATTGGACCAAATTTTATATGATACATACAATGGTAATAAACAATCTGAAATTTACATGAAAAACTTCCTTTTGATATTTAATTTGATAATTATTAACCAAGGACATGCAAATATTTTAAAGTTTGGTTAATTAATATTGTAACAGTACAGTATTATTTTTGTTAGTCACATCTTTTTATACTATATTTGCCTTCATAATAAATAATAAGCAAGTTTAATAAAAATTGGCTAAAATAATTTACAAAGTAATTTTATAAACAGTCGGATTGCCTATTCAATTTCGAATTAAATCACTACCAATGTATGCCATTTACATTAATTTACATAAATTTATGTAAACAATGAACCTTTATCAAATGAATAATACTTTTAGATTAAATAGATTTTGCAGTATTTCAGTATTTACTCAATTATTTATGATTAATATTTGCAGATGAACCACTTTTGATTTTACTGTTTACAGTTCAAATCATATAATTTTGTGAAATAATTATTATCAGTTTTGTTTGAACAGAAATAATTTGGCATTCACATCCCAGTCATTTTGTTACGAAAGTTTTTCATAGTGCTATAAATAGTGTTGAATTAAAAAATGTACAGTCATATATGTCATTGTATACTCTCAATCTATCTTGAAAATATTACTTATTTATATTTTCATAAGTTTATGATTTAATATTGTGAAATTTGAGTGAACAAGACAAAATATACTACATATTCTGTTTGCTACAATTATAATCGGTTTTATAAATAATTACTTTTCATTTTAAATATTTATTTTCTCTCTCCAGCTCATAGGCTGTTTTAAGTTTTGTATTTTTAGTTAATTAGAGGTGAATGTTCACCATTCAAATTATTTTCAACTCAATTTATTTAACTCTACTTTTCATTTAAAAAGCTATATTCTGACCACTTCATTTCCTGATGTTTAGAAAGTAAATATCTGTTAATTCTGTAAAATTCTGTTAATTTCTGTAAATTTGTGTTAAGAATTGATTTTGTTTACTTCTACCACTTTTGTAGTGATAAAAATAGTAACAGTGATAAGTATGCAGTGCATGTTGTCTTATGACATTGTGTTACTTACCATCTTTTTATTAGTTTTTAGTTCTAATGCATGACTGTTTCAACTTATTTAAATACAATAACATTTTTATTTTCAATATTATTCAAATTTAAATTCCATGCTGTACAACTTGTATCTTTCAGCTAAGAGGTAGCATTGTAGTTCATAGTAGAAACATATGCTTGTGTATAAACTAGTACTGTGGAACATATGTTATGGAGCATATATTTAGTGTTGCTTATATATTTTTGTTTCTTTGTCTTGTTTCCAGCTTTACTAGGCAAGGCAGCATCGCCTGGTAAGAACATATTTATGTTGTATGTCCTGATTTTTGTTTTGGGTTTTTTTGTTTTTTTTTCTAGCATGGTGAATAAAAATCATATAATACAGTTTTACCCTTTAAGTTTGTTTTGGAAGTTGCAACAACATTAATTTTGGTTACATTTTAATGTTGTAAATACTAATAAATTTTTTTAATATTTATTAATTTTAAGATAGATTTTACATTTTTTTCATATTTTGCCAATGTTTTATTTAAATTTTTGAGAACTGAAAGATAGTGTTTGCTGTATTGGTATAAGACTGTCACACAGACAGGATGTGGGTGCAGGTCTGTAAGAAGTTTTAACCTTTGAGTTTTTCTGGAATCATTCAGATAATGTGGTGTAGCTTGTAACTAGGCAAGACTTGGATTACATCCGCACATGTCAAAACTGATGCGTGGTCTCTGCATTCGCTCAAATAAGTTGTAGATCAGATTAGGTGTAGGTTTTCTTATAGTTCATGTCCTTAAGCTACTCGTCCACAGTTACTGTCTGTCTTAACCTCACTCAAGTGTTGAGACATCGTGTGTTGTTTTTTATATTGTTTTCAATCATTCTATATAAACTCTAATGTTTGTCGGAGACTTCTGCAAGTATGGTTTCAGCCTCTCTGATACTTTGTCAGAAATGCTCACGCAAAACAAAGTTGAATAACTTATCACTGTCCTTCCCAAGCTTAATATAAGCTTGTAGTTACACATACACACACACACTTTTGAAAACACCACGTTTAATAGGTCTCTGTATGTTAGGATGTACTCACATATGTCTGGTCCTCTCTTCCTTTCTTAGGTAAATAAAGTTATAGTAACTGTAATTTTCTTTTGTCCATATTTTGCTATCAATGCTACAACATTTCCTCGCAGGGGGTGCACACTAGCTGCACCTATTGAGAGGATTTAGACATCCCTCGCGGTACCCGAGTTTAACACACTCTTACACTTACGACTTTAACACTTTACACTCACGCATTTATGAAGGCGATAATAGCTTTAATGTGCTTTTCACTTTAAAATAACAAAAAAAAGAAAAGAAAATGTTACAACTTTCACTAGGAGATAACAAAAAATAGACTGGTTAAAGATGCAGGCAAAACATCCTTATATAAATAAGAAAGAGTGTGTGAATCCAAACCTGCATCTGCTCTATGTGAAAAAGTTGTTAGACAATAACCATTTGATTTAAACAATGATTAACCATTTTTTCTCAAATGTGACACCTTAGGCTACTCAGCCCTTGCCTCAGAGTTTTTCGTTTTTTAAAGAAGTTGTTAAGTATATTTTTCTCAACAAAAAAATTAATTTCTATATAAATTTTATATTACCATAGAAAATATATGGATCTGACTTCAATAATAAATCTATAATTTTAGAAAATTTATTACTGTTTTATGGAGCAATGTTTACTTCAAAAGGATACACTAACTCTAACACTTAGATACTTTGGATAAAAAACATCGTAATGTATTGTATATCACATCCCACAAATTAATCCAAATATTCATTTAGCAAGTAATGTTTTACTTGGTGTTAATAAGGTGTTTTATTGACTGTATTATGCACTTATTTGTAAGTTCTGCATTTTTGCATTGGCTTTTGTCTGACTAAGTGTAAAGCATCAATGTTTTTTGTATAAATATTCATAGCTTTGGTATCTAACAGGAACACATAGTCATCTAACCAAACAATAAGAGTAGCAAGGAAAAGCAATATCCCTCCAATAGGTTACTCTCATATGAGGGAAACAAAACACAAAGAAAGGCATTGAACTGTTACAGTGTAAAACATCATATGACTGGGAAACAGTTAGGCCTATGTGTCTTACCAAAAGTAGAACTAGAGGAAGCTTCTTCCACCTGACATCAAACATCAGAAAGTGGAAAAATAAAAAAAACTCCTGGGAGAATAGCAAAAACACACCAGGAAACCAAGCTGAGGCTTGCTGTACTCCTCCATTGCATCAGCATATCAAATCACATATCTGTACAATCTGCAAAAAGCAAAATTCAATAAAAAATAAAGATCACCCTCTTTAGATGGGACTGGATCCTCAACATAATACAGAAAGTTAATGAACTTGCCATAATTATATTGGAATACTTGATGACAAATTTAATGCACCAATCTTGAATTAACATTTACTTAGTTCCTTTGGAAGCCCACATAAAAGTGTCTTGTTCACTTGAAAATGCTGTCAGTGTATTGTGAGAATTGGCAACGTTTTTGAAGGTGTTTGAGGGTGCAAGTAACTAAGCATATACTTGAAATTTACAGAAATTTGTTTATGTAATATCATTACTAAACTATAATGTAATTTACAATACCGGTAACACAAAAAATAACAGAATAATCTTGTAATATTTTGTGCCTAAATTTAATTATATTACTTTTGAGGTAATATGGTCTCTCTCATCTCGATTTTTCATTATCTATTCCATTCTGATGCCATGTAAGAAGGTTTACTTAATTTCTTTCAGAATTCTTTATTTCAGAGTGTGCTTGCTTTAGTGGTTTATTACTAGACAACCATATTTCAGTTATTTTATTTTAAATCTCATCAATTCTGTAAATATAATAACTTGGGCACCAATGCAATAAACAGGTCTTGCTTGCTATGTTTATTTTTGGAGATAAAATTTTGGGACATTCCTTGGATGTTTATATTTTAATTACTAATTTTTAAGGAGCTTACCTGAAGTGAATTTATAAAAAATGATTTTTCAACAGAAATTTTTGAGTATTTTACTTATCAGTCATCTTGTGCTGAATAAATAGTATTAGAACAGCCAAGATTCTAACAAATTAAAAATACTTTTTTTTCAACTTCAAATGTGGTATCTGATAAAGTTTGTGTACAGTAGTCTTATGAAAAAAAGTATTGCTTATGAAAATAATGTACAATGTTCCAGCAACCGGAGCCAATGCCTTGAATGCCTTGACATCACCTCTTAACGGACTGACGTCAGCACTTTCAGTTTCTGACGCTTACCAACATTTTGCTGCCAATAATAGTAAGTATTCAGTCATTTGATTCCACCTGATCTCTAACACAATATACTATCTACAATGTTCATTCTGTTAATATTTAGATTATAATGTGGTGGTGATGGTAAATCGTACATGTATTTGTACCTGTAAAGGTTGGGTTTTATAAAGTGGGATTAACAATGGTAGGTTGTAAGTGTAGACTGCAACCTACACCTTGCACCTTGAGTTGTGTTTTATTTAATTTTTTCTCATCTTGTACTAAAACTTTTCTTCTACAAATGGGAATACACGTAAAATGTAAAACTAAATGATTTATTGCAAAACCAATCCGTTTTCCTTAAAATAAAAAATAACATTTCTAATAAAGATTATTGAAGATGACTGATTAAATTACTCTAAGGAGTTTTTAATAGCTGTGCTTTCAAATTCCTTTAAAGTTTTAAATGGAATACAAACATTCTAAATTTGTGTAGCTTTTTCTTTAGTTTAATCAATCTTATTTATGATTTTGCATTTCTAACAAGACCTAAACTCTGTCTTCAAACATCAAAATGTTTTCTCATTAACACAAATAGAGAAGAAATTTATATCTATAAAGGGAAATATTATTATAAATGTACCTAAAATTTAATTTGTTTACTCTTGGCAATTTGTTTAAATGCCAGAAGGTTTAACTGAAATTGAATAAGATGTGAAGTTTTGTTTCTATTTTTTTTTTTTTTTTTTTGAGTTGTATAAAAACAAAAAAAAGAGAAAAACGCTCTTTCTAATTGAAATATTGTTAATAATCAGTAACGTAAATAGCACCCTTGCACTGTGAAGGGTGGACCAGTAGAGTGGCGGATACATATCACTAGACCCTACTGCCATCTAGTGATATTCGCTCAAGCACATGAATATGGATTATTGGCTATTTTTATATTATGTGCTGACTGGGTGAAAATGAGATTAAGAATAAATAACGTAAATACTTTGATAAGGTGTATTAATAGTTTCTGGGTTAGTTAATGTGATGTAAGCGTGTACTAAGTTGCAGGGGCAAATTATGCCATTAGCCACTGTTACTGTAGTAATCGTAATAACTCATATTACATGAAATTTTCAATTAACCTATCTTTTCTTCATTAAGACTTTCAGGGTTTGAGGTCAAGTAAAGTAACTTAAATATGCTTAAATTATTTCAAAGCAAATCTTGGCCCTTTTTGGACTGTCTGCTTTGGAGGGTTTTTTAAAAATAAATTATTAAACGTATGTTTAAATGTTTTTGTATGAAAAATTTATTATTTTATATACATTTTTGTTATCACCATGCTATTAATAATAATTTAATTAAATGCACTCACCATCCAATTGTAAGTACAGAATATTGGGATTGATGTAGTTTCCAGTAATATTGTTAAAATGTTTTTGAAATAAAATGTAGACCTACTAACTCGAAAGGTAAGTCTGCAAATAAATTTTAAGAAACAAAAATATATTTAAAAAATAAGACTAAAAATTTCATTTGTGGATATTTTTTAGAAATAAAATTTACATTTTGATATTGCTTATATATGTAGGGATTATAGAACACATGCTTGTTTTTATTTAAATTAATAAAGTTTTATTAAAAAACAGTTTGTCCTTATGAGAAATGTGATTTGGTGTGTAGTTGGTCATAGAAAATACAAAAATCAAATGGAACATAGATTTAACAAAACTTTTAATCAATTTAACTCTGATTTTTAATTGGTGGCAATAATTTTAGGTGAATATTGTCATGCTTACGTAAGAAAGAAAAAAATAATGGTAGAATGGCCTGTAGAGATCCTGTCACTAAAATAGTTTTCTGTAGTTTAATCGGTGTTTAGGTGTTTATCCATTACAGTAGGCCTAATTGTTCTAACAATTTGAAGGCAGGTTAGCTAGTCTTAGCATGAGGATGATCAAGTTGTAAATAAACAAAAAATGTTAATTTCGCAATGCACTTTGCAGGTTTGTATTCTATGTTTACATGTTTGTGTATGTCTTTACATGTTAGATAGTAATTTATGTTTTGTGTGAGTGTGGAATATTGTTTAAATTTCTAACATCCTAACCACATATATTTTTGTTCGCAACATATAATTTGTTTTTGTTTTTTTAATTGTTTTGTGTTCTAGTTTGTTATTTTTTTAATGAAATAGTTAGCTCAGTTGAACAATTATTTTAAGCAGTTATAATAAATGATTATTTTGTAGACAAGTTCATATACTTTGTATAGGCATTTTTGTTTTAGTAAATATTTATGCATTTCGTCAATTGTCATATTGGTTTTGGTTATGTTTATAAAATGAATCTAAGCATTTAAATGTTACATGATTTTTGACATTTTCTGTTTTTATTCTAAAAAAAATACTTCTTAATAATTTAAATGATGTAAAAAGAAATGTCTAACATTAATTAAATAATTAATGAATTTTTAACAAACAATATTGAAAAAATAAATATCAGTTTATGAAAAATGACAATTTTTAATATTATATCTTTTATTGTAAAAATCTTATTGAGATTTTATGAATTTATGGCAGACAGCACACCAGAGCTTTAAGATAATGTATTATGATCATAAGTGACACGAGATAAGTAACATTCAATTATCACTGTGCTTAATCGAGCTATACTAGGAAAAAAAATGGGTTGCAATTTATCATAACATTAGTGCAGACAAGATTATCTCGTGCTACACAACTTTGATCTAATGGCAAACATTTGGCAGACCTCATACTACACAACCCTGGCCTAAAGGCAGACAAATGGGACATCTAGTACTACACAAATTTTGCCTAAAGACAGACATTTGGGACATCGTGAACTACACGACTTTGGCCTAAAGGCAGACATATAGGACATCTCATACTACACAACCCTGGCCTGTACAACTTTTGTCTAAAGGCAGACATATGGCCATACAACATAACCCTGGCCTAAAGGCAGACAAATGGGACAACTAGTACTACACAACTTTTGCCTAAAGACAGAAATATGGGAAACATCGTACAACACAACCCTTACCTAAAGGCAGACATATGGGAGATATCATACAACACAGCCCTGGCCTAAAGGCAGACACATGGGACAACTAGTACTACACAACTTTTGCCTAAATGCAGACATATGGGAAACATCATACAACAAAACCCTGGCCTAAAGGCAGACAAATGAGACATCTTGTATTACACAAAGCATGAGTGGATCCGGCTAGTTTAAAAAGGGTTTAGCTAATCCAAGGGTTTATATGTGTTATAAACCCTATAACTCATAAACTATTATTATAATTTCCGATATTTTCATACACATATGCATTAATTTCATATGAGCCTACACAGTACAAAGTACATTCTGGGTCTACTTCAGAGTAATAAATTAAATCTTTGTGATAAAATCTAAAAATAGTATTGTTTATTTGTAGTACACATAGGTTTGATTTATGTCAGGAGAGTCCCTGTCACATGGAATACATAAAATTAGAAATAAATATAAATCAAGATTATAAAAGAAAGAAATAAAAATACAATTTATAATCATTTTTTTTACAAAATTCATGATTTTAGTTAATAATTCACTTCAGTTAACAAAGTCATTAATTAAAGTAACTATTAACTTTCTTTTTTTTTCAACTTTGCAAATATTGTACAACTTTTGCCTAAAGGTAGATATGGGACAATATCTCATATTACAATCTCATACTACACAATTCTGGCCTAAAGGCAGAAATATGGGACATCTCATACTACACAATTCTCACACCTTGTACATTTGATTCTTTTAATTTTTATCAGTTAATTGGTTTCTTAAACCGTTTGAGAGTTAACATTCTTTTCTTGCTTGTTACAGCTTTTGTCTGTCTTGTAACATTTTATTACAAATAAATAATAATGGCATTAGTGACTTCATTATTTTGACAACTGAAAACTTACAGAAATCTTGGTTTTATTTGGTGTTGTATGGTTGTGCAGACAACATTAGTACAGCTTCCCACTACTCTAATTTGTTCAGACTACTATATAACACGTTTATGGTTCAGTATTGTACACTTAGTTTCATCTGCTTTTCTTTTCTTGTTTTGTACTCATATTTCTTCAATTATTATTTCTTCTCAGATTTTTTTTTTATCATTCATGCTCTCCTACTTCTTTTTCTCTTATTTCTTCTTCTGTGTTTTAAATTCAGATTTATCGTAATGATAAGTAATTTTAACGGAGATTCGGATTCAAGGAATAATCCCTCCTAATTTAGCATCATTTTCACAAGTAGTACTTATCATATAGCTATGATGTGCAGCATGCCTAACAACTCTAGCAGATATTATGGAGAAAAATAATAAAGCATTTATCATCTTGAATTAAAAACAAATTAATTAGTAGAGAATGTTTTGAAAATATTTGTGTGTCTAGTTATTTTTTCCTTACCAGAATCTCATTTTAAAGCATGCACAAATAATCTGCTTAGCACTAAATTAGTTAAGAAAACCATGTGTTATTATGCGTAGTTAAAAGTTGGGTAAAAATATTTTTGTGGCATTTGGATTAAAAGTGAACCAGAGTGGTGAGGTATACCTGGGTGTTTCAGCGGGCCAAAACAAGAAGCAGATTGAGGGTCCAGAAGGGGCCAACTTGTTCATCTACCATCTACCGCAAGAGTTCAGCGACGCCGACCTTGCTTCGACTTTCCTACCTTTCGGTACCGTCCTCTCCGCCAAAGTATTCATCGACAGATTTACCAAACTTTCAAAGTGTTTTGGTGAGTTGTTAATCTTCGTTAAAAAAACAATGGCAACATCTTTATTTATTTATTTATACATGCATCACCTTTAAATAAGACATTGACAATGGTTTGTGTAACTGTCGTGAGATTGTAAATCATAAGTGTATTTCATTTTCTAAACATTCTTAACTTGGACTTAAATTTATGTGTTGCATGTACAGTTTAGAATACATGAAAATTATACATTGTCCTTAAAAAAAAACAAAAAACAGATACAAAAATATATTTTAATATATTTTTTTTTGCTTTTTCGTAATGCATACTTCTTGATTGCATTGTGCTCTGAACACGTTCAAAACTTTTCATACATTTTCTGTTATTTAGGCTTATAACTTCTAAAACTCTGGTTTCTTATCATATTTCAGATTAATGTGAGTTCTTTTTATAACATATTTTTTTAATGTTTTATGCAATTAATTAGAAAATTTCTTGTTTAGAAGGTATAGTTTATTAAATACTCTTGAACTTTAACAATTCTGTATCCTTGAAAATTATGTTTTATATAGTTGAAAACATCATGATAAATGCTATTATTCTTTATTGCTACTTTAAAAAAAAAGTTATTTGTTTATTTTTTGAAATAGTGTTTTTAAACACATTTAATGTTCATGTTTTTTATTCTGTTAATTTTTTTGTTTAATAGAATGTCAGGTGTATTTTACCTTGATTTATTTTAATTCAGTCTTATTTTTTCAAGCTGTTTCAAGATATATTTTGTTTTATCTTAAATTTTTAATTTGTTCTTTTTTTTGTTTTATTTTGTTTTAGAATTTTCATCAGTAGTTACATTAAGTAATTTTCTTTTAATGATGTTATGTTAATATTATTGTCAGTGTCTTATTTTGTCCATTAGTATTTTAATGTTTAGATGTACAGTATGTTTAAATAGTTTATTTAATAAATAATAACACTTATAAACTGAAATAGTTTAAAGCTTTTTGTGAAACATTAACTAATTCGCAAAAAAATTATATTAATCAATTCTGATTTTTGTAAACACAGTGTAATGAAAAATTTCATGTTTTTATTTTAAAAAATTTCAGGTTTAAAAATTTATTCATTTTGCTATATAACATTTGCAGTTTTATTTTACACTAAACACTAAAATCACACACTAAACATAAAAACGTAGTTCAGCCTAATACAAGTTATAAATTTAAAAGCATTTAATATTTTTTATGAATTGGTTAATTATCTATTTATTTTAAAAGTAGACAATTCATGTTAAATAAAAATCAAATCATGCAAAATATTTCTTTTAACATATTACTGCTGTTGCTATTTTCATGAAAAGTAACCAACACATTAATTTTATTTTATGTTGTGTGTTGTCACTTTTACTGGGTCGTGTTTTCATTTCCTCTTCTGAACACTTCATATTCTTATTATTTAGAACAAATCGGTGCTTAGTTAACATCCTGTACCTGACTCCTGTCACTCAACAGAGCTTTCTACGAGACTGAAGATTCAAGCGCCTGCTTCATCAAATATTATATTGTCTGAGCTGATTTAAGTAGATTTTAAAAAAAGCTTGGTTTATGCATGCTTAACTGCATTTGCAGTTTTTATTTTGTTTTGTCTGATATATTGATGTCCTGTGCTGTCTCTGTGCTGTCCTTGTTATGTATTTTCTCACCTCATGCTAAGAATAGCTGATATACAATGCTGCAAACTACATTCAAGCACTCTTTAAAACCCGTTACGCAAACGGAACTCTCAGTATTTATAAACTCGTAACTATAAGTTTGTATTATCATCCATTTCAGTTTGTCCTATTCTAATTTTAGAATGTTGTTATAATTATTATGTAAGTTTATAATTTCACTTGTATAGTATGTACATGTGAACATATGTTGTTATTGTCTTTAAATAAAGACACCGTGTAGTATTGAAGATGCACGATTATTGTCACATAATGGCTGCTGCATTCTGAGAGATGAGGGACACAGTGTCACTATTTGCTATATGAAGTTGTATGCAGCACTTCTGACGACTGGCCTAAATATGCCATGGCTTCTTAGATTTGAGTGAGATACGTTCAGTTTTAACTATATTATCTGTAGAAAAAATACACAATAAATAAAATGATATAAATTCAAAACATTCATGGACAATAATTTATATTTAACTGAAATAAATGAATAAATTACTTACAGGCCTATATATTTATAACTAATAAATTTTACAAATTGTTACAGAACAGTTCATGGAAAGAAACAAATGTACTTTACAGATACTTTTTGTACGTAAAACACTACTTTCTGTAGTAGTATGACCCAACTGTATCTCACAGAAGGTTTATTAAGTAAAAGTTTCATTTTGAGGTGTAAAAATGCACGACTGTTCTGAATAACATTTAATAACAAAATGACTAAGTTATTTAAAAATCAAATTCATTTATTATTATTTTTTTAATGTTGTAAAGAGGAAATATAAAAATACAAAATTGTATAAAATAGTAATTACACACACACACACACACACACACACACACACACACACACACACACACACACACACACACACACACACACAAAACATAAAATGATGAAAGGGGAAAACATGAAATGATTTTAAATTGCATATTTTTCTTTTTGTGGGTTTCTCTCTGGGGTCGAGTTAGTTAAGACACTGATCAGCCTGCGCACCTCAACGTTTGAGACATCCTGCATAAGTTTAAGACGCAGTTACTGCCATAAGATTTACCTATCCTGATAACGCCGATCCCTTGTTCTTATCAGCTGAGCATTTTGTTTATGGTTATTGGATTGATGTTTTCTGTAAGCTGTTTTTTTCCGAACATCAACAAAATGTTTTAAATGTGGGGTTCGCTAAAAAGAAGTTTATTTTATATGTTTTTAGTTTATGCAGAAATGGAATTTTGGAATGTGTATTATATGTGGCATACACCTAAAAGTAGTTTTTTATTGTTCAAAAAGTTTATATAAAATATATTTTTTATTTGGACAATATTAGCAGTTCCATCCTATATACTGCAAAAGTTTGTTTTGAGTGATTAATTTAAAATGATGTTTTGTGATGCATGCCATACAAAATTATTTACAATAAAGTAACATTTGTATTTTACATGTTTTTTTAAAAAAAACAACTGCATAGCTCTGATATACTTTTTTTTAGGAAGGGGGTTGTTTGTTCGATACACTAGTGACAAAATTTCTCAAAGTAGTGATATCGGGCAAAGTTTGTATACTATTTGAGATATTCAAAAAAAACCTTCCTCATATATTGATTGTGAAATGATGCAATAAGTTTACTTTAGAATTCTGTATTACAGTAATTTGTCACACAATAAGACTAGTTGGGTAGTTGAGATTTTGGGAAAGAACTTACTTGTTAGGGTTAAAGTATTGTGATGTCAAGTGTCATATAAGCAAGGGAAGAAGGGAAAAACTCCTTCAATACAGACTGATCTGTGATCCATAGTAGGTTCACTGTAATATTTTCCACACATACTATTATGTATACTACACACTCAGTTGTATCAGAATCGCTCACCATGTCTTCCCACCATTTCCATTTTGTTTTTACATAATACTGCTAAAGGTTTACTAAGAAAAATATAATGTAAATAATGCCATAATTACTCAGCAATTGGGAATGTACGAGCAGCATGTTGGCATTGTTTTGGTGGGATGGTCTGTCAGTATTGTTACTTTATTTTTGCCATCCGTTTTTGGGAAGAACTTTTAATAACTAATTAAAAAAAAATATGGCGTATATAACCATCATTGACCTACAAAGCAGGTATTTTTATGCATATATAAACACCAATGACCTGTATTTTTACTTTCATGACTAGCTTACAGATCAGAAATAAAAGATCTTATTGTAAACAAAATTGCACACTTTATTTACATATCCATAGTGTATAAAATGAAATTTTATAAAATAATATGATATAAAAATTCATGAGAATAAGATAATTTGTTTTGAAGATAATTGTTGAATAAGATAACACTTGTTTTGTAGTACAGGAAACGCTGGTTATATTGCATGAGGAATACCACAATATCGGATGTAATGGGCTTGTCTCTCATGTCCTCCATACTTAATGTATGAACACAAGTGAATATAAATAACTTGCATGTCAAACTGTAATTTTTTTGTGAACAAATCAATGACCAGTTCTTTAGAAAATACTACTACCAAAGCAATATTACCGCTAATAATGACGATTCTTCCATTCCCCTCCTCTCCTTCCTTTCCTCCCTTCTTGATTCTCTTAATGTAATCATAAAGCCTAAGTCTTATCTAAAATGACATAACAGTAAAGCTTATCTACAGAGTTTGAAAAATGAATTATCAAGTGAAACAAAGTACAAGAGTTGTTTATAAAGTAAGGTCTGTTTTTTTAAACAAAATTTTTCCCAAAACTTTGTTATATTTAAGCTCTATATTCCTTATATCTTTCTCTATTTTTCTACATAATTTCCATACTTATTTAAACATTTGTCACAACATTCAACAAGCTTTTAAATGCCTAAGTCATAGAATTCAGCCACCTGTCTTTAACAGCTACTTTCACTTCATCGTCTTTGCCGAAGCGCTTGCTGCCGAGAAAATCCTTTAGGTAGTGGAACAAGTAGAAATCGCTTGGTTCCAGGTCCAGATTGTGTCACAAGTGGCCCATCTGTTCCTATCCAAAAGATTTGATCAGTGTTGGTTTTTTCCATATGGGGTCTGGCATTGTCATGCAGCAACAAAACTCCAGACACGTTCAAAAGGCTATGTTGTTTATTCTGGATTGCACGACAAAGTTTAGTCAGGGTAGCGCAATAAGCTGCTTTATTGATTGTTCTCCCTTATTCCATAAAGTCGAATAACAAGATTCCATGTCTATCCCAAAACACGGTCGCTATATCCTTACATGTTCAGATTGTTTGCTTTGCCTTAACTTTGACTGATGATAGCCGCCTCGGTGGTCTAGTGGATAGCGTACTAGGCTTTCACCCCGAGGACCCGGGTTCGATTCCCGGCGAGGGCTTGGCATTTTCATACGCTATAAATCATCCCAACGTCTGCATTAGCCCAAGTGTGCACAATAGTCGGACGTTAAACACCAAAAAAAAAAAAAAAAATTGACTGACGATGTCGTGTGACTCCATTCCATTGACTAGCATTTAGACTTGGCGGTCATGTAAGAAACCAACGTCTCGTCCCCTGGACAATGTTACTAAAAGTGTATATAATTTTCATTATATCACTCCAAAAAAGTAAGAGCACAAGCCATTCGCTGGGTTTCATTAAGCAGCTTGGGATCCCGTTGTGCACACAATTTGTGAAAAAGAACAATTTTATACAAAGTTGCTCTACTCACATCAGAAAAATTCCAATGCTAAATTTGAAATTGTGAATTGTTGATCTTCACAAATCTTCTGTCATCACTGATGGTTGGCCTGAGCGTGAAAGCTTGCACCCACTTACACACGTATCTGTCGATGAATTTCAGCTGCTGAAACATTTTTTGCTGACAAAAACCGAATAACTGACCTTATTTCACAGTCGGTGACCGATCAGTTATCTTAAACATTGCGAACTGACACTGCAACAGTAACAATGCAAATGGCATCGTTTGATATGCAAGGCATGCCGGGAGTCAGTACGCATGCGTGTTTCAATATTCGTGTGACATCAAACAGTTACAGTGAATCATATCTTACTTTATGAACAACCTTCTTAGTTATGACATCATTCCATGCCAATTGTATAACAATAATGTTCAGATACAATCATGTTATAAATATGCTTATATGTGTGCAAGTAACTCTTGGTGAAAATTAGGGGCTCGGTGGTTGATGTGACTAAAGCACTGGTCAGTCTGCTGCGTCTCTGAACTGTGCACCATTGTCCTCATTAGTCTAACTGGCATAAAGTAGGGATGTTAAAAAAAGGGGAAAATGGTGTGTGTGTGTGTGTGTGTGTGTGTGTGTGTGTGTGTGTGTGTGTGTGTGTGTGTGTGTGTGAGAGAGAGAGAGAGAGAAACCTGCAGTAAACGTCAAAAGACCCAGGGGAAAGTTTGACAAAATTGTTCTCACCAGTGAACTGATTTCATTGTGTAATGAGGTGCAATCCCATAATACAGCAATAGCTCGTTAAAATTTTTTTCTCTATCACAAAAATAGTTTATATTTGATCTTGAGTCAGGGAGGGAGGATGATCGATATAACTAGAATGGTACGTACGAGTCTGGTTAATATTGTCAGTGACTTCACATTACATTTAGTATAAAACCATATAACAATTTTTTCAAAATGGATTCAACCTTTGGTTTGTGATAACATATAAACAATATGAACTTAAGCT
Source organism: Callitettix versicolor (assembly GCA_022606455.1). Lineage (NCBI taxonomy): Eukaryota > Metazoa > Arthropoda > Insecta > Hemiptera > Cercopidae > Callitettix > Callitettix versicolor. The sequence goes on along the minus strand of CM040187.1, from coordinate 71,375,117 downwards.
AGAGGAATCTCTACCACACCCATACCTACTATAAACCTACATATCAAAATTTTATGACCATTAAAAATAATAAATAACTTACAAATTTTCTATGTATGTATTCTGTAAAGGTACGTAAAAGTTAAAATAGCTTACCAAAAATATTTTTTTCAGTTTTATAAATTCATTGTTTGTAAGACAATGAATTCATAGAGAAGTGAATTAAAAAGCCAGAAACAGAAATATTTTCATTACCACAATGAGAAAAATAAGAAATATGTGTGAGGACATCTTGTTTTTCTTAACATTAGTATTACTTACCAGTAAAACTAATACAATGATATTCCAGCGTCAGTTTATTGCTAATGACTGTGTTTTGTTTAGGATTTGTGTCGTACGATAATGTCCTGAGTGCTCAAGTCGCAATACAAAACATGGATGGTTACCACATCGGCCCCAAGAAGCTTAAAGTACAACTAAAGCGCCAAAAAATCACTTCAAAACCGTATTAGTATGATGTTCCTGTCAGTCTTCAAACACTTTGTACTATTGAAATTTTTTTAGTTTTTTTTTTTTAAATAATTTATGTTAATATCTTTTCTCTTTTTTTAACCCCTCATTTCTGTAAGAAAATCAATTTTGGGTGGTTTTATGATTTTTTCATGTATGATTTTGTTTTTGTTTTTGTTTAGCATAACCAATTGAAACCAAATAGAAAAACAAAGAATAAGTCTGAAGAAGTAAAAATGTCTTTATTTATTTACTTTTAATGTTTTTTTTTTGTTCTGTTAGTTACCAGTGTGCTAAGCTAGTGTGATTCATAGTAAACAATGAATTTAAAGCGTTTTTTTACCAAAAAACTTACACGTAACCTGGTGGATTTGTGAATAAAGTGTTTTGTATTTGTAGGTCCCTTTTTCTGTGTCCAACTTGTACAAAAATGACCAATCCAACCCTTTTTTTATGGACCAATTTATGGGATGTATACACGGATTGGGAAGTGTTCAAAATGCTTCTGAATTCATCGTTGAAACTTGTGTGGTACTGTGTTCAATAAAGATATTTTTCTCTAGTTTTTCTTTTCTTGTTTTAATTTTCAGTTTACGTATGTATGTCTTTAAAAAAAAATCTGTGTTTGCTGACACACTAAGCCTTCTTTTATCATTCATATCATTCAATGAAGTATGAAATGCAATGTTTTCAAAACTAGAATTAACTCTAAATTATCTTAGTTATACAGAAATTGATGTTTTCTACATTATAAATGTAAATCTACACTGCATGGAAGTTTTTATTTTATAATAAGTTTTCAAGTACATAATTTTATCAAAAATTATATATATATATATATATATATATATATATATATATATATATATATATATATGTAATTACATATTTTCTAAATTTTTGTTATACGATTGTTTCTAAAATTATCAAAATAAAAGTACACAACAACAAATTAATCCATGATTATTTTTCCATTGGTGCCATCTTTGTCTTGTTCGTTGTGGTGCCATTATTTATTTTTTAATTGTAAGATCTCTGTACAGAAATGTATTTTAGTTATAACATTTATACTTGTGGCATGCTTTATTATGTAAGAGGGAAGTGGTGTGTAAATGAACAGTAGGTACATCACGCATTTAGGTAAAATGGATTTAACTGAAAGGGTTTTTTTAAATAGAAATAGTTGTGATGCCTTAACAATTATTTGTTTTTTTTTAGTAATCTGTTTATTTTGCTTAAAATCTAGTAAAGTCTAGTTTTGGCACAAAAGGTGATTTTACACAAGAAAATTTATGTTATTTTAAGAGAAATTAAGCAAATTTATGTTGAATGTGTTATTATTTATGTGAATGTGAAACGACACGAGGTATAAAAATGTGTTACTTTCTGCATTCGTGTTGCACGTTCTTTACGACATGTTCTTTGGGGGGAATCATGTTAATATTGTTCTATGAAAAGAAATATAATTGTTTTTCTATGTTATTAGCCTATTATAATTACTATATATTATTTGTTTGTTACTATTATTAATCTATATATGATTGTGGGCGACAATATCAACAAATAAGAGACAACCAAAGATTCCGTTCAAGCATTAGTCTTTTTCTTGTTTGACTTCTGCAACTACTGATTTGTGTTAACAAATAAATGTTGTAAATGTATTATTAGTTTAAAATGTTGTTAAAAGGAATTTATGGAAATAAGTGATATTGGAAGTATATTTTTATAGTTTGTAAACTTTATCTGTAGAAATCAACATTTTATTGTTAAATTATCACAATAGATTGATTGATAGTTGATGAAGTACATCATTTTTGGAAAATTTTACTTTGGAAATTTATTGACTTTTTACGTTATTGTTTTTGTATGTTTGTCTTTTTTTGAATTAGTATAGTTATTAAACTGTACGTAATATAACTAAATATATGCATTCCTACCATTTGTGGTAGCAAAAAGAATAATGTACTTAAAATATTTTAACACTTTAAACATAGACAGATCAATAGGAGAAGAGCCAAAGTCAGTTGAAATTGCTCTAAAGCTTATACAAATTGTATAATATAAATGGTACAGTATGCAAAAATGCTTTTATATTACAACATTTGTGTAAAAGTTAACTGGCATTCCAATTTCTCTAATAATTTGTCTATTTTATAATAAATTATAGTTTCTATTTTTAGAAACTAATTACTTCTTTATAAATACTATTTATATATATCCAGTTTTTTACCAACAATGTAAGTTCTTTAAGCTGTTCAGCAAACACATAGTCTTTTATTCTGTATATAAACTGTATTTAAATTTGTCTTGAAAAGTACAATTATTTTTAAATGTTTACTTAATTGTTGTACAATAAATGGCTATGAGTACTTATTGAAATCCGTAGTTGCAGAAACGTTCCATTAGTTACCACGGAAGCTGTACAATCAAACAAGTCCCAAGCCCTCAATGTTTATTTATTATGACTTGCTTGGCTAAATATGTGTTAACTTGTTTGTGAGTCACAATAGATAGTTTGTGATTTTACAAATCATCGCTCAGGAAATCTTTATGTACTGTATTGTACTGGTTATGTTAGATGTTTATTGTTTTTTCATAAAAGAAAAAACAAAGAATGATTATATTAGAGAGAATTATTGCTAACATTGTGTGTTTATGTTCAGTTTGTGCCGTAGGTGCCGATATGATTTGTAATTTTATTTGTGTCAACCAATACTTAGGAGTCATTATATTATGGTAATTTGTTTTTAAGAAAAGAAAAAAAAATATTGAAATATAAAGAAAATTTATGACTTTTTCAAAACATTGTAAAGTCTTAGATTAAAAATAAAACACATATTTTGGAAAGAAAAATTTGAAACTACCATTCCCAGGGTAGAAGATATATATCTTCCTAAACTCCTTATTGTATCCTTACTTTTCAGCCACTGATTGAAGTCTTTCATATTATTGATAGAAGAATATATAGGCTACATTTTTGGCAGTATGAAGCAAGTCTCATAGTCATATTTCACCATCAGCTCCGATTCCATCAAAGTGGCCACATGTAATGGTTCCAATTGCATTCTGCAACAACTTGTCTATTCATTATTTCTTCTCTATGAAGATTTAATAGACTTGAAAAGAGCTGCAGTCCCTCAGAGGAATGACTTAGCTTTAGAGTCAATATACAGCTGTTATCTTAATGGAGGTCAGTCAGTAATACTGCATAATGATGAAATAACTTTGTGTGTTGCATAATGATGAAATAAAATAAAAGTGTTGTTCATTTTTATATAATTATTTAAATAAAATAAAATTGTTCATTACAGTGTTATCATACACTTTTATTCCAATAATCATTAGTTTTTTAGGAATAAAAAAATTAATAATTAATGGGATGAGTAATAAATCCAAACAATAACTCGTTCAGTTTTGAATACTAAATGTAAGAATTAAAAAGAAAATGATTTAGTCAGATTAATAATAAATCCAAACATTAAGTTCTAATGCTAAAAAAACCAGATGCATGTAGAGGTGAGGCATGGTTTCACGCACTGTGATTTGTCATGGGGATTTTACAAATACCACAACAAAAATCACTTCTACTGTAAAATTTCCAGTTCTGTACTGCAAAATTCTGCACACTGTGATTCCAGATGTTTTCTGACTTCACAAGAGCAAGGACAGCAATTTTGTTGTCAGTACTGTGTAATGAAGAAACTAACCACATTGTATTGTATGAAAAAATATTTAAATGAAAAAAAACATTCTGATTTCAACTTCTGAGTTTAGGCGTTAATTTTTTTTTAATTACATTTTGATTTAATATATATTTGTAACAACATTATACTTTTTTAATATTTCTATATTATTGGCTATTTATTAAAATTAATATTTATTTTTTATTACTATGATTTTGAAATGAATGGTACTGCTGTATCTAAAAATGTTGTGTGGAATTAATACTTGTATATCTTTTCTTTTAATTTATTACAAGGGTTGTCCGTAAAGAATGGTTCCCAAAGTCGCTATGAACGCTGTTACACGAGATCCGGTGACCTTGGCTTGCAGCTTGGTTCCATTTCTCCCAATTCCCTCTTCGTGAGCTGTCTGCGATGCTTAGTCTTGGCTTGGCAGCTGTTAATAATGGAGTTACCACTTATGTTTTTTGTGTGCAAAAACACTGCGCTGGTGGACATTGATTCCCAACTGTGTGAAGTAGACTTCATGCTCATACTGAAGAAAAATGTATGAGCATACAACACATGTGCAAATGGTGCAGAGAATTCAAAGACAGATGTTCATGATGAACAGCATTTCGGACGGCAATCTGATGCGGAATACAGCATTTCGGACAGCAATCTGTTGCGGACAAAACTATGCGAAAGTGGGAGAAGCAAAGCCTGCAAATTTCTTTAGGCTTACGAAACCGATGGCAAGAAATTCTTGGAAATATTTAAATAGGTGGACAAGACCTGAGTACACTATACAACACTGGAAACGAAAGACTAATCACGTCAGTGGAAACATCCAGAGTTGCCGAAGCCACAGAAGTTGGGTCTGTCTGCCAGCAAAGTTATGGTGAGCTTGTTTAGGGACAGGAAGGGGTACAAATTCATGGATACCAGCACAACAATCAATGCTAATCGCTACTGTGAGATGTTAAAGAACCTTTGCCGCACGATTCAAAACAAGAGGAGAGGCATGCCACGAAGGGAGTTTGTTTCCGTCAAGACAACGCTCGTCCACACACCGCCTGTGTAACAACCGATCTCATCAACCAATTTGGATGGGATTCTGCCCTTTAGCCCCAAGTGACTACCATCTCTTCCCTAATTTGAAGAAACACTTAAATGGGATGCATTTCAGTACCAGAGAGGAACTGAAAGAAGAGGTTTTAAGCTACCTTCACAGAGCGGTGGGAGAGTTTTTCGACTCAAGCATACGAAAGATTTTTGAAACAAAAATGCATCGATCTCAACAGTGATTATGTCGAAAAATAGAAATAGTGTAAGATTTCAAAAAATGTATTCAATGCAAATAAACATCTTTTTCATTGTGAAAAATTATTGGGAACTTATTTTACGGACAACTCTCATATTAGTAATGACATTAGATTAGATTCAAAACAGAGGAAGGGATAATACAACCCCAGGCACTGTGGTCAACAGACCCGTTGTGCAACTAAACCTCTTGAGTACTAGTTTAGCAGAAGATATCTGCCCAGCGCTCCCGAAGTCAGTTGGGCTCCTTCAACAAATCCTTCCCTACTTACTGTCCTTAGGTCAAAGGTACAGTACTGCATATCCTTTGACTATATCAGCTTACTGAGCCGATAGTTTCTCTGGGTTATACTGACATGTTGAGCTGTTAATCCGCTCAGTCCTTTCCGATATCTCAACCATACTACATCAGCGTGCTGAGCTGGTAATATTCCGTTCATGAGGTGCAGTATTGTCATGTTGAGCATCTATCGAGTCATCTGTTCCTTTGAGTTATACCAGTGTGTTGGCCGATAACTTATTTAGTTCCTTTCCTGTATATATCTCAGGCATATTCAACCTGTTGTTAACCTATAACCATAATAGCAGATCAAGCCGTTAATTTCCTTTTTTGTACACCAGCAAGTAGCCAACTGGAATTCCTGTCGACATAGACCCTGTAAGGTCTGTGCCAGTTCCGTATCAAGAGTTCAGCAACAACGCATGGTGTCAGCTACTCTTCTGATAAGTCTGGTGCAAATCACCAGATAGTCAGCCATCTCCATCTCCAGTGGCAAGAGGTTTTCACCGAACGATACAAGGATAGAACCATTTGTTCAGCCTGCCATACAGTATCATATGGGAAACCTCTGTTACCTCATTAAAGTTATTCCAGAAGGCCTAGGGTAGCAGTTACCGAGGATAAACCATGTCATAGCAAAAACAATTCAGAAATTCATGTAGATATGTATTCACATTAAATAAACAATAATTATGTAACCTATATAGACTGCGTATTTGTATAATAGAACCCACTCTAAAGAGTGTATCTAGGATGAGGTATAGTTAGAAGAAATTTAAAAAATCATCTGCTCTAAGCAGAAAAATGTGTTACAAGTCTACAAAATGATTTAGTTCACTAATTACTCAGCAATAATGAAGCAAAAGAAGATAAAGGGAACTCGACCTCTCACTCGTACATTTTTTGCTCTATCCCACTGGTATTCTTAGCAGGCCATTTCCTAAGCGGTTGACCTAAAGTTCCAAATTTTCTTGACTAAGAACTTATATATAATAATAATAATAATATTTATAATAATATAATATAATATATATATATATATATATATATATATATATATATTTGAAAAACGTTGCTGGGAAGATTTTTTGACGCGAATATAAAAGAAATAAACTATTGTAATATCATTTTATTTCAGCACAAGATAACGTAACTACTTTAGTTGTCACTGCAAACGAAAAATGCTACATACAGCGTTCAAATCGCTGAACAGCACAGATGGTCGGTTCCTATTTAAATAAATAGAATTGTTTTCTTGTCCAACGAGGCCGAATGCTAAGTGAAATATAAGCGTCCATTGACAGCCGGAAACAAAATTTAAAAATTCATCTCACAGTCGTAAACAAACCACAATTTGCAGTTCATAATTTTTAAATAGCACTGTAGACAGCGTTTAATACTTTATCTATGACTATAACGATGATACAAATTGAACAGTATTATGTATATATTTAGATGGCCATTGAATCTAAATTGCAACAGCTGAGTTTATTATTCAAGAAATAATTTGTTTCATTTATGTCTGTCAGACAGACAGTAATGTAATGAGCATGGTTTATGATTTGGAGAAATGTGAATCATCGTAAAGGTGTGGAGTGAGTTAAGTGTATTTCGGCTGAAAATTAAGAAATAACATTTAATGTACAGTTTATTTTATATATCAGCACCTTCATATGTATATATGAAATTCGTAGTATTTTGAATAATGTTTTGTACTTGTAGTACAAGTGTGAATTCTTATATAAAGCCCAAGTCAATAAGCTAGCAGTATAGTAACGAATTTAAAATAATTTGTGTTGATTAATCAGTCTTTAATAAATTTTGACAAATTATGAAGTAGGAACAATTAGATTTGGTGTTATTTAATAACTTAGGTTAGTCTAAAAGAAGTGTACTTAAAATGTCAAAAAATCCTGACCTTGCTCAACTTTATACAGACAAGGAATTCTATGTTGGATTAGGATTAGCTATCAGTTCTTCCTTATTTATAGGTAAGCATATTTTGGGTTTTTTCATAGGTATTAGTCTTGCTTATCCAACAAAAATTGTTATCTAGGCTATCTACTGCGTATTAGTCATTGGATATTAGCTTAATCAAAGATACCTGTGAATTTTTTTAAATTGAAAATATGCTGTACATCTTACTCAATGGTTAAAAAAATGGGAAAGGGACGAAAAATGTATCCTTAGTGATTTTTGAAAATCTGTAATAATTGTATGGAACAGATAGGTATTGAGTTACAAGTTGTGAAATTGTAGGGAGGCACAACAAAAGTTATTTTGTGTGAAATAGGCTATTAATTTTTCTATTCAGATAAAACAGAATTTTTTTCTGTGACCTGGTAAGTAATTCACAAGTTACGCAAATGTTTTACACAAAACCATGTTAGGTTAGCTTTGTTTTCTTTTATTTAAATCATATATTTACACATTTTATTTTTTTTTACATAAGCAGAATTGAGATAGGAATTCATGTAGAATTGTAAATTAAGATGGCAGTAGTACATAAATAAAAAATTGTATTTATACTATAAAACATTTAGTGAAAAGAACATAAGGTAAAAATTAATTTTTGAAACTTTGTCAATTTTGGTATTTTTTGAACTAAAACGCTTTATTATATGCCTATCATTTATTATCTTGATAGTTTTTGTTGTGAAAACATTGTTTAAAAAATGGCTGCGGTTAATTGTGAACTTTGCAATTTGCCTCTTTTTATCAGTTTATATTGGGTTACAGTTTTGTTGTCAACTTTCGTATTAATTGTGGCATCTCTAGAAAATTGTATTTGTGTTCGATGTTCAACATTAATTTAAGGAAACTTAAAAAAATTTTGTCACAACTGGTGTGTTTCATAATTTTACCAAATAACCAAGTCGAGTTAGTTGTAATTAATTTTTTTTAACAAATTTATATTCATTTCATTATTAATAACACTCATTTAATTGTTTTTGCTATTAAAAACATGTTATACTTCCATACGCTAGTCCTTTGAAGGTTATGTTTCACTGTTGTTTTTTAATTTTTTTCTAACTTCTTCTTTTTACGCTTTTATATTTTGTATAATTATGATGGATATAATAAAATGTTTTAGTGCAAAATTAACCAAAAATGCTATTAGACCGGAAATGTAGTTTTACTTGTATACATAGTATTAAAGCGTAATGTGTGTGAAAAAAAGCGTTTTAAGTTTTTAAAATCAAAATTTATTCAGAATAGTTCCTTTTTGCCTATGTAGACTTAATTGGCCTAACACAGAAACATCGATTATCAAAAAATCACTATTGCATTTTTTTTTTTTAACACGCCAAGAAATTTTTTTATACTACAATATATAGAACAAATATTCTAAAAAAAAAAATATATTATGACTGCTATAATTTATTCCATATTTATCTAGGCATATTAAAAGTTGACATGGCTAATTACACGTTCAATTTGTTCACTGATTTATGCAGTGTAAGTTGTTTTCGATTTGTTTGTAATTTTTTTTACCAGAATGTCTCAAAAGCAATAATCCAAAATATAAGAGTGCAGAAAGCACTTAAAATACGACAAAAATTGAAATAAAAGTGACCTTCATAACCTCAAAATTGCTACCGCACAAAAGTAGGTAACATGTTTTTGATCACGAAAACAATAAAAATCATTTATTAAAAAAAAATCTATGAAGGCCTAAGTGACATGATTGTTGGGTGAAGAACCTGACATGGTTGTTGATTGAATAACCTATTTATTTAAATGGATGCCATTTTAACAGCGTACTATACAAGAACGAATACAATAATAAGTATTAAGATTAAGTAACGCTTGTTAGAATGTTAGAACACACATGAACAATAAGTAGTATAGTAAAGTGATAATGTGCATGAGCAGTAAGTTGGTATAGGAAATCTAATATGTTCCATGAAATGTGAACAGCAATGAGGTTACAATATAGTTCTGTAAAAAACTCCCTGAAGTTGTAAGTAATCTGGAAAAAAATTATTTTCCGCAGGTGAATGTGTTAATTGGATAATAAGGTATATAGTAAAAGAAAAAAAATATTCATAAATCATTATTTGGAAAAAACAACATACACTGCATATAAATACTACTAATTTTGGTATACATGCTATTTTAAGATGTCATTGATATCTATGCAATAGTTGGATACCACTTATTTTTATAATTGGTATATTTTTTTGTCCTGTTGCCTGTTTTATTATTACTTCGTGGTATTAATCCATGGAAGATTTAATTTCTCATGTTAGTTAACGATTTTATGCAAATTTTATCATAACTATTCCGTGATGTCATTGTTATCTACATATCATTGAGTGTGCAAGATTTCATATGGCAAGGCTACCAAAGAAGTATTAATTCACATTATCACAGCGGCTGCTTTATATACCCACCATAACAATAATATAATCGTGAGGTTAGTAATTGCCATGCAGTAGTATTGGTTAGGTTATTGAGGTTTTTATTTGATTTTCCAGTAATGTCAAAGTTTTTATATTTTTGATTACTTGTTAATTACAGGCATATATAAAGCATTTTTGCAGAAAAAAATTTAGTAACTTTGAGGTATAATTGAGCTATAGAATAATGAAGGTATAGAAGTAATTCTTAAAAAATTGGTCTCTTCTTGGTAATTTTTTGCCTTTTGCATTGTGGTTTATTCCTTATGACATTAAATAAGGTTATGTAAAAAAAAATTCAGTTTCCAACTAGCCTAATGAATATTTGTCATCACTGTAAACATTTTTAATAATTTATGATAGTAAGTAGCCTACCTGTAGGACCAATTGTGTTCTGGTTTAGGCAAACAGTTTGTCAAGTGAAGTTGGACACAATGATTTTGGTGCTAGTTAACATGAATCCTTAATTGATTTTTTTATGAAGGTAGGCCTTTGGAACTACTTGTTTGAGTCAAAATAGGTAAAATCTTTTGGTAATGATACATATTTTAGAATCCATATGCATTTTTTTTTAACCTGCATTTTCTTCCAATCAAGAATAGGTCTACAAAATTTTTGGCTTCAAATATCCTAGAGACTTGATTACCCAATTTCTGTTAAACCAAAGCCCTTTTAAATAAACAAAATTTTGGATAAGCAAAACCATTAAAAAAACCTTATTTTGAGGCAAGAAATAACATTATTATGAGCTTCCACTGATGAGCATGATTCGTGAGCTAAAGATATTTCCCCACCTATTGCCTGTGTTTTGTCATAGTATCAGTAGTATTTTTTGTGATTAATAACACCTAAAATTAAGTATTGACATGTTTTTTTTTTAAGTAAATAAATATCGCTCAGTTAATGTGATATCATCTAGTGATTTGTGTTAAAAAATTATTCCTATACTATTTTGAAATTTGTTTAAGTTATTAAAAAACATGTACTTACAATAATTTTTATTGTTGCTGTCATTTTTATTTAATGATTGCTGTCATTTAATTTATATTAAATGAAATTGCATATAATAAATTCTATACAAACTACTTTTTCATTAAAGTAGTATAGAGTAATGTTTTCTTATTAAAATTTTAAAAGCTTCAGACAAGTAAGAACTTTGGATAAATGTGCTCACGATCTTCCACTAATGTTTTAATAAACATTAGAATAGAGTGTTCAGAAAGTGACACAACCTTATGGGGAAGTAAGAAAGAACATGTAGCTATTTTATTTTAGTTAGTTGTTAAAAATGTTGAAAAGTTTATTCCATTTGGTTATATTTCATTACATGATGTGTTGTCTTTTTACAGCACAAGATTAATGTCATGTAATGTCCTTGTTGACTTAGTAACAGATTTGTTCTGATTCAAATAACAGGATATAAATATCTTACTCGATTCTGGACCTTCCACATGCATTATTTTCATGTATACTTTGTTAGGTTTGAAAGTATTTCTTTATTAAAAATATGTTTTATAATGTTTAATTTCTAAAAATACAGAACTTGAAAGGTGGATAGTTTGTGTGGAAGCTGTAAAGACAGGTGAATCCTGAATAAAACCATAAGTTTTATTAAAAATATTATATTTTTGTTTTAGCATAAAAAGTGCATGATTAAAGGGTTAACCTGCTGTACTGTATTTTGAATATATAGATTCAACTAATAAGATCTACTATATGACTATGTTATCTAATTTATAAAATATAATTTTGTGTTAGTTTTCTTTAGGCCTATCCATAGATAAACTACTGTGAATATAAACGTTTTTTTCTTAACGTCCATACTTTATGCCATTCAGACAAATGAGGTCAGTGTTAATGGAAAGGTTGAAGAAACGAAAGTAACTGTGTCTTGAACCCACAAGCTTGACTTATGCAGTTCATACTGACCTGTGCCTTAAACACATCAATCACTGAGATTGTGATAGTGAAATTAGAATTTCAAAAAAAGAATAAAGAAAAATAATTTTGGAAATTCACTCGTATAGCATCAGCAAGACAGTTGTGCGTCACGATTATTTTTCATAAACACAGTAGCTTCTATCATTTCTTTTAAGGGGTAAAATTCATTTATATTTTAAATATTATAATATACATTACTTTAGAAGTATATACAGAATTGTTTTAATTTTTTTCTAGGTTCTAGTTTTATAATAAAGAAGATTGCCTTAATTCGCATTTCTAGAAATGGAGCAGTTCGAGCAGGTTCGGGTGGCTTTGGATACTTAAAAGATTGGATTTGGTGGGCTGGATTACTAACAAGTAAGAAATAATTTTTAAATATTTACAGTAATGGTTTCATAGATAAGTATATGTTGTGCAATATATGTTGTTGCAACAAAATAAGTAAACATATGGTTATTTGTAAATAGGAATTAAATAATTCAGTGTCCATCTTACTGTTAATTTTGGTCTTTCTTTTCATAATATGATTTATATGTTTATTATATAATATAGCAGTTGGCTTAGTAATAAAATAGGATTTACATTTATCTCTTCTCATAAACAGCTGACAAATTTATTCTGACTTGCTAAAATTTACATTTACTTTCTCTTCATCATAAAAAAACAGAAATTTCTATGTTAATCTAAAATTTATTCTGACTGAGATTTTGCTAAAACTTCCAATTTGTGAAAACATTGCTTCTGTGAGTGGTTATTCTTCCCTTATTCTTGAGTTTTTATTCTTCTCTATTCTATTATTCTTCTCGTATGAACATTGTTACATAGAGGTAATTTACTTCTGGCAAAACAGGCTATTTACCTGATACCCATGCACTTTCAGAGTCCTGCAACACTTTGTAAGGTAATATTTATATAAACAATATTAATGTACAATTTGTCCATTCCAAATAACATCTGACCTTGAGGAACTTTTATCACTCACCCCTACCCCAAAACCTCTTTGTACTTTCATCACAAATTTAAATTACACTCTTAATGTAATTATTTTTCTTTCACTGGGAATGTTATTTTGTTGAGTACATATAGCCCTTCCTAACTTCAAAACATTTTATATTTGTTGATGTTTTTCGGAATACTTCCATTTTCAAAACTTTGTACTGTACTGCTCCCTCAAATCTAAATTTGTTCTTTTACACTATCATAACCCCTCCCCTTCCTACTTCTAATGCCTATTCCTATTTATTAATGTGGTCACCTCTGATTGGTCCACTCAGTACTTTCTCTTTATAATTGACTTAATCCTTATAATTTGTAAACACTTTCAGGCTTTAAAAAGTAACATCTGCTTGTGAATTTAGTTATGTTTATTACCTTTTTCCCCTTTAATTTGAACATATACATTTCTAAATATTCTAAAATATTTAACCACCTTCCTTTATCTTAATAATATTTTCATATTTTTTTTTTATTTCTTATGTCTTAGATCTTATACTCTAAACATTCTCTAATCAAATATGTAGCATAATTTGAGTCATTTTTTCATATTTAAATGATCTTATGTGTTTGTTATACCTGGTTTAAAATTTTTTTCCCCTATTTTTCATACATATATTGTTTTGCAGTTACATTGTATTTTATTAACCCCATTTTTACCAAATTTTTCTTTTTCTCGAATCTATCAATTTGAACCCGTTAATTGAACCCATTAATTTGTTTCTTAAGGTGATATTAGTCGCCATCCCAATATCTATATCTTATTTTTTTTAAATTTTCTAATTTCTATATCTCTTTTCCCGTGTAAGTAAGTTTAACCCATTTCCACTTTTCTACTTCTCTTTCTAGGTTTCCTTCCTTCTCTTCTTAATTTCGTAGAAAGTTTTGAAAATGGAAATATTCCGAAATGTGTTAACAAATATAAAGTGTTTGAAGCTAGGAGAGACAGAGATATGTACTCAACAAAATGTAAATTATTTTTTAAAGTCAGCCCCTTCTGATAATTCGTCTATTTATAATGTGTATAGGCATAGGTCCATCACATTATGTAAAAGTATATATATATATATATATATATATATATATATATATATATATATATATATATGTATGTGTATATATATATATATATATATATATATATATATATATATATATATATATATATATATATATATATAGATGCTCAGTTGGAAGGTCCCAGAGAATGAAATCCCAAAGAGAGCAGGGGTAAAATGGACGGAGGAGCGGAAGAGGATCCATGGGGACAGGATGAGGGAGGTGTGGAGGATTAGAAGGAGCAAAACATGAGTCGGAGTGCTTTGAGTGATCCAACAGGGTCTATATGCAGATAATAATAATAATAATAATATATATATATATATATATATATATACATATACATAATCAGTAAATGTGGTGCCTTTGAGTCATTGTACTCATTGTAATGTCATGTAACATTACTGTTACATTGTGAAAAATACTTATGTGTACCACACGTAAAATACTCCTTGTGCCAATTCAATAAATTGGAAAGATTAAGCATTTTTTATTTAGTTTAATTCAATAATTTCTCTTAAGTGTAAAAATATAAATGGCTGTAACTTAGCTATGCCTTAAATTTCAAGTTATTAACTGTTGAACCATAATGTTGCAGTTTTCTATTTATTGTTATAATGTAGATTTAACTTCTAATAAACATGTTCCCAGTGGGAATTGGTGAGGCGGCAAACTTTGCAGCGTATGCATTTGCTCCTGCATCTCTGGTCACTCCTTTGGGTGCCCTGAGTGTCCTGGTGGCGGCAGTCCTAGCTTCAAAATTTTTAGGAGAACGTTTGAATCTTCTTGGAAAAGTGAGTTAATTTTTATTGTAAAGTGTAGTTTTATTGTTTGAAGATCACTTTATATCAATCAATTTAAATATCAATTTAATAGTAATTTCTTGTGACAGTTACTGTAACTTGTGCTAAAAAGGATTCAATAATTTTTGTAACATTCTAATATTTTTTAAATTTTTGTTATATTTCTTGTTCTTGGTAGCAGTCTGTTACATGTTTTATATCAATAAATTTATAGATCAGCTAAGATTTGGTAATGAATTATCATTGGTTTTAAAATACCCTATAAAATTTAAACAAATAACTGTATCTACAGTCTGCTTCAAGGTGTGATTGTTTAAAATTACAAAATTCCTTTTTTATTTGGCATTTTGTTACCTTGTGGTTTATAGAACTACAGAAAAACAGGTTATTTAAAATTGTATTCATGAAAATGTGGATAATCCAAAACAAATTCAGAATTTGTCTATTGATAAATTAATTAGCTTGAAAAGAAATTTTGCATGTATTATATGTGTAGAGGAATGCATATTGAACTTAAAATAGTTATTGTATTGAAATATGTAATTTCTGTATAGGGCAAATAAAATAGTGCAAAATAAAGAACATCAGGGACAAAACACAGTGAAATTCAAACACCTTGTAAAATGTATTAAAATAGGTTATTTTAGATTTTAACGGAAAATATCCTTCCTTTTTATTTCAGCTCTGTATAGACTTCAGAAAAAACAATTGTGTAATTAATCAGCTTGGATATTGAACATGACAAACACTATTTATAATAAAATATGTTAGAATTAAATTTTACGATTAATTATTTTTTGTTTGTTTATTAGATAGGATGTTTTCTTTGCATATTGGGATCAACGATAGTAGTGCTGCATTCACCAAAAGAAGAAGAGATCGAAAGCATGGAAGTGCTTATGAAAAAATTACAAGAACCTGGTAAGCTGTGCCTTTAACACATACAGGCTAACAATCATCTGACTGAGAGCACAGGAGGGTAATTCAATAATTTGACTCTCTGTGAGCCAGCCAATTGGGAGCCCTAAAGGTTTCAATATTAATTTATTAAAAATAATTTACAAAGTTTTTACCAATTATTATTAATGTACAAAATCAGCAAAATATCAATTCTGCTTGACACATAGCTCTAGAAGGAGACTGTGATTATCTTTGGAGCAAAAATGCTGTCTGTTGTAGATATTGCAGATTTGGAGTCTGTAAAAATGTGTATTTGTCAGCTAATGCCACTGTCGTAGATACAGGAGAGCTCTGCGCTATAAACTGACAGTTGTTACCTTATTATAACTTAACATAGTCTGTCCAAATTTGTAAATTTATTATGTTATGACACTAAAATATTCAGGAGATATATTTAAATAGCATTTTTTGTAAATAAGTGTATACTGCATATTCTTCATGTTATGTAGTGTTTGTTAAAATCTTTGCAAAATCTAAATAATTAGTGTTTATCTTCTTGAATTGAATCAGAATAAAAAACAAACAGATGCCAGACCAATGAAACAATTTAACTTTATCGTTTATGGACTGCCAATTTATCAGCACAACTGTAATGTTTTCTTCGTATTCACATGTCAATTAGAAAGATAATGGCAAAACCTAATCTTCCAATTAAGTTTAAAATACCAAGAACTGTCACTTAGTGTGCTGGCTATACTTCAGAACAATAATATATTAATTATTATTAAGGCTTTCATCATTGGCCAATATACCTTATACAGATTTAACTGGAACCAAGAAAAATATTTTTAGCCAAACTACATTTCAAATCATAACATAAAAATCTGTATCAGAAGCTAATGACAGAAATATCGGAAAGTTGGCCTAATTTTTCAAAACAAATCCTACGTGGGCAAAGTTTATTTTAATTTGTTTTTTGGTTACTTCTGAATTGTACGTTTCTTTTATGTTAAGTTTTTGAGTCATGTATCTTCATATATTTTAATATAAAAACATGTATTAATGTGTTTGGAAATTTGTCTCCATGTCATTGCGTTGCTGAGGCAGATGCGTTCCACAATTAAACTACTTTATATTTACATTCTTTCAACAATTCTTTATTTTCATAAAACTATCACTGATTCTTAAAATGTTTGCTGCATTTTGTGAAACAAATTAACTGCATATGTGACATCAAGGACAAACTATAGATGTTATAATTGTTTTCAGGTTTTATCATTTACGTCATTTTAGTGTTAATCATAGCTGTTGAAATCATGGTCTATATTGGTCCCAAGTACGGACACAAGAACGTATCCATCTACTTAATTTTGTGTTCGTCGGTCGGCTCGTTGACTGTTATGGCATGTAAAGGTCTCGGCTTAGCATTGAAGGAAACATTCTCGGGTAAGTAACACTTATAAATAATTGTATGTATTCCTGCTTTTATCTCTTACAGGTGATATTTTTGTATAAAAATACCAAGGACCGCACAGAAATACTCTTTAAACAATTGCACATCTGTTTGAATAAAATGAAATTTGTAGTACTCAGTGATGATTATATATTTTTATAAGACAGTCAGAATTTTTAGATGTAATCCTTTAAATGATTTCCTGTATATTCATTTTAAATTATTTTATTCTTCTTGTTTTATTCATTCTTTTATTTTCTGAAGAGCCTTGTCTCAAATATGTAAGTCCAAATTGCTCTGTAGAAAAATTATTTCCTCTGAATTTGTGCCTCATAAAACAACGCAGGGGTGCAGACTAGTTGCACCTATTAAGAGGATTTAGATGTCCCTCACGGTACCCAAGTCTAACAAACAGTTACACTTACGACTTTAACACTTTACACTCACACATTTAGGGAGGCGATAATAGCCTCAATGTGCTTTTCGCCTTAAAAGAAAAAAAAGTCATAAAACAGCATTAGGTAATATGGAGGAAGGTGAAAAACAAATTACTTCAACAATTTGTTTCCTCTAACACATACGTATATGCAAAGTCTGTTTAATACATCATACTGAAATGTACAGGATTTATTTGATGTACTTGTGAAAATCAGAGTTTACTTTAACAAATTGTAAACATAAAATTAATAGACACAGAATTCCTGTATCAGACTGTTGTTTAGACTTAACATCTGAATTGTCACATTTCAGAGGTCAGCTGACACAAATGATGAATTATGGTGTTTTTGTCAATGGAGTTTAAAGTTTACCTTAATCTTGTTTCATTAATTTAGACTAATTCACACTTTTTTAACTCAAAGACAAATGAGAAGGTGATGAAAAAATTATTGGTATCATTTAAAAATAGTTTACCTTTTATTTTTTGTATGTACTAATAATTGAAATTACAAATACCATAATTTTTTGTGTCATGACTGCAGCTATTAGACAACAAATTAACAAGACTTTTTTCTCTAAAGCATTAAATGTTTATTTAGGCATTAATTGTTTTATTAATATTTGCCAGAAGAACTAAAAAATTTAAAAATATATCTTTACAAAAAATAACAAATTTGTAAACAAATTTAGTGATTATTTTTAACTCTGTAGTTTCCAAAAAAAAAAAAAAATTGTTGCACTTTTATATTTTTTTTTAATTTGAAGAACTTATATGTATTTTAAAAAATTTTAAGAACTGTCTGTTAATGGCTGGAATGGTTATTTTTTTCTTGGACAAAATAAGTATTTACTGTAGAACCCGTATACCCTATATATTTACTTATACCCTATATATCCATCAACTTCAGGACCAAGTGAAGCCAGTAAATAAGAGAAGTTAGAAAAACTTTATTAAGACAAATAAAAATAAAATACTATGCCATTTTTAGTGCATTAAAATTATATTAAAATATATACAACTTAATGAAGTAGGCAAAAATGTTTTAAAAAATGTAATAGTACAGAAATCTTGTGCCAGCCGTTAATTCTATCATTAAGAAGCAACAATATTGTTTGAAAACATAAATAATGTACGTTATTATTATTACGTTTGGGTCAGGTACTTGGTTGAAACACACAGTCAGTACTTGGTGAAATTCCATGATATCCAAGAAAATTATAACATTAATATATTTTCACAAAATTCTTTTTTATTCAGTGACATATGTTTTGCCACAAAACATCCTCAGATATAGTGAAGCTAACACAGTTGATGTAAAAACTGGAAATTTGAAGATAAAGAGAGGAAGGATTGACAAGTATGTAAGAAGGTCATTGACCAGCAGGTTGGAAAAATCACTAGAGAATAGGCTTGAGTAAGGGAGAGGGGTTCAAGGAAACATGTTCATTTAAATTAAAATTTGTTTTTTTACAAACAGATCTATATATTTCCATAATTTCTGAATTAGTTTTATGGCTTTTGGTTTTTGAATTACAGTGATATTGTTCAAATTAAAAGAATAACCAGATTCTAATAAACAATTCGTAAAATTGTAGTCATTTTTAATATACTTCTAACAGTTGAAATGTTCTTTTTCACTACTGTTATATGTTTGAAAAAACAACAATTATTTCATAAATAATTGCATATTTATTTAACTCAAGTTTTTACAGCTCTTCCAAATTGCCGTACGTATTTACAAGAGAACTCTCCACAGACAGCTTTATGTCACAAGCGAAATATATATGACTGAATAAAAGAATTTTATGAAACTATAAATGTATTCTAGTTTTCCTGAATGCACAATGTAGCTGTATGTACTGAATATGCAGATTGTCACAGAGCTACCCACTTGAAGGAATGTTGTGTAGGACACCAAAACAAAATTGATGAGTCTATTTAATCAGCATCAACACATAAGACAAAATACTGCTTTCCATGACTGTCTTTAGACATAAAAAATAAGGATTGACATTCACATTCGCATTTGTAAACTACATATGCATTTCCTAAAAGTGATGACTCACTCAGCAGACAATCAGTTATGCCATGGTGACAGATTTATTGTCATAAAAGTTTGGTGGGTTTTAGAGGTCTACTGTATATTGCAGATTGGTGGAGGAAAAGTCATTATAGTTTTCATATAACAACAGTTAGTATGTTATTTAAATGTTTTTATGCAATATTTTGTGACAGTATCTTACATTTTTGTTTGCATTTAAATTGTTGTTTGTGTGGGACTTTTTCTTCTGTATGACTTGAAATAACCTAGAAATTGCTTCTTCCAGGTACTAAGAACGAGTTGACCAACGGCTTAACCTGGGGTTTCTTGTTTCTGGTGGTCATCTTCATCACAATACAAATGAACTATCTGAACCGGGCCTTGGATTTGTTTAACACTGGAGTTGTCACACCTGTCTACTATGTTATGTTTACAACACTGGTTATAACAGCTTCAACAATTCTGTTCAAGGAATGGATGCATCTATCATACCAGGTAAGGCCTGTTGTTTGAATCTTTTAAGGTAATACTAACAATAGAGGCCATCTAGAAAAGTAGGCCTTAGAATAATGAACTGTTATCTAGTGGAATGTCCTAAATATAATATTGAGTATTATTATTTTCATCCAGTTATTCAATATAACATTAATGAAATTTCATGGTTCTTTATTTAAAAACAAAAAAACCCATGAATAGAATATATTTATATTTATATAGTCACTTAATCTTTTAAACATAAAATCTGTTTAAGACAATGTCTTTTAAAAAAAAAATTGGAATATATTTCTTTTTTAAAACAAAAAATCAGTTCACTAAAAAATTAAAACATGATTTTTTTTAAATTTTCTCACTAATCCTTAAGTTACTGTATGCTAAAACAACAAAACTTCTATAAGCTGTAATTTTTTTTTAAATGTTTTTTGAGAGAAGTTATATTGTTATGCTAATATAATATAACAATATAGTTAATATTGTTAGTAATAATAACTAATACAGCATGACTTTAGTTAACATGTTTTTGTAGTTGTTTGTTTTAATGTTTAATTTTGCTTATTTTGTTTACTTTTTTTTACTATACAAAGTATACTGAGGACACGATTATCCAAAAAGTTTTTATCCAAAGTTCCAGCTTTTCAGAAATGATTTTTTAAAATTTAAATAAAGTATATTTGTGGTCATATTATTAACCCTTTTAACCCCAGGCAATTGTCACCGATGATTCTACCAAAGAAACCCTAACGATACATTGTCGCCATGATTTTGTAGGAAAGTACATACATAAATATTTATTTTTTGATCTAACAACAATAGTTTGGCAAAGCTGTAAGTCCGTGGAACAGTTTGGCGATTTTGTACACGTTTATCTGTAAATGAATAGACAGTTTTCTTATTTAATTTATCTGTACATATGTTTATCGTTGTGGTTCAATCCTAAATAAGTTTGGCTTTGCTGGTGCTTGTCAGCCAGAAAAGTTACACAAAATTATTTTTATTTTTTTATTTAGTTCAAAATTGATATTTTTAATCCGTGAAGTGTTTTTTATTGTTCCAAAGGTAATAACTGTCTTCATTTTTTTTTTCTTACAATCAATGAATTTATTATAAACAATTCATTCGTTCATTCTTTTTTTCCTACTGAAAAAAATTATACAACACTTTAAGACTTAAACAGAAATTATATTTTTATTTAAATTTCAAACATACGAGTGCACAGTACAAGGAAAACTGCTACAAGGCCACTGTGAACAAAAGCAACGTCTCATCTCAAATAGGCATAATGTTGTGTGATTGTGATAGTAAATTGTTTATTGGGATTTCTGTCTTTATACTTTTTATTTGTCTATATATAAATATATGTTTTTGCTTTAATTATAGTGGGACTTATTTTTGAAAAATGGAAAATTTAAATAATCATCCAAAGTGTGTGTAATAATGTAAAAAGTGTTCGCATTAAGTGTGTGTAAGAAAGGCTGTCATACAGAATGCTTTTCGAAGTATATCTGTAATAATTAATTAAAAAGTTTCAAAGTAAAAATACATGTATATAATGTAAATATAAATATTAGTGTATCGATATGTATTAAAAAAACAAGTAGATACTACAGCATAACATTAATGAGTCCTTTTTTTGTTGCACTGAGTAGCAATATCCTGTATTCAGTCATTATCTCATATGTTCTGTAAAAAATTAAAAAATGTTATAATTAGTTTTTAGCAATACAATTTTATTCTTTATGTACAGAAGATAACATTTAAAATAAAATGACATAGCTTCCCACAGATAAATTATCCCTCCATTTTATTTACAGAATGCTAAAAAAACAGTAAAAAAATTAGTATTGTTTGCTATTTTTTCATTTGTTTATGTTTGAGATAACCTACATAATTAAAATAACTTTTTTAATTTGTAGTACATTCAATTCTTAACCTTTTGATACCTTACTCATTAGTGTGCACAGTAGTCGGACGTTAAAACAAAAAAAAAAAAAAATATATATATATATACTTGAGTATGTATATTATCAAAGTTATGATTTTTTTATGAAAACACTGTAAATCATTGATTTTTGCTCTAGTATTTTTCAACAGTCCTTCAGTACTAATGCACACTTACAGTTATTACAATTACAATATTTATTATATTTTGTTTTAATTATTCTTACTAGACTACTTTTTATTTATTTTGATTCCGTCTTTTTCAAAATTTCAGTATCACGCCTAGGTGATGATAACCTTAATGGTTTTTCACCAGGAAAAGAAAAGACAAAAATGTTTTCAATATTTTGTTCCGGGGTTGAAACAGTTAAGGTCAAAATGAGGCTTATTGTATTTAATTTGTTGTAGTTGTAACAATTCATAATTTGAACAGTAAGATAGGTTAGGAATAACAAAAGTATTAACATCACGTGAGAATAGGCCTGAAATAATGATTTAATTAGCAGGGACAACAAAATTATCTTACTAAATAAATATTCTAGAAACAAAAACAATATTCTCACACATATTAAATGTCAAAATAAAGAACTAGGAAAGGAATATGTTAAAAATGAATAAACAAGGTAAGACATCTTGAATCAGACATTGCATCTAGGGAGAAACAGGCTGAGCATGTATACTCATCATGTCAAATTTTGGTGTGGTGCGAGAGAGAGAGAGAGAGGTAACACAGTCTAACAATCAATAAACTTAACCATGCAAAATAAAAAAGGAAATTAAATCTTCAGAAATCAGAAAATAATCAGTTTCGACAAAATATTCATTTGAAAATACATCATAAATTTTATTTCAGCAAAATTCAAAACCTATACCTTCTGGTCAAGGAATGTTTTGATATCCAATCACGCAACCTAGATGATTTTGAAAACTGAACTTTGAGGGTACACAGCTTTTTTTCTGAAGGACACTATAAGTCAGTCGCATCGTAGTAATCGAGCAGGGCAGACGTATGTTTGTTGACTGCTCTAGTAAATGTTAGAGTGACCTGAAGTTATTAATTAATTAAATAAGTTCTGTAACGGCAAATATTAATTGTGTGGAAATAAATATCGACTGTTATTGTGTTCATCGGAGATTATTTGCAACAATTTTGAGATTTGGGTAAGATGTAATCTTAGTTATAATTTCAAAGTGAATTTCAAAATTTTGACCTTCATATTTAAATGCATCATAAACTGAAGTTTACCAAATTAAAATTAAAATTAACACACATTTGACTTGGTTAAACATACAATAACATTTGACCACTTAACATAATATTGCATTCAGTGATTACTTAAAATATCCAATTGTTAAAATTGTCCAAATCGTAAACTAAAGTTTTTTTCAGTTTCTTTACAATTAACTTGGATGAGGCCCTTCTCGGAGAATATTAAAATAAACAAAACATTTATTTAAAACTTGTATTTATAAAGGGTGAATTAACGTGAAGTTTGATAGACCCAAGGACCTTTGTAAATGAACTAAATTCAATTTAAATAAAATAGTAAACAATAAGTTATATGTATTAGAATAAGGATAGTTTATAGGATTTTGTTTAATATTAATAATTAATCTTGCCAGACTAATAACTGAAGGAATTGTATTATGATATGTGTTTATTTGCCCTTTTGATTGATTTTATTTTGAAGGAATAGCTTGATCGATCCAGGCCACGTAATAAATTTTCGATTTAAAGATTTCATAATTATTAAACAACGATCCTTATGGTATTACATAAGAATATTTCATAGTATAGGCAAATCTTGCAGTTATGTTATAATTTTTTAATTGGTGAATGATATCACTTATATTATTTAAAATTTCATTGATAATCATGTTATGTTTGTTTCTTCTGATAATTGTAACTGTGTTATGTATTAATGTAGAATTTAATTAGAATTGTCTCAAAGTTAACCAATTAAAGTGTATGTTGTTATTCAAGCCATTTTGTTTACTTTTTTAATTTATTATTTTGTATCTTGTTTTTACATATTTTAGGGGGGAGGGTTTATTAATAATTATCAACAATAACAATAACAAATTGTAAATTAAATTAAAATAATTTTTTATATAAAATTTTACACAATTGTGATCCAAAATATTTAAAAATCCAAAAGGAATAGTTTTTAACAGAGATTGTTAGATAATACTGCTACTGTTATATCTTGTCAACTAATAACTTATGTTCCTGTGTATACCAAGCAAAACAAAAGAGCAGTGTAGTGATAGTGTGACTGGCCACTTGGTCGGGGGCTAGACTTTTGTTTATATCATCAGTTCTGTTTATTAGTCAAGATTAGTAGAGACAAATAATAGGTTACACTGGACTAATGCGTGTTATTTTTGCAACATAGTGTTCGACTATAGTTTCTCCCCCTCAGTCCTTGCAGCAGCTAGTAGAATTACTCACACTTTAGCTCCTGATATCGAGCTACAGTGTACAGTGTGACTGTACACTTCTGTTTGGGTACTCTACTGTACAATTTTTGTTTAGATCTTGTTAGTAAAACGTTAACATTGTACTTAGGCATTGTAAGTTTTTCTAGGAACTTAAAAATATGCTATTTCTCTGTGTATTTTTAGACTGCTTCATAAGATATAGTATATATTAATACAAACACCAGCGATAGGCAGCTATTGTTTTTGATGTATAAGGCTCATCAGAAATGAGGTTTTTTTGTGGCATTCCTGTTTATATATCCAAATGGAATGTGACCCCATCAGTTTTGGATAATTGAGTTTTTGGTGTGTAAAAAAATTATGATGATCTCCAAAACATTAAACTTGAGGGTTTGTTTCTTATATTCGTTTTCGGTCCCTTTAAAACACGATATTCAATCCATGTTAATGTGAGGTCATTGTACTTTATACCCTTTCCCCATTGCTGTGTCTTACTAAATAGTAAGACAAGCAAGATTTTACTTTAATTTACATAAATGTTTAAATTATTTCAGATTATAATGAAAAACGGTCATAGTTTTGGAATCTTAAGTTCGTAGTTACATTGTGAGAGGTTAGGTTTATTGAATGACCTTAGTTGTTTGTTAGCCTGAATTGTTTTGTCACTAGTGTCTGCTAAGTTTGTTGCAGTGGCAAACTGCAGTACAGTATTTACATTATGTTTTATCAGTTTACTATTATGAATATTTATCTTCAATACATGTACATTAAAGACTATGCAAAAATATTCTTTTAAATTACTTGAAGGTAACGTGAAGGAATATGTTATCGCCTATGAATTATTAGACTAATAGTAATCTCTTTTACTCATTTTCAGGTAATTCTAGGCATTGTGATTGGGTTTATTATCATCGTTATTTCAATCATTCTTCTCAGTACATTAAAGGATAAAGATATATCGCTAAACGATGTGAAACAATTCCTTCTCAGCCGCACCAGAGTGGCGCCCTCTAGTAATAACAGTTTAGAATTGGACACTAGTTCTATAATCCCTCGTGCAGAGAAAACACAAATTTACTACTAAGTGTCCAATGTTGGCTTAGGTATCAGTTCCTTATAGTTGTCTGTTCGCAGCTTCTGGTATATTGCTTACGTCCATTGTTGCCTTCAACATTTGTTTCTTGTTGCATTGTATAGCAGAAGTATTAAAACAATTGTTTAATATCTCTTGGGTGGATTACAGTAGACTTACGTTAGTTTGGATGAATTTTACAATGTAGAAATAAGCCATTAATTACATTTTTTCATTTATTGAAGCTTTTCTGGAAAGTTAGGTTTTTATTTGATGTGTAAATTAATTTTGGTTAAATAACCTGTTATACTGATAATAATGATAACATGATTAACATTGATTAAGTTGTGGTAGCCTTTTTGAATATAAATTTCAAAAATATCACAAAATTTTAGGCACAGATTTTATAGTAGATCTTTACAATAGAAAGAAAACATGTTACAGAAGTTTTGGGGTCTATTTCACAAAAAGTGTGTACAAGTCTGTAGTGCTTCACAAAATTATAATTACTTTTTATCTTGTAATAACAAGTGAATCTTAACAGTTTATAATTCATTGTTTTATTCATCACAAATGTTTACTGATTTTTTTTAGTTGAAAGTTTTTACAGGTTATTATTTTTTAGTCATTTTAGTGGCTTGTAAAAGACTGAGTAAATTGTTTTACAAAGTCAGATGTGACCTTTTTCAAAAATGTGATAATAAGCTTTTTGATATTTTTAATTACAGTAATTTTATAGTAATAATTCCCTCTGTATAGTAAAATTCTGTGCATAAAACTAAATGTTATATTGTTTTGTGGTAATATTATACCAATACCAATGGGACCAGTTATTTTCGTAAAGATGACAACACATAGCCTAAACATTAATATAAAATAAATAAACAGAGTTATCAGTTACGATTGACAGAAATTATTATTATTTTTGTATTGTAATTAATTATTTATTACAGTCCTAAAATATAATAAAACTCCACTTATTTAATTTTCAAATGTTGTAAACTAAAATTAGTTTCATATAAATTTTTACACCATTTTTGATGAGTACCTGATGTCCAGATTAACGAGAGTCTACTGTAAAATTACATTTATAAAGTGAAAGGTTTTTGTTAAGGTTACATACATTGTTAAGCATACATACTTCTTAGTATGTTCAAGTAGGTTGGTTGGTCTTTTAGAATGAATTGTTACTGACACAAGGTGTTTCTGAACACAAGCTTTTCTATCCAGACCAATATGCTTCTACCGAACGTGGCTTGCTATTCCTGGTTCTGCAGCTTATATTTGTGCACATTCTAGTTAGGCTTGTGTGTGCGTGTCAAGAATATTTGATTGGTCAGTGAATAACAATTTGACATCTGCTACATTTCATGAATATATACATAACTTATAGTCTTAAATCACAATGATTTGAATAGATAAATAATTGAAAATTACCAGATATTAAGACACTATTAGCATTCCTTATATTACTAACCTATTTCCATTCGAAAATGTGTTAGAATTTCCATCATGGTAAGATCTAGACATGAAACCATGAAAAGTGCACTGACTTGTTCCCTTTCTACAGCACGTTTTGAAGAGTTTTTTAATAATTGGTTTTTTGTGTGTTTTAGCACTCAAGCATTTTCAAATCGGTTTTAACAAAAATTTGGCACATTTTTGGTAATAGCGTGAAGGAGTTTGTTTGACAACAGAGTACATAAATTCCTTTGAAAATTGCTACCAATTAACATCTTTCATATAATTTTTTTTTTAATGTAAAGATAAAATTAATTTTGAAGGCTATATATTGTACATTTTATGAAAATGTTATTTAAATCATCCCAATCTTAGAACTAGGAACTATGTTAGTATCCTGATTTTTATACTGTGGGTAATGGAATGGTAGTAATGTCTGGAAACCTGACCTACTCCTCTTAAACAATAATACAATTAATTGTATTAATTAATTGTATCCTCTTAGATAATAATACAATTAACCTTTGCAGTAATTCTTTAAAGAGCTGTTTTGTGACTATTCCCCGTTCAATTTGCTTTGCGCTGTAAATTTACTTGCAAGCACCTTTGTTTGCTTTTCTTGTTTATACCTGATTCTGACATTGCTGATATAGTTTTCTTCCTTTGTTTAAATCAAGCTTACCTTTTAACAAATAAAATAACTCTTATTAATATTTTGTATTTAAATATTTTAAATTGTTAAAATGTGTGTATATACTTCTTAAGATATAATAAATAAGAAAATAAGTTATTGCATTTTGTATAAAATACTATTATGCAGTTGTAATAAACAATACAGTAGAACTCAAGTTGTCAAGGGCTACAAATAAACAAAAATAAGCCTAATAAAAATAGTTTTATTAAAACAAAAAACTGCTTTTGTCTTTAAAGCAGTTATATAGAATTATTTTTCCAAATTAATCTTCCTCCTGTTGTAGTCTGTAAAAAATAACTGATTAAAATATAACCTTAATTACAAGAAACAACTCGCCTTTTATCTGTACTGTAAATAGATTCTTACAGTATGAAGAACTTGTGATATTTTGACAAAATGTATCACACTGTTTTTTCAGATAATAATAAGAACCTACGTGATATACATCCTTTATTATAAAAATACAAAATGTAAATATAGCCAAAGTTATAATAACAATGTATAATACACAGTTAAATCATACTGTACAGTATATTGATGGCTGTTAATTTATAAATAGTTAGCAGTTTTCTGAGATAGAGCAAGTAATTTTAACTAATTTTTTTCTGTGGTTCTGTTTATTTTATTTTGTAAAAATGTTGAAGGATTAAAATATCATAAAGTGATATTTTAAGTTCCTGAAAAGTAATATTCAGCATAATGCAGCTCTCTTATATATTGGTTTTAACCATTTAACTTCAACATTATTCGACTTTAAGTCACATCATAACCTATTTTCAAACTTTTGCAATGTAGCAAGCATTTATATGATATCATTCCATCCATCAACATTTCGTTATCAATCATTCAATGTTCACATAAGTGATGTACGATTTAACAGCAGTTACTGTGTACAGCTTATAGTTTCTTTAAAATTTAATACAAAAACATTTTAACCAATTTTTTTTCGTTTGATCCAATGCCTGATTAATTCAAGGTTCTACTATATTTCAAAATTTGATTCTATGTTAGACTTGTATCAAAATAGCAAAAAATAGTAATAAAAATGTATTTTAAGCTGGAAAATTAACAATAAAATTTCTTTTTGCAGGATATAGTTGGTAACATTTGCGGATTTTTGGTGATAATCATTGCTATTTTACTGCTTAACACATTCAAGGACATCGATATTCCTTTGAGTGATGTCAACATATGGCGGCCTAAGCGTGAACTTTTGTCACGGCATAAAAGTATCGCTTCATGCCATGAGGAAGAAATTGACGTTCGATCCAAATCAACGTATGGCAGTTCAGAAGCTCTTTGACCTCTGTTTAAAAGTTTGTAAATCAGTATTTATTTAACATTCCTAAAATGTATTTGACATTGTGCTCAAAATGATGGAGAAATGTCAGTACTTGTATATATAATTGTAGTTTATTTTTGCATTTAGTAATATTGTATGACAAGTGTTACATACATACAAGTGTTATATACATCAGGGTAGTTATAATTCATAAATCCAATTATTTTGGACTATTGTATTAGTTGTAGTCCATTTTCATAAACATTAAATAAAAATGACAATATATGATTTGACAATTAAATTATTTAATTTTCAAATATTCATTTGTAAGTCAAATAATCATAAGAGATATTAAACAGCTGAATTTAAACAAAACCTAATATAGAAAGCTGCCTTATCTCTTTGAATTGATGGTAACACAATAAAATAATTATATCATTTGACTTTATTTTTAGAAGCTTATTGTGCTAGAATACCAAAAATTCTTTTAAGACATATGACTAAATATTGTATTCGTTTTAGGCATCTTAAATATATATAATTTTAATGTAATTGGGTGGGGTGATTCTGAAATGCAGTGTAAACTTGATAATTTATCACGTCTGGAATTGGAGCGACAAGTTGGGAGGAGAGTTTAAATGTGGGCTGTGTATCGAATTTAATTAAAGTACATTAATATTGTACTTACTTGTAAACTTACGTAAATTGCTGTACAGAATTAGGTTGACTAATTAAAATACATTAGCCTAAACTTATAAGTACTGTATTTAGATGTATTTATCTTTGAATAATCAGTTTATTATTTTTAAAAAAATACTTTTTGGATTTGATAAACATACTTGTTGCATTGTCATTAGTTAAAAAATGTCTGCCTTTTTTGTGTTCGTACTACTGAATACATTCAATGGAGACATCTGAAGTGAGCAGCAATCCCACTTTACCTCTATCTTATATTACTCTCACTCGTCTACTGGTCAACTCTAACATAGCTTGATTATCTGTAAAGACCAGACCTGTGCTGATGGAGTGAATGACATTGGCCTAATGGTGTTCCAACTGAACCCTGGTTATCTCCCAGTGTACCATAAGACTTACCCGTGTATGCAGGGCTCTGTATGGGCTCATTTCTGTTGCTACTTCCTATAAGTAAGAATGTCAAATTAAATGAGTGGGATCTCATCACACAACAAAAAGGTTAGCCTAATACAGCAGTACTTCTGTAACAAGGGTCAAGAGGCACAAAAAAGGAAATTAGCAGAGCAAGCACCTCAATAAGGTACTTGGGAGCTACTCATCTTGAATCCAATTTGGAAATCCTAGATGTTATAAACAGACTTAAGACTGGAGAAGGCACTGTAACTGAATATCTAAGGAATACAGAAAGAGGACAGAATAGATGTACAAAGGTTTCAGTGACCTAGTAACCCTGCAAATTCATTCATTTAAGTACCCGTGAATACATTGATCAGACAAACAGAACAGGGTCTTCAGGAACTAAACAGAGATAGATGTACAGTTTGTATCAGCAACCATTGTTCACTTAATGTCACGGCGATGATAACCTGAACGGTTTTTCGCCGGAAAAAAAAATCACTTAATGTCAATATTAGAACCATTAGAAATATTTCTCATCATAAGAATAAAATTAGAAACAAATCAATATTGTTGTTAGATTTTTTTTTTTTTTATTGTTTTTGGAGTTTAACGTCCGACTATTGGGCTAATGCAGATGGTGGGGATGATTTATAGCATATGAAAATGCCAAGCCCTCGCCGGGAATCGAACCCGGGTCCTCGGGGTGAAAGTCTAGTACGCTATCCACTAGACCACCAAGGCGGCTATTGTTGTTAGACTAAAACAATGCAGAAAGAGTTATTTAATTTGCTGTGCCTAGGTTAAAATAAAGATATATTGTAAAATGTACTAACATCATATAGGCATACTCACCCCATTTTTGTACTTAATTATAGAAAATAATCTATTTTTGTTTTCATGTAAGGGCCTCATGCATATAAAAGTATAATGCATAATTTTCTGTATTAATCAATAGGTTAAAAAAAATATATGGAAATTTTCCAAAATTTACTTGTCTTAAACATGCAAGTTAATTTGGCTTTAAACATAAACTTTGTTTACTAATTACGCCTAATATAGTTTATAGTCCTTTTAATTATTGAAATTTAATCTCAGTAGACAATTGGGTACAAATTACAATGTATTAGTTGACTCAAATTTTGGTTTTAAATTTCTTGGTATATTTCGTAGTTTTTGTCAGAAATGTTTGGCAGCAAGATTTATTCACAAATAACTATGATAATTAAATTACTAATGGTATTTCTGTTACATTTTAAATGTTTGATGAAAGTTCTTACAAGAAAGTATAAGATTGAAAAAAGTAAATTTTGAGAGGTATATAATTTTCAGATCCTGTAAATCCAAAAAAGTGGTTTATCAGGGCAGTATTCTGTATTAGGCTGACTAGGCCTTACAGCACACAATTTTTATAGAGGTGCAAACAGAAAGCAAACAATCATAGAATAAATAATTAAACAATTTCTTTAACAATACTAAGTAAGATGATGGTAAGAATTATTGATTCATGTCAAATAGAAGAAATATTTGTTATTTTATCTCTCTTTAAAAAGTTGTATACTTGTATTGAGTTTTAAAAAATAACAAGTTTTTAGGTATCCTCAGAAATTAAGGTGCGAATTATGTAGAGGTAAGGGGAGGCGTCGGTGGTTCTGTTGTTCATCACCACTGTATATGTAGCTGGAGATGTGTATCAAACGAATTGATCAATTTTAATGAAATTTGGCTTAAAGGTCTAGTGCACACATTTTAGTCCATTTTTAAAATTTAAAAACCTGTAAAACAAAACATATGGGTCACTCACTATATCCTCAATAATCTACTTCAGGAACTATTGAAAGTTGACCTAATTTATCACAATTTGTTCTCAGATTATGGTTTTATATTAAAAATAATAAATAAGTTAATGTAATAAATTTCATATAACTAACATTAACAGATTGTGAGTTAATCCTGAAGCCTCAGTTTTGTTCCTTCAACCATAAATCTTTGTTTTGGTTCACTAAGTTATCTAGCTTCACTTGTATGACAATCAGTGCTATCATTAGCTTTGCATTTGTCTGACTGGGATAAAATACAGACTTTCAAATTTGATAGCTGATTTTGAGAAATTAGGCTAAATTAGTGGTATCTTTGAAATCAGATATTTTGGGAAAATTATAGAATGTGGTTGTTTTTGTACCATTTATTTTTTTAAGAATATAATCATGTAACATCACATAACCCATGCAGTATTCAGTGAGACATTGTGTGTTATTTCTTCAATAACATTTGTAAAAATATCCCCCATTATTTGTAGTTAGAGATGACCCACTAAGGTCGCCATTAGTTATCTTACTGAAACAAATGTCTTATTGTCTTGTTAATGGTATTGCCCTAAGTGGTCAGCAGTGTCACTTGTGTAATTATAATAGGTTTAACCTGTGATGTCTCCTTTTTGTAATACTACCACACAAGTAAAGTCATGTTACAGTATATCTTGTGATCTACTTATTCATTACCTCAAGTTCCTGTTTAAAAATTTGTGGTTGTAAAAAGTTATAAAATATTTTCTTGGATCGTTTTAATGTTGTTTTTACTGTTATTGTATCATTAAACACACACACACACACACACACACACACAGTGTCTACTAGTCCCTGATGACCCATAAAAGACACGGATAATATCGGAATTTAGAATTAAAATCCCCTTTTTTCCTATAAAATAATAATTTCCTTCCCTTCTTAGTGATTTTGTAAATTGCGATACGAAATACCGATAAATAAGCCTTTATACGGAACAAAAAGTAGAATGTGCCTCTGTTAGCTAAAAAATTCAAGTAGGCTTCCAAAAAACTTAATTTTAAGGTTATTATATACCATTTAGTGTATTTCATCGTGGCACTGATATTATGTACGATACCGCTAATGTTAAAGAAATTCAGGGGCACATGTTTTTGTAATACATGTTCCCAAAAAGTCCCTGATTTTTGTTTAAGAGCTGGTAGACATTATAAAAATTATCACACCACTCCACATGCATTACGAGGTTAAAATATATAAAAAAATTTCACATCAAAGATTGTGGTGGTAAGCAAGACTTGCAAACCTCCGCATGTTCGTTACATATTTATGTCTAAAAGATGTTTTAAGATTTAATAGGGCACAAAGTTATTATTGTTAATATGCACAGACCTAACTTCTGTGATCCCATGTGTTTATACTTATATAAAACATATACGAAAACACTGAAGTCATAAAATTTTATAAGTATTGTTCACTTTTTATTTATTTATTTTTTTTTTTTTTTTTTTTTGGTGTTTAACGTCTGACTATTGTGCACACTTGGGCTAATGCAGACGATGGGATGATTTTATAGCGTATGAAAATGCCAAGCCCTCGCCGGGAATCGAACCCGGGTCCTCTGTTCAATTTTTAAGTCAGTAGAGGTATACAAGGATAATTTAAAAAAGTAAGCCTGTTTGTTTGATCCATATTTATTAGTAATATGTAGAACTGTAACTCATAAACATACATAGTTTAACAAAAATAATGGTAATTTTTATTATTAAAGTTAGAGATTACCCGATAACATTTATTTCGTTACTGAGGTCCCAGTGACTTTTTAAATCTGTGAATAACTACCAGTCATTAAATTCAATATTAGTAGAGTGTAATACAATAATAGGGATTTTTGTTTACAACCATACTGCAATGTAATCCCCCTTGCAAACACTTCTGAAATTTGTTCTTTGAATTATACATACCTTGTTACTGATATACACACAACACATAAATTTAATACACTCAATTCCATTCTTAATACAAAATTTAATGTAAATTCTTAACTGTTGGTCCCTAGAAAACTACATTTTTTTCCAATAAGGGACAGTGGAGTAAACATTAGATATGGTTAGCAATATGTAAATACTTTAAAGACAAATATACCAACACGACAAAAAAAAGTACAAATGAGATTAAAACAGCTCACAAATTTAAAAGAATTTTTTAACACACCTCGTACATGAAAAATAACTATGTACTGAACAAATATTGGGAGCTTAAGACTAGAAACAACACTCAGAAATATTGGAAGCGAAACAACACCAATTATTTGAGACATTGATTATCAAATACAATTTGCACAAATCCAATATTTTGGCATTTTAGTCAAAACAAAACTAGTCTACTGTATGCTTAAGCAAGTAAGTCTGGTAAAAAAGTAGTTTTTCAGAAAACTTACTTTTCATATTTGCAGGTAAACCACTGATATCAAGGTCAATTAAATAAATGTATATACTTATTTTTAAAAATACTGTTATATCATTATCTTTGTATTATGTAACTATGGGTATAACATTAATATAAAGAATAATCGTTCATTTTTCTAAACCTTTGCACTTGACTATTCCTTTCGCAGAGAAGTCCGATATATGTATGCCTGTGTTTCATCCCACTGGACACTTGTACAACAATAACATTACTTCAGCTTGACCAGTTCTAGACCGATATAGTTGTGTGTATTAATAAGCAAGAATAATGTATTGTAATGAAAAAATTACATTTAATTAATTAATGCATATTACAGTTATTCATCTTTACAGTACAAGTGTGTGGGAACTTGATTTCTTTTACAAACAAATAGCATTATTTAGAATGCTTAAAAACATAATGCCAAACTAAATATTTGTCTTTTGTGAGAAATTTTGACACGATATCAGGATAATTGCAATGTCCAGTAGTGCCAGATATTCAACCTTAGAACTTTTGGTAAAGTGTAGCATCTGACTACATCCAGAAAAAAATTTATATTGAAAGTATAATGATAAACTAATTTCTTGACTAATTTCCAACTAGCTAGTCTTGCCAATCATCTGTACAAAATAAAGATATTAACCTCTGACAAGTGCACAATTTCTTCACGGAATCTGTGTATTATGGAGAAGGATCACCTACTGATCTGGAGGGATATGGACAGAGAAAAGCAAGAAAGAAGGGTCTTTATTGGGAGGCAAGATCCAAGATAGCGAGTCCACTTCAAAAACTGACACTATTTATATAATCTATCTTTAGAGAGGCTAAAGAAATTGTTCTTTATAATGACAGTTTTTATTTAGAAAAAACCTAATTTTAGTAATCAAACTGCACTTTTATGTATACACTACATTTTTTCATTTTGAGTTTTACTTTCATTTCTTTCCAATGACCATATTGTTTAACAAATAAAATTAAAATGTTTTTCAATTTAAAAAAACTTGTAGCTGACTAAATCTTTTAAATGGTTTTATGTGGAATGTTAATTTGTACACTACTGTATTTCATACTAACCAAAAAACTTTCATTTTGTCTATACTATATAATACAAGGGCAAGTCAAAAAGTAAAGGAAAATTTAAATATAACTCATAATATCTATCAGCTGTTCATTGAAAGTACTGTTTTATTGTTAGCTAATTGTGACTGCCACTTCAAAGACTAATGACAACATAAGTGGTTGAACAAATGATTCTCAATAATCGACAGTTGATAATATTGCACGTGAGTTGAAATGTAAGCCATGACTCAGCATATTCAATCATTTTAGCTTTGCATTGATTTTCAAATTAAACTTTAATAGGTTTAAAATATATTAGTTTTCGAAATATACAACTTCCAAAAAATCTGTGCTCACTGAGTTCCACATCAACTAACTTGCATCCATGAAGACAACCGTTTCAAAGTTTCCCAGAAGCATTTGGAATGTTATGAAAAAGATGCACTTATGAATAATAACTGTTGATAAGATATGGGGTCCATCATTTTGAACGAGAGAATAAGCAATAGAGTTTGGTGTGGAAATATCCTTCTCCCCAAGCAAAAAGTTCAAAACTTAGCTATCTGCACAAAAAGTTTTATGATGACGATATGAAAGATCCAATTTTGGTTGACTTGAAACCTAAAGGTGAAACAATAAATAGTGACTGACAGCTACTGCATTTATTGAAGTCAAAAATCAATTCCAAAACACGTGGTAATCTTTCAAAAGGCATGATTTTGCTTCAGGATAACATTCAACCTCAACGGTTAAAAACATAGTCCTATGCCTTCAAAATCTCGGTTTTCAGCTGTTGGACCACCCTCCATATAGTCCATACCTGACTTCAAGTGATTTTCATCATTTTGGCCCATTAAAAGAACAGTTGCAAGGGAATCATTGATCTGATGAAAAGATCATACAAACAGTGCAAAATTTTTTGAAGATTTGCCAAAAACCTTCTTCCAGGAAGGAATTCAAACGCTGGTTAAAAGATGGACTAAGTGCATAGAAGTAGGAGAGGATTATGTTGAAAAGTAATGCTAGTATCATTTATGGAAATACAATATATAGAATTTTTTTCAATTTCATTTTACTTTTGACACCCTAGTACAATTAGTGATTTTTAAAAAGTATCATTCAGTTGGTTTTTGAGATACCAACTAATACTTTCATTACCAGTACTCAGAAAAACATATCTTAACAAAGTAAAAATTAACAAAAACATATTAAGTTGTCAAGCTATTCTGTACTAAACTTTTTTTAAATAAAGTTTAAAAAAAAATAATGTAATCGGATTTTCAAAATTGAACATGATTAAGAGACTAATTTATAGTAACGTAAGTAACAATGTTTAGACAAAGAGAAAGACCTAAATGATGAAATTTAAAGTTATTTATTTTACACATTTTTTACTGTACTTGTAATTATTAAAGTTTAAACCAAATTATATTACAGACTTAACATACTGTGTTAAAAAAACCAAATTCTATATTCTTCTACACCAATGTAGTGTAAATACATATTGAATTTGAAATACCCTATATATAAAATAAATATTTTATATGTGCAAATAAAGTTTAATAGAGTTGTACAGTTTTAATTTAATTATAACTAGGAACCTTAATTCGCTCAATCACATGTTCTCAGGCTCAACTTTTCTTAATAGCTGCATTCATAACTAAATAGTCATGAAAAAACTATTTAAAAACTGTATTCAAACAAATTTGTTAAGCATTATTAATTTGCCAAAAGTAAGTCTATTTTTTCAAAGATCATTTTGCAAATACTACTCTTACTAGTTCAAATCAAAACCAATACAATAAAACAAGCCCAGTTTACTTAACCTCAAGCTTAGCAATTTAACCTCAAATTTACATGAATACGAATGTAGCTGACACTACATGTTACTGATATTTAAGATAACACATACACAAATATTATTGGTATTTAAGATAACGCATGCACAAATATTTGTTTCAACACCAAATTATAATGCTTATTGTTGTAATCTATGTTATTCCAGAAACACTTACAATAAACATTATTTCTTTCCAAAAGAGTAAATGCAGGAATGTTGATCTAATGCAATGTCATTTACCAGAATTTCATGTTTCAGTATGAAATCCATTTTGAAGACAGTACATAGTGTTCTTGATTTAGTCATTATGTACAACAAAAAAATAGTAAAAATTTCCAATTAAAATGTAAAAAAAACAAAACATCAGAAAGTTTTGTGTAATGTTTCGTGCAAAATTAATTAAAATGAATTCATCAAAAGAATAACGGTGAATAATGAAGTACAGACATTGTATGATGAGTCAGGTGTTGTGGCAAATGTACAGTGTACATCAGAAGGAAGTATTAGTACTTTGGAAGTTGCTGGAAAAAAGAATAAAGAAATAGTAAAAAGGATGGTACTGGATCAGCTGCAAGTGTTGATGACAGTAAATTTATCAAACGGTGATATTTTAAAGGTGATGGGATTACCTTGCGAGGATTTAAACAATAAAATGGTTATCAGTTATACAAGTGCCTAAAATAGTGTTTAAGTAAAAAATCTAGTTTTGTAGCTTGCAAAATTGTTTCCAGAGCTGCTTTCACACTGAGGTAAAATAGCATTAAGTTAATTATTGCCATTTTATTAAAAGGGTCCTCCCATACTTACATTTTATTTTACAATATTGAATTGTTTCTGAAATAGAAAAGTAGTTAAACAAATATTTTCAAAAACAGCTTTAATAATTTTTGTAAAATTTATCAAAATAAATTTATAGTTTAATTTTTACATTCTAGAAATTAAGGCTTAGGAGCTTGGTAGCTTGACAGTACAGTACTCAATAACTGAAATGTCTAAGTCCATGAAAAACAATTCCATTTTTCTCTTTACTAAACTAAAAAGAGTATTAACAAATTAATTTGTACATTATACTATACAAAAATAAAGCAAGTTTACAAAACTATATGTAATTTGAAACTTAATTATATGTATAATAAAAATAAATTTATAGACTATGGCAGCTATTTGAAGATTTCTTTAAATAAAATTTGTACGACATATAATAATACATTTTTTTTTATTGTTCAATTGATTTTCATTTCCACACAGTAAAATTTAAAAAAATTAGAAATGTTTGCCTATCATGTTTTGTTAACGTCTTAACATCCAATATTGTATTACTGAATTTAATTATAAAAATGAATAGGTCCACACTTGATCATGTAGCAGTAATTGATTAATTCTTTTCCTCTAACTGTGAACACAAATTTGCCAACATTTGGAAAAATACAGTATATAGTGTATGCAAGAGCAGCCTACCTTCACTAGTAAAAATATAAAAATTTTAGTGTGTGTGTGTGTGTGTGTAAATTAAGGCAACAAAGTAACACTTAAACTTAGAAAAATACCTAAAATATCCAGAAATATAAATCATTTAGAATTTGAAGTCGACTCCAAATCAAAAGTAACAGAAAATGTTTTTTTTTATCCTATACAAAGTAATAAAATTGTGTTAGTGGTGCCTGTCTCTTTTATCTTTTCTTTCTCGCTGGTAATGTGCAGACGACGATTCCCGATAGCGGTGCTGTGAACGACCATAATCTCTGCGACTACTGTCTCTATGTGAATGATCTCTGTGACGGTCATAATCGTATGGGTGATTGCGTGTATGGCTATGGTGTCCATGAGATCTACTACTTCCATATGTATTGTCCACTTGACTTGGATATTCAACTGGAGTTCCATAGAATGATAAATCAAATCCCTGTGTAGGCAAGCTAGGAGGGATCATCATTTGGCTTCCCATCTGTAAAAGCATATTGAAGTCGGGTTCAAGAGCTAATCCAAGACCGTCAGGTGGAATATTTTTGTACTGCCTGTCATTTGATTGTTGAACTGCATGTAGTTCTCCCCATGAAGTCGGTTCTTTCATACATAGTCTTTTCTCTACAGAAAGAGGCAAATCCTGATAAGATCTGTGGTTTTGTTTTAATAGTAAACCGCGATCAAACAGTTTTGTCTGTGAAAATAAAGCTGCTGCATATGATACAGAAGATTCGTGTTTAAAAGTTATAAATGCGTATGAACGTGGATAACCAGCTGCATCCTTAGGTAACGAGACTTTCTTCAGTGGTCCTGCCTAAACAAAGTTACATTTTAAAAATTTAATGTAAATAACTTCCAATAACATTTTTCTAAATAAAATTAGAAATAATTACTAAACTCTAACCACTTATATAACACCTGGAGGGGGTAAGGTACATTCAACCCTAAAGTACAATCTAGTAATATAATTAATTAAATTATTATAATATTATTAAACACATATAACTTGAAAATACATTACCTATGTTTAAACAAATAGAGAAACAGGTCTTTTATTAACATTAAATAACCAGTTATAGCTTATTCCTCAATCCAACTATTAAATTCTAAATTTGTTAACTTAGTCTCCCAAGCACAGGGATTTCCCAGCTCTAGTGCCTGGTGTGTGCTTACAAAGTCAGGCATGAGTAAATGGGTCTTTAAAATGGTTTTTATGCTTAGTTTATAATAATTTTAAAATAAAGTATTCATTTCATAAATTAATATCCAACTCATAATTAATATAGTGTTAGCCACACTTTATTAATATACAGTATAAAGTGATAATATACAGTATCACTTTGAAATTAAAGTAGGCCTATACTACCAGTGTGAAGTAAAATGAGAATATATGATTAACAAAAATTAATTGTCTCATACAAAACGAATGGCATGCAAATTCTGAAGCAATTGGTCAAGCAAGACTTGTCTGAAATAGTTTTTTCTGATCTATTATTAATCGACAGCATTTCACAAGTCCCTAAGAGTTCAGCAGTTGACAACAAAAAGTTCTTAAGTTGAATACGATTTTCAAAGTAAGTTTTCAACTTTCTTGTATATCCAACTCTTTAACATGTTAATCTATTTTAAGCAAAAATGAAACTACAGCAGTTGCTTGTGACAAATATATAGTAAATAATTACCTTTCTTTCTGTACAATGTTATTTTAAAAGAACTAGTATAAAAAAATGTGTTCTTGGTCATGCTGTTCTAAAGTGATACCACAAATTTTAGATAATAATGGATGTGAGCATAACCAACAATACTTATTTTCTAAGTGGGCTACATGTTTTTTTTTTACAACTGAACAATTTTGATAGTCACAATTATATCTATATCTATATATATATATATATATATATATATATATATATATATATATATATATATATATTATATTATATTATATTATTATATTATATCTATTATTATATTATTATACTTTTTATTATACTTTTATTTTCTAATACTTATTTAGTATAATTTAGTATAATTAGTACTTATTTATATAATATAATTATATAATATACTTATTTATATAATATACTTATATAATTAGTATATTTAGTACTTATTTAGTATAATTTTATTAATACTTATTTTCTAAGTGGGCTACATGTTTTTTTTACAACTGAACAATTTTGATAGTCATTATATTATATATATATATATATATATATATATATATATATATATATATATATATATATATATATATTATTATTATTATTATTATATATATATATATATATATATATATATATATATATATATATATATATATATATATAGAATCGCTAATCTGTAGACTATATAGGAATAGGTACAACAAAAGTTGCTTGGTTAGAGGGATGTAATATTGTTTATTTCAAAATATATTTCGTATTTGTGAAGGCTAACTGACACCAATGGCTAATTAATTGAAATATATATATATATATATATATATTATGTATATATGTATCTCCATAAAAGTATAAATATATGGTATACTTAATTAACGATTGTATGCAATTTTTTAATAGTTCTTTTGTAACATCATTACCATCAACATTGCATGGGGCATGCAGGATTTCATAAATCAAGATAATAGCACACACTGTGTAATCAGTATCTCCATGAGATATATGACATATTACATATATGTCTTATGAGATATATGTATATACTCCATGTATATCTAACATTAGAACACTAACTAGGTCAGTCATAACTGTAGTACTGATTAGATTATTTTTCCAGTAAGATTTTCACACATTATATTATTATTTATAAGCAATATTATTATTAATTATTATACATTTACTGCCCGCAGGGCAGAGCAGACTAATTGCTCATACTGAGAGAATTTAGACATCCCTCATGGACCCAAATCTAACACACACTTACACTTACAACTGCATTTTACGACTAACCCTTTACACTCACACTTACATTTAGGGAGGCGATAATAGCCTCAATGTTCTTTTCGCCTTAATATATATATATATTTTTACTTCCAATTTTAATCATTTAGCTTCATAAATTATTAGCTATCTAAAAACATTTTAATCTAATTTGTCAATCAGTCTAAATTATCAATCTTTGATAGAACCAAAAATGATTCACGAAATAAGAGAACAAACACAAACCTGGAATAAAAAAATAGAAAATATTTGGTTGCAAGAAATAGTTCATGCAAAAGTGTAGTTGTACAACAAGGTATTTCTGTACTTTTGAGTGATTTATTAAAGTAATGGTTTTTGAAATTTATTTTTAATTTTTTACTTTATTATCGAATTAAAAGATATTTACCCGCGAAAGATTAAATTTGATAGGATAAGGTACAATTGTAAGCCATTTTTAAAAGAACTATATTGTGACATCATTGATGTTTACTTTGCACGCAGCATGCTACATTTTCTTATGTAATATTATTATGCCAATGTGACATATTGTCCATGCACGTTATCACATTGTCACTTATTATCTTGTTAATTCTTATTTTATTTAATCTAATTCTGTTCTAATTTATTCTTTTTCTGTTTTAACTCCTTGTTCTATAATCTGTGGCGAAAACTTCGTGCTCATCAAATTTTATAGAATACTACTCTTGAATCTATAATAGACTCAACAACTGAGTCGAGTTGGGTTCTTTTTCTTTAAGAAAAAAGTTTATATTCTTTCCATTATTAAATAACACGCATGAAATTAATAATTTTTGTCACGAAAAACGTTAAATTCTTTTGCAAACAACCAAGTTGATTTAAATACACACACAACAACCAAGACGAGTTAGCTTGTTTTTAAAAAAAAAAGTTTATATTTTTTTATTATTAACAACACATATTTAATTAATTGTTTTTGTGATGAAAAATATGTTATCTACTTTCATAGGTTATGTAGGTTAACTTTTAATTTTCCATTTTTTTTTTTTAACTTCCTGCAGTTTCTATACTTTTATTTTTTGTCTTTTATTCTTTGGGAATGTAATAGTGTTTTGACGAAAAAAATTATGAAAATTGACAGATCACCTGAAAATGCAATTTCAGTGGTGAATCTAACACGGTTCACCATAAAAACATGGTTGGGTGATAAAAACTTTCATTTTTTTTAATACCAACTGATATGATTGTTGGGTGAAAAAGCTATTTTAATTAAACTAGTTACAAGTAATGTGTTCTGATCACTAAAACGATAAATAACCTCTACCTAAAAAAAAAATTACTTATGATCTAACTGATATTGTTGTTGGGTGGTGATCCTATACAAAAGGAGGCAAATCGCAAAGTTCACAACATTTTAACAATGTCCATTACAAGAACAAACTATTAAAAAAGTAATAAACCATTTATTAATGGCTGTCAGAATGTGTAAAGCTTATGAACAGTAAGAACATGTAGTTAATAATAATGTGCATGACCGGTAAATCTGTGTATGAAATTTAATATGTTTGATGCAATGTAAACAGCAATGAAATTATAATATTGTGCCATAAAAAAATGACCTAAAATCATAAGTAATCTTTTAAAAAAAAATTTTCTTTATGCAGTATAATTTTTTTTCAAATATTGATTTTTTAATATTTTTTGTTTTATTTTGTACCTTATTATCTTATTAACACATATTCACCTGCAGAAATTTTTTTTAAAAGATTATTTACGATTTTAGGACATTTTTTATGGAACTATATTGTGACTCATGCATATTACACATTCTGACAGCCATTACTAAATGTTAAAGTTTATTATTTTTTTCATTGGTTCCTTCTTGTAATGAAAACATTGTTAAAATGGTGTCCATTATTAACTTTGCAAGTTGCCTCTTTTTATATTAGGTTCACCACCCAACAAACGTCTGTTAGATGTGGTAATTTAAAATAAAAAAGTTTTTCTTATCAGTTTAGCAATAAAAAACATGTTAAGTAGTTTAATTTAAATAGCTTTTTCACTCAACAACCGTGTTAGGTACTACATAACAACCATGTCAGTCAAATATTGAGCATTTTAAAAAAAAGGTTTTTATATCATTTTAGTGATGAAAAACACATTACTTACTTTCGCACGTAGAAATGTTAAGGTTATGTGGGTCACTTTTATTGTTGATTTTTAACGTACGCCCCATGCTTTTATATTTTGATTTGCTTTTAAGCTTGTAATCAAGTATTTTTAGCTAAAAAAAATATCAAAAAATTGAAAATAACCTACATTGCATATTTACCAAAAAATTATTTTTGTGCGAGTGAACATGTGTTAATTAGATAATAAGGTATGAAATAAAACAAAAACAAAAATGACTATTTGAAAAACAACCTACACTGCATAAATACCACCCTTTTTTAATAACACAAGTCGATTTTCAAAAAATCAGTGTCATTACACAAATTTTTCCACCATTAAATTCAATGTGAAGAATTTACTACCTTTAACATTGATCATTGTTAAGAATGTAACATCTTTTAAGTTAGATCATGCTGTTCTATACCATTACAAACTGTTTAGCCTATCTTGACAGGTTAGGTAGCTGAGAATAACCAACAAAGACTAAATACAAAGTGAAGGATATGACTACAAGTAAACTTTCATGCCTTTCTCATTTTAATGGAAATTTATTTTTGTTATTTTATTCATATAGATTACTTATAACAATTTAGGGTGTGTTACATTAATATTAAATGATTTCAAGACGATACAGTGAAACTAAACTATTTCAAAGTGAGAAAGGTTTTTGTAAGTAGTATAAATTGTTAATTTGTTAGTGTAGACAAA
The DNA here is from genome assembly GCA_022606455.1 of Callitettix versicolor. NCBI lineage: Eukaryota > Metazoa > Arthropoda > Insecta > Hemiptera > Cercopidae > Callitettix > Callitettix versicolor. Next base: position 71,330,465 of record CM040187.1, on the reverse strand, counting down.
CTATAGTTTAATATTATAAGTTATACGGAAATTGCAAGGTTAAAAATTGTTTACGGCTAACTAGCCACTTTAATATTGAAGAGAACTACACTTACTTGTAAAAATAATTCATACAACAACTCTTCTGTTACTCTATTCGATAAATTACCACACCAGAGAGTGTAATCATCACACATTTTTAAAAGTTACAATAATTTTAAATATTATACGATAGCTAAATATTTACTTTGTTTCCACAAAATTTTAATAAACGGATAAAAAAGTTTATAAGGATAAACAATATGAAGTAATAAAGTTAAATCGTAAACAGAAAATTAAACTACTGAACTACTGTAACTATTTCAAAATGTAAATAACTACATATCGAAACACAGTATCTGTTTATCATAGATATGAAAATTTTTGGCATAGATAAAGAACTGAAATTATATACTGCGCAATACCAGTCTTTGTTCCTATTCATCTTAAGTAATGGAGTGTACCCTAATGCCGAAATTCTCGCACTGCCGAAAAGTTAACATCGCCGATAATGTCGGATTTCAACCACATTAGATTTTTATACAAAATTCTCAGTTATATATATACTTTTTAGCTATATATTATTTATTAACTTGTCTTAGGAAAATGTTTATAGTTGTTCCTGTTTTTTATTGAATTTTATTATTTACTTCTGTATTATCTAATTTTTTTTTCTTTAAACATTCCATTATCGCTACAAGGCGATGATAACCTTAACCGTTTTTCGACGCTAAAAAAAGACATACGAAACTACGGAACGTCAAACATGGCAGACTTTTAGGTTAGGGATCTTGACCTTCTGAATCACTAGTCAACAACACTCAATTCGAAGAATTAAAGTAGGTGTTGCCAAGACATTGCATTGATTGTGTCGCACGGAGGAAAATATTAAATTTTTCATCATATATAAGTTTAATGCATCTTTTCTATGACAAATGTTTAGCTTTGGCAAGAGGAGTGAATAGAAAAACAACCTGCCGAACAGGCTGTATGTAACGGAAGTATGGAAAGAAAAAGTAAATGAATTTCGTTTCTCTATTTATACTATTTCGTCTTTTTTCTTCCTCCTTTTCGATTACAGTAGACACATATTATATGATAACGTTGTGTTGATTTGGTTTCGGTATTTTTTTCTTAGTTAAAGAACACGTGCACGTTATAACCGTTTATAATATATTCGAAATTAATATAAACGCTTATAACAATTATCGTTAATACTGCTAGTTCTTAACAACATAATCTGAAACTTATTATAGCCAATCAGCTGTTTAATGAAATCAGCTTACGAATTATTTAAAAAAAACTGATCTTTTACTATAACTACAATAAATAATATATAAGCTATGTTCACGTATTTATTTATTTAAACAAAACAAAACAATATATCTGTAAACATATCTTCAGAATAATTATATATTCAACAAACACATTATTAACAAAAGCTTTGCTTCTGTTGGTAACTCCCTGTGTCCACACGTGTCTTTTTTAGAACTTGATAACCTAACTCGACTCGGTGGTTAAGTGTTTAACTCAGTTACGTATATAAATCGTATTTCATACTGTTCCTAGAATGAAACTTAAGCTAGTATTTTTAACACAAAGTACATGTAGTATTATTCGTAGTACTATAGTTTAAAACGAATAATATTTATTATAAAATTAAAAAAACAACTTTTTGTATCAATGTCCATAACACCGTTAATCAACTTTCTCAGTCTGGTGAATACTAGTACAGGGCTGTATATTTTTTCCAAGATGTACAATTTACAAGGTTAGAGTTAAGTACTCAAATTAATTACAGGTATTTCTCCAAAATTGTGTGGGATTTTTTTTTATTAACCCAGAGTGTTGCTAGCCCTTAAACATTTCCAGGTTGACAAACGGTGAATTTTGTGTGCAAAAATCAAACACCGTGGATATCCGCCATTATCGTTAATGTCACACTTCTCTCCCAGAGAGGCACTTCAGCATTTTCGTGTACTCCTGTTAATGTAAGCAGAGAAACTTCGACATTTTGGTTCACTCCATTTACAGTAGGTTCCATTAAGAAGTTTACGAATTTGAGCCTCCATTATTTTCTTACTTGTCCATTGATCAATTCGAAATTATACATACATTTTAAAGAATGTACATTACTGTACCAGAAATAGTATGTGAGAACTGCATCTGGCTGATGTTTGTAGAAACAAAATGGCAGCCAAAATAATTGTTATCCCTTTTAAAAAATATCACTGTACTGCAGTACTAAATTAGACTGTTGAACTACTAAATTAAACTGTTAAATTACTTTTTTTAATAAAACAAAAACATAACTTAATTTTTTTGTCATTTTATGGGATTAGTTACAAAATAGTTTTTACAATTGAGAAAAAAGCAAAGTGTTCTGCGTGGGCCATTGTTTTTGATAATATTATGGAATCAGTTAGAAGCTAGCCTTTCCAGGAGTCGAACCTTCAACCAAAACATCAGTAATTAAGTGGTAGAATTTGTTGTTAGAAACTGGAAGTGCAGTGAAAAAGTACTCTCGTACGCCAAATCAGAAAAAAAGAAGAACTGGTATGAACTTCAAACATCCGCTCACCATGTAAACACAAATCTCTTAGAAAGGTAGAACTTGAAACTGGAGTTCCCAAATCTTCAGTACAGAGAATTTTTAAGAGAAATAAAATTATTTTTTTCAAAAGTCATCTTGTCCATAATCTACTTGAAGATGATCTGCACACAAGAGTGGAAATCTGTTTTCGCATCATACAGTTTCATGAACATAATTCTTATTGGCATTTGCATATTACTTTCTCAGACGAGTCCATTTTCTAATGCAATGGTGTAGTTAATAGGCATAATCATATATCTATCTATATATCTATATATATATATATATATATATATATATATATATATATATATATATATATATAGATAGATAGATAGATAGATAGATAGATAGATAGATAGATAGATAGATAGATAGATAGATAGATAGATAGATAGATAGATAGATAGATAGATAGATAGATAGATTTTTTAAACACCAATAGCATGCGAACCCAGCAGACGGTTCCCTAAAGAAAACTGTGCTGACACTTACCCTGAATCGTTACCACCAACACAAGAAGAGATCGAGGATCACATACATAGACTGAAAAACAACAAGTCATCCAGAGAGAATGGAACCATTCTCTTCTTCTGAAGAATCTCGGACCGAACTTATTACAGAAATTAACAAATATCATCACGGATATCTGGCGAACGGAAAAATTACCGGATGACTGGAAGTGTGCTCTTATTCACCCCCTACACAAGAAAGGAGACAGAACAGACGTGAACAACTACAGAGGAATTTCTTTACTACAAGTTACTTACTACTTGTAAGTACTCTCAACATGTCTTCTTCAAAGAACACAAAAACAGATAGAATACAGAATTGGTGAGTACCAGGCAGGCTTCCGTCCGGGTCGCTAGTGCACAGAACAAATTTTCAACCTGAAAACAATATTGCAAGTAAAAGCTAAAAGGAATGTCCCAATGATCTGTACGTTCGTAGATTTCAAAAAAGCGTACGATTCCATTGATCGAAAATCTTTGTTTAATATCCTGGAAGAACATGGACTTGATCCTAAAACACTGCGACTGATCAAACAAACACTGACAGGCACAATCGCTAAGGTAAAATTTATGGGGGAAATATCCAAACCCTTCCTGATCACAACTGGAGTTCGCCAAAGAGATTGACTCTCGCCTCTCCTTTTCAATTTGGTGTTGGACAAAGTTATCAGGGAATGGGAGAAAGAATTAAAAATTGAAGGGCACTGGAAATCAGTTCGACTTGGAAGACCTAAGGTCAACACAGAAATCGCGTGCCTAGCTTTTGCAGGTGACCTGGCCATACTCACAGATAATGAAACAAAAGCGATTAAACAGATAGAAGTCCTAAAGGAATGTGCAGAGAGGGTCGGTCTACAGATCTCGTTTAAAAAAAACCGAATTCTTCTGTACAAAATTAAATATTCAAGAACTAAACACAAAATATGGTAAGATAAACAGAGTCAAGCACTTCAAATATCTGTGAGAAATTCTTGAACCCACAGGTGGCGAGAAGGCTGCGCAAAAGGTACGGCTACTGAGAATGAAGATTATAACGCGTGATATCTACAATAAGAGATGTATGTCGACGCACACAAAAATCAGACACTACAACACAGTCATAAAACCGGAGGTATTATATGCAAGCGAGACGCTAGCACTCCACACAAAAGCTACCATGGAGGGTATTTTGAAGGAAGAACGCAAAATCTTGAGGAAGATCCTTGGTCCGAGATTAACAGAAGATGGATACAGGTTGCACTCCCGGAAGACCACAGAGAAGATAACGAACCTGGCAGCAGATATCAGAAGAAGGAGGCTTCGGTTCTATGGATACATCAGTAGACTCCCAACAACGAGACTTGCCAACAGAATCCTTAAGTATATACAATTTGTCAAATCAACAACGTCGTGGATCGCACAAGTCAGAATAGACCTACATGACGCAGAAATAGACTCAACAGACGTTGAAGACAGGCACGCATACTGGAGAAAGATGCTCGGTTGGAAGGTCCCAGAGAATGAAATCCCAAAGAGAGCAGGGGTAAAATGGACGGAGGAGCGGAAGAGAATCCATGGGAACAGGATGAGGGAGGTGTGGAGGATTAGAAGGAACAAGACATGAGTCGGAGTGCTTTGCGTGATCCAACAGGGTATATACGCAAATAATAATAATTATATATATATATATATATATATATATATAATTTCTCAAGTCAACATCTCTTTTTCTCAGCACGTACTATTTGTACAGCATAAATGAGGTATCTTTAGGAAGATTTCTTAACTGGCTTCTGACATCGCAAAACTATTTTGCGCTAAAACTTAACTATTTGTGGAAAATTGTAACATAAAAGACACTTTTAACTGTCACAGGTATAATTGATGTTCATGCGCGGCATCACAAATCAGAGAATATTTTGTATATTTTACGAAACTAACTTATTAATCACGAATATACAATTCCCATTTCAAACGCCTCTTAATGTGCTTAGAACAATTTCAATATTTACTTAAAAGTCATTAAACTTATAGGTTATGTGGCCCTACTGACAGTACCCTATCCCTGCCTGTCGGGACAAGCATTTCGAATACCAAACATACGTTTTGCGCGCTGTTTTTACACAATCATATTTGTGATTTCTCCTTCCATGGTCCATTTATCTATTGTTAATACGGGTATCGTAAAAAATACAAAGTACAATTAAAATATCAAAATACATTTAGAGATTACCAAACATTGACTAGAAGACAGTTACCTATTAAAATTGCGTTTGCTATCACTATAAACAAGTCGCAGGGACAAACACTTCAAAGAAAAGGATTGTATTTACCAAATGCCGTCTTTACTGGCGGACAATTATGTGTAGCCTTTTCAAGGGTAACTAAATCAACTAACATTTTTGTATCCATCAAAGAAAATGAAATACAAAAAGTACGAGAAGATTACATTCTTGCAACAAATGTCGTTTACAACGAGGTATTGTAATGCCCTGTAAAAATTGCTATTAAAAACAATTTATCTACAGTGAAATGTATATACTACAATGACTCAAAAATTTTTGATTATTATTTCAAACCGATCGCTTTTCGATTTATTTTTTAAACATGTTTCCCTTCCTTCCAACTACCGCCCTCACCCCAATGACTACTCTTGTTCAAAAGGCTGTGTTTACTTAAAACTTTCATAGTGCGAATTTCGTACGGGTTTCTCTGGTTGTAATTATTACTACACAACAAACCCTCACGTTCTTGAATAAAAATCTCTTAAATCGAAAGGGATTATTGTAAGGGCCGCTGTCAATGCTAATGGAGTCTTATGACATTTCAGACAATATCATGACAGGAAGTAAGTATGAACAAATTTTAAATGCACATGTATTGCCCCATTTTTCAGTACCTGAAATGGCGCAAGCAATTTTCAAACACGATGGTGTACTTCACTAAGCAAACACAGCCAAGCAGTTATTAAGTGACAACCTTCAAGGGCGTTGGATTGGTCGTGGAAGTAATTTTTTAGATTGGCACCCAGATCTCCTGATTTTACTATGTGTGCCTTTTTCTTGTGGGGATACTTAAAGGGACAAGTGTACACCCATAGTTAGAACAACGATGACGATTTGAAACGTGTTATCAAAGAGGAATTACTTCGGATACCTCAGGAGTTATTTTCAAGATCGTACGATTCATTTGTTTCTTGTTGTTATCAGTGTGTAGCTGTGGATTGTTTCAGTTTAAATAGGTCTGATTTATCAAGTGTTCATTGCTATTTAGTATTCCTTTAATTAGTTTATATCTAATTTTTTTTTTAATTAATAATTAAACAATAAAATTTTGTTTGAAAAAATAACAAAATCGCTTCTATACTTTATTTAAACTTTATTTTGACCACCATTTTGTTCCTTATTTGTTGTAACAATAACAAGATGTTATTTTGGCCACCATTTTGTTTGTTGGAAAACCTTCTGAATTTTCCGGAAAACCTAGTGATTTTTTAAGAAACAAATAATTTTGTATTTCACTATGTTTGAATGCATATTCAACATGCAGAGTTTAATTTGGAATCGAAATTGCATTCTAGTTTTAAGTTTAATTCTCATTAGTTTTTAAGTTGTCGTATTTTTTGGAATGAATTATACAAAAAAGTAAAATATTTTAAAATTAAAACTTTATAAAAAAATTCCAATAGGAGGGCCGTGTGGCAAAATCTGTTTAAAGAAATTGATCTCACGCTCCCTCACTCAATATGACAATAGGCTGTCTATCAAAACACAGCCGATGATTAAGTACGGGTTACATTTACAAAGCCGAGGCTGATAATATTTTACGGACAAGTAAAGACTCAGGAAATGTTTTAGCGGGGATGTATTGGTAGCACTGCGTCGGCATTTCCTTTGCCGACGTAAGTTATGGCCACGTTGTAAAGATTTACTTTTTCAATTTTCTACACATTTAGCTTCGTCTTCTAGTCTTCACCGCGGGAATTTACAACAATAACTTTGTATTACAAATTCAGTATGTACTTGAATGTGCAAGTTTTGCAGGACCTCATTACGCGTAAAGCACGAATTTGTCACTTCTCTTGAACATCTTTCTAACAAGAAGACAAATTTGGGAAGTGTCTAAAAGACCTGTTACCGAATGCACCAACTCTCTCCCTCTAAGTAAAAGTAAAAATTGAGTAACTTTCTACAACAATGCTTCTTAACCAGGACACGAATTAATGAAATTTAAAAGCACACTTAGCAATAATTCGAATAATGCAACTATCTCGAAATTCCTATTATGTGGTTCCTCTTTCCTTTTCCTTTTTTCCTTGTATTTTCCCCCATTTTCCTGTCCTCTTTTACTTCTTTCCTTTCCCTATTGACATCTTCCTTCTTCTATTTTTGCATTTATCTGTTCTCTTTTCCTTTTTCCTTTCTTCTTTACCATTTTCTTTTTTCCATTTCCTTCTGTTTTTTCCATCTTTCTTCCCTTTTTCTCTGTTTCCCTATTACCTCCTTGCTTTTCCCCCTTTAAATTTTTTGTTCTTTTTTCGTTCCCATCTTTACTTTCCCATTTCGCTATTCCTTTTTTCTTTTCATTTATCTTTTTTTCATTTCATTTTCATTTTTATTGTATTTATTCTCTTTCCTTTATATATAACTAACTATATATCCTTTCTTTTCTCTTTTCACTAACTAGCTGCTTAAATTTAGAAGGTACTTTTTTTGTAAAAATAATTCATATAGCAACTCTTCCGTTACTCTATTCAATAAATTACCATAATAATAATAATAATATAACATAGCTAAATATTACCTTATTTGCACAAAATTTTAATGAAACGCCACAAGAAAATTAAGTTCACTATGATACTAAACAAGTGACAATAATACTGTAATGGTTGTAATCTTTTGATCTTGGTTGTTAAAATGTTTGCAATAAAAAACATTGAAATTACTTAATGCATAACATAAGTCTATGTTCCTGTTCCTATTGCTAATGTATTGTGTTGTGTAGTCATATTCGCTTTTAACGTCCGACTATTGTGCACACTTGGACTAATGCAGACGATGGGATGATTTATAGCGTATGAAAATGCCAAGCCCTGACCGGGAAATTTAACCCGGGTCCTCGGAGTGAAAGCCTAGTACGTTATCAAGTAGGCCACAATACTTAGCACTGTATTATTTATTATATTAATATATTTTAGTGCATTAGTACAGTAGTTAGACTATAGTCTTAATAGTAGCAGTAATGTAGTAGTATGTCAATATATTTGAACAGTAAGTGCAATAATATTATACTAATTAATATTAACTACGTGTATAATACTATGCATGTTTCAGATATATATTTATTATTGTTAAATTACGATTTAATAATCCACAAAGCCTGTTATTGTTAACATGTTCATTTGATAGAAAATGTGCAGACCTAACGCCTGTAATCCCTTGTATTAATATTTGCGTAAAACAAGTATAAAATCACTTAAGTCTTAAAATATTTCAATAGTATTGTTTGGTTGTTCAGTCATTAAAAGTTAACAAGGATAATTTAGTATCCTCTTAAAATGATGAGCCTGATTGTTTAATCCATATTTATTCGTAAATTGTAGAATTGTAACTTATACTTTAACAAAATTATAGTAATTCTTATTGTTTACATTTACACACAAACAATACACGCACACGCACGCACGCATGCACACACACACACACACACACACACACACACACACACACACACACACACACACACACACACAAACACACGCGCGCGCGCACACACACACACACGCGCACACACACACACACACACACACACACACACACACACACACATACCCTTTTCTATTCTCCCATGCCTTGTTACCTTATTCCTTTTCTTTTATCACTTTTCTTTTTCCCTTTTTCCTGTTTTCCTGTTACCTTTTTCCTTTACTTTTTTATTCCCTTTTTTCACATTTTACAAGGCAGAGTCTATTGCTCTTGTATCGGATCGGCATAGCCACCCATGGGGTGAAAAGCGGTCCGTGCAGTCTTTATTCCAAAGCCGGGTCGAGCGTCATATGCTCGCATTTTGAAAAATTTGCAATATTTTTGGATACAGAACGGTAGTGAATTAGTGCAGTAGTACATTAATATATATATATATATATATATATATATATATATATATATATATATATATACACACATACATATATACCGAATAGAGAGTGGCATATTGTAAGATTGTACATTAGTGTAGTACAGACAATAATATACAGTGTGTCGCACGAAGAGGTTTACGCATTTGATCCTCCATTATTTTCTTATTCCTCCATGATAAGTTTGAAATCTACATACATTTTAAATAAGGTACCAGAAATAGTATGTGAGAATTGCATCTGGTTAATGAAAATTGAAATTTTTATAATATAATTTCCATTGGAAAATGAGCCGTAGGTAATTCCATGAATGTAAGATCTAGACCCGGTACCTTGAATTGAGCACCAGGATTGTGTCTTAACATATGGAACACTTTTTGGGGGTAGCTACAAATGTTTTATATATATTTATATGTTATAAAAAATTAAAAAGTTATTTAAAACTTAAACAAGTACTACTTCGGGCGCCATTGTATAACATTAAATAAGTTATAAAAATGTATTCTTTAATTTAACATAATCTTTAAACTGCCCCGATTTGGAAGCCAACTTATGACATAAAATTTATACATATGAGTGATATAATTTAACAAAAAACAAGACTGACTTTTGATGATAACCAAATAATTTATTCATTTAACTTAACGCAAAACTTTAAATAACATTAAAACTTAACATAACTTTAAATACAGTACTCTTTATGTTTGCTGAGATTTTTACAAATTATTAATACTTGCTTTAATATTATACTACTGTCCATATAAATTTATTTTTTTAAATTGCCAACATTTTCAAATTTTTAATTTATTTTATATATACTCAAATCCTTTAAATTTATAAATGTTTGCTCAATAATTTTAATGCCCGGGATCTTTAAATACAGTCATAAGGTAATTAGGGTTCTTCAAATTTTCCTGGTAGTTACTTTACTTCTGTTAATCTTATTTGTATTATACTATTGTCTTTATATGTAATGTATTTGGAAATTACAGTTGATCTGCGATTGATGCTGAAGTTGCTGGAGTAAATGGATGGCATTGGAGGTTCTTATTCTCGATGCTAATGAAGTAACCGATGATTAAAACACACACATACTGTGGCGACAATTAATACAAAAAAGGAACTTTAACACTTGGCTAATTTCTAATTAGACGAACCACTTTTGTTCTAAACAAAATTATTAATTAATTATTATTATGACTTTTAATAAAACTCAAGACTTAGATACAGTATTTGTCTACCATACTCCACTTACAATAAATATTTGTTTTTAAAAAAACCTCTCCCGGCTGACTACATGGTGCTAAAGACCTCTCCCGGCTCACTACATGGTGCTAAAGACCTCTCCCGGCTCACTACATGGTGCTAAAGCCCTCTCCCGGCTCACTACATGGCGCTAAAGCCCTCTCCCGGCTCAATACGTGGTGCTAAAGCCCTCTCCCGGCTGACTACATGGTGCTAAAGCCCTCTCCCGGCTCACTACATGGTGCTAAAGCCTTCTCCCGGCTCACTACATGGTGCTAAAGCCCTCTCCCGGCTGACTACATGGTGCTAAAGCCCTCTCCCGGCTCACTACATGGTGCTAAAGCCTTCTCCCGGCTCACTACATGGTGCTAAAGCCCTCTCCCGGCTGACTACATGGTGCTAAAGACCTCTCCCGGCTCACTACATGGTGCTAAAGCCCTCTCCCGGCTCACTACATGGTGCTAAAGCCCTCTCCCGGCTCACTACATGGTGCTAAAGCCCTCTCCCGGCTCACTACATGGTGCTAAAGCCCACTCCCGGCTGACTACATGGTGCTAAAGACCTCTCCCGGCTGACTACATGGTGCTAAAGCCCTCTCCCGGCTCACTACATGGTGCTAAAGCCCTCTCCCGGCTGACTACATGGTGCTAAAGCCCTCTCCCGGCTCACTACATGGTGCTAAAGCCCTCTCCCGGCTGACTACATGGTGCTAAAGCCCTCTCCCGGCTGACTACATGGTGCTAAAGCCCTCTCCCGGCTCACTACATGGTGCTAAAGCCCTCTCCCGGCTGACTACATGGTGCTAAAGACCTCTCCCGGCTCACTACATGGTGCTAAAGCCCTCTCCCGGCTGACTACATGGTGCTAAAGCCCTCTCCCGGCTCACTACATGGTGCTAAAGCCCTCTCCCGGCTGACTACATGGTGCTAAAGACCTCTCCCGGCTTACTACATGGTGCTAAAGACCTCTCCCGGCTCACTACATGGTGCTAAAGCCCTCTCCCGGCTGACTACATGGTGCTAAAGCCCTCTTCCGGCTCACTACATGGTGCTAAAGCCCTCTCCCGGCTGACTACATGGTGCTAAAGCCCTCTCCCGGCTCACTACATGGTGCTAAAGCCCTCTCCCGGCTCACTACATTATGCTAAAGCCCTCTCCCGGCTGACTACATGGTGCTAAAGCCCTCTCCCGGCTCACTACATGGTGCTAAAGCCCTCTCCCGGCTGACTACATGGTGCTAAAGACCTCTCCCGGCTTACTACATGGTGCTAAAGCCCTCTCCCGGCTCACTACATGGTGCTAAAGCCCTCTCCCGGCTGACTACATGGTGCTAAAGCCCTCTCCCGCCTGACTACATGGTGCTAAAGACCTCTCCCGGCTGACTACATGGTGCTAAAGCCCTCTCCCGGCTCACTACATGGTGCTAAAGCCCTCTCCCGGCTGACTACATGGTGCTAAAGCCCTCTCCCGGCTCACTACATGGTGCTAAAGCCCTCTCCCGGCTGACTACATGGTGCTAAAGACCTCTCCCGGCTTACTACATGGTGCTAAAGCCCTCTCCCGGCTCACTACATGGTGCTAAAGCCCTCTCCCGGCTCACTACATGGTGCTAAAGCCCTCTCCCGGCTCACTTCATGGTGCTAAAGCCCTCTCCCGGCTGACTACATGGTGCTAAAGCCCTCTCCCGGCTGACTACATGGTGCTAAAGCCCTCTCCCGGCTGACTACATGGTGCTAAAGCCCTCTCCCGGCTGACTACATGGTGCTAAAGCCCTCTCCCGGCTCACTTCATGGTGCTAAAGCCCTCTCCCGGCTGACTACATGGTGCTAAAGCCCTCTCCCGGCTGACTACATGGTGCTAAAACCCTCTCCCGGCTCACTACATGGTGCTAAAGCCCTCTCCCGGCTGACTACATGGTGCTAAAGCCCTCTCCCGGCTGACTACATGGTGCTAAAGCCCTCTCCCGGCTCACTACATGGTGCTAAAGCCCTCTCCCGGCTGACTACATGGTGCTAAAGACCTCTCCCAGCTCACTACATGGTGCTAAAGCCCTCTCCCGGCTGACTACATGGTGCTAAAGCCCTCTCCCGGCTCACTACATGGTGCTAAAGCCCTCTCCCGGCTGACAACATGGTGCTAAAGCCCTCTCCCGGCTGACTACATGGTGCTAAAGCCCTCTCCCGGCTGACTACATGGTGCTAAAGCCCTCTCCCGGCTGACTACATGGTGCTAAAGCCCTCTCCCGGCTGACTACATGGTGCTAAAGCCCTCTCCCGGCTGACTACATGGTGCTAAAGCCCTCCCGGCTGACTACATGGTGCTAAAGCCCTCTCCCGGCTCACTACATGGTGCTAAAGCCCTCTCCCGGCTGACTACATGGTGATAAAGCCCTCTCCCGGCTGACTACATGGTGCTAAAGCCCTCTCCCGGCTGACTACATGGTGCTAAAGCCCTCTCCAGGCTCACTACATGGTGCTAAAGACCCCTCCCGGCTGACTACATGGTGCTAAAGCCCTCTCCCGACTCACTACATGGTGTTAAAGACCTCTCCCGGCTCACTACATGGTGCTAAAGCCCTCTCCCGGCTCACTACATGGTGCTAAAACCCTCTCCCGGCTCACTACATGGTGCTAAAGACCTCTCCCGGCTGACTACATGGTGCTAAAACCCTCTCCCAGCTCACTACATGGTGCTAAAGACCTCTCCCGGCTGACTACATGGTGCTAAACCCTCTCCCAGCTCACTACATGGTGCTAAAGACCTCTCCCGGCTGACTACATGGTGCTAAAACCCTCTCCCGGCTCACTACATGGTGCTAAAGACCTCTCCCGGCTGACTACATGGTGCTAAAGCCCTCTCCCGGCTCACTACATGGTGCTAAAGACCTCTCCCGGCTGACTACATGGTGCTAAAACCCTCTCCTGGCTCACTACATGGTGCTAAAGACCACTCCCGGCTGACTACATGGTGCTAAAACCCTCTCCCGTCTGACTACATAGTGCTAAAACCCTCTCCCAGCTCACTACATGGTGCTAAAGACCTCTCCCGGCTGACTAAATGGTGCTAAAACCCTCTCCCGGCTCACTACATGGTGCTAAAGACCTCTCCTGGCTGACTACATGGTGCTAAAACCCTCTCCCGGCTCACTACATGGTGCTAAAGACCTCTCCCGGCTGACTACATGGTGCTAAAGCCCTCTCCCGGCTCACTACATGGTGCTAAAGACCTCTCCCGGCTGACTACATGGTGCTAAACCCTCTCCCGGCTCACTACATGGTGCTAAAGACCTCCCGGCTGACTACATGGTGCTAAAACCCTCTCCCGGCTCACTACATGGTGCTAAAGACCTCTCCCGGCTGACTACATGGTGCTAAAGCCCTCTCCCGGCTCACTACATGGTGCTAAAGACCTCTCCCGGCTGACTACATGGTGCTAAAGACCTCTCCCGGCTCACTACATGGTGCTAAAGACCTCTCCCGACTCACTACATGGTGCTAAAGATCTCTCCCGGCTGACTACATGGTGCTAAAACCCTCTCCCGGCTCACTACATGGTGCTAAAGACCTCTCCCGGCTGACTACATGGTGCTAAAACCCTCTCCCGGCTCACTACATGGTGCTAAAGACCTCTCCCGGCTGACTACATGGTGCTAAAACCCTCTCCCGGCTCACTACATGGTGCTAAAGTCCTCTCCCGGCTGACTACATGGTGCTAAAACCCTCTCCTGGCTCACTACATGGTGCTAAAGACCTCTCCCGGATGACTACATGGTGCTAAAGACCTCTCCCGGCTGACTAAAATGTGCCAAAGACCATTCCCGGCTGACTACGTGGTGCTAAAGACCTCGCGACTTCTCTGAATCACTTCCTTTATCAGTTTCTCAATGACACAATACCATTACGTTATGTCCAATAGCAGCACGTGTGTCGTTCAAAACCACAAGTTAGAACGTAGCTTTCTTATTTTTGAAACTTAACCATCACCAACGGTTTCAAGAAAACTGTGTTAATTCCTAACTAACTAGTTGAATTTATGGCGTTGTTGATTGGTAGTGTTCATGCCGAAAAAGGCTCTCTACGTGTCAAACTCTAATTTCAGTTCATTCCATTGCCATTGTACGACAACTGATTTACGATTCACACATGTTACCCCGGCACACTCTAATATTTTACAAAATTTTGAAGACTAACTTTCTAATCATAATACAGAAAATGTCATATAGATTTCTAAACCTAGCTTCAATACTAACGTATCGTTATAATATATAAACATATATATATATATATATATATATATGTGTGTGTGTGTGTGTGTGTGTGTGTGTGTGTGTGTGTGTGTGTGTGTGTGTGTGTGTGTTGTTAGCACTACAATATTAGAGTATTAGTACAGATAAAGGTGTATAGTATACGTGTTAATATTCTAACGTCCAAAATTTTACTCCGATTTTATTCAAACTTATTAAAATAAGTGTGATGAGTTTGTTACCCAATGAAATCTGTATAACCGTATAAAAATGACAACCATTCCTCATTTTTAAAAAGTCATAACGTTTTTCTTTTATACTTTTTTGAAAATCCGATCCTTGATAGTCCTTAATAACTGTATAATTGACCCTTAAATTTTTAAAATCCATTGAAAATATATTAAAATGAATCTGATTGCAGTCAGCGTTCATATTTGTATTGTAAATGTATTTTTAAAAATTTTAATTTGTGCAGATTAACGTTGATTACGATAACAACAACAGATTTTCAAAAGTGTTTGATAAAAGAATTATTGTAAAATTGAAACTATTATATACGTGGTAATGGAAATTTGCTTCCATTAGGTCAGCGAGCAGAGGTACCCCGTCTTTGAGGCAGCCTAAGCCCCCCGAAACGTCACAGACTTATTTGTGCTAAGGGTGGTGTTATTGTGGGAACGATTTGTAGTACAGGCAGTATTTGCCGTTGACCCGTTTATTGTTAAAATCTTTACAGGGTAATGAGAAACTCTTCAAGAACACTGGAACTTTTAATGAAATTCTAAGGCGCGAAATATATAACTCAGCAAAATTTGATTACGGCTGCAAAACAAATAACAAATTTCCCCATAATAACCGTTCATTATTACCTTTATATTTCACATTCTTGACAAATTACAACAATAAATTTTAATAATAAGTATAATTCGAGCGTCATCGAGTGCACAATTTCCAAAGCTAGGAAGTTAAAGATTAAATGTAGCCAGTAAAAACTAAACTTTAATGTAAACTTTCAATAAACAAGGAATATGCCCTTATTTTCAAAAAGGTAGCTTTATAAATAAAGTCAATTATTTTTCAAATTGAATTGAATTGTTTAAATCGTTATCAAGTGCCAAAACAAAATGTATCACCATTCCTCATAAATATGAAAAACAAAAATCAAGAAATCGCCTTGCTTTCATAATACTTTGCTTAAATGTTTGCCACATATGAGAGCTTTATTTATAATTCAAGCCTCAGGGGGTCACAAATTGTGTGTGCAAACTTGTACTTCCTGGCAATCCCAGGTATTCTAGCTGTATCTGACCTTCGGGTTAGAGCCCTTCATCCCAAGCCAAGATGGGACAGCTTAGCTTAATTAAATATGCGGAGTCTGGACACCAGATGACGTCTAGATTTACTTTAGCGTTACGGTTGCTTGAGGGGATCTGTACGGTCGGGTATTTATCTGGATGGCTGGAAATAATCTTTAAAACCCAGAAAAGGCAAAAGTAGACCTAAGGAGAAAAAATAGCATGAAGGGGCTGTATCTGGAACCCATAAGCAGCGAATTGCAACAGACTGTATGTACGCTAGCGGACCTAGCCAATATGAAAGAGGACGTTAAACATCAGAGGTTTGAAGATGTACGGACGTATATCAGGAGCGCAAAAGTACAAGGAGGCGGTAGTAAAGGAGCTTCTAATGGATTATACACGAAGAAGACCTCCCAGGGGTCAAATCTTGGAGAGTAACTAACATTGAACTGTAATCCAACCTAATCTCATTAGGAAATACGTGATATAACTCGAAAATTTTATTAGGGCTGTTAAAACAAATAGCAATTTTCCCCTAATAACTATTCTGTATAACCTCATTGAACTATAATCTAAAAAGTTACTTGCACAATAGGCTATTTGACCGCAGTGCCGCCAAATCTCACAACAACAAAATTAATGTTTATAATTAAAACCCGTATAACAGATTAGGAATACAATTTGTGCGTGCCGTAAATAGAAACAAATGAAAACAAGCTCGACTGCGACACTGGCGGATTTGTGATTTGGTTTGGCTCTAACATAAGGGCTTCTAAATATATACTTTTTAATTCAAAAAATGGTCTCGACGGTAAACTGTATGTAATAATATATCGAAATCGGTCAATTTGTGTAGACTCCGATGAAGGGCACATACACATACAGGCGGACAGGTATGGAATTTTGAGTGCTGAAAACACGAAAGCAGATATATTACACATAGGTAGTATAGTAGTAGCCCATACTTTGTCAGTCAAAATCGAAAAATAAACTACTGCGTGTAGTGACAAGCGTAAACAAATTACAAATCACAAGTAACAATAACAATAACAATAACAATAACTTCCATCGGCATTACAATTTTCTCTTAATTCTGTATAAAGACTTCTTTAAAATATTTGCACACTTTAATCTCAGCCAAACGCTACCATAGGATTCGGCCGTCTATCTGATGACGTCACACTCTGTAACGTAAATATGCATATTAAACCCCCCGGTAATATCAAAGGACCGGCTGTACAATATTGCTTGCCAGTTCCGGTTGTATGGACACACTTTGACGAGCGTTTCCGGTCAGGTACACATACATCTGTAAATGGCTCGTTAACCTAACAGAATTAACATGTAATATAGCCGTCAGGTGTAATATTAACATAGGTGTGCAGATGCACTGCGCATGTTAATTAGTTGGTAATTAGGCAACGTTGTTAGCGCAAGCGAATGTTAATTTTATAACGTTAATTATTATAAAGCGATATTTACAATTATTTACAGAACTTGGATATTATGGCCAAACCCTCTACGGCCAACCTCCGACCAATTCCGTCTGCAATATACTCAAAGTTTTAATCAATACGAAATACACATAATTGATTTAATCATAAACTTCCAAATACATAATTTAAAAATACGATTAACATTCGAAGTTTTAAACAAATCATAACCCTGTCTGAATTTTCACAATATAATTACCAAACATATAATTTAAAAATACAATTAACATTCGAAGTTTTAAACAAATCATAACCCTGTCTGAGTTTTCACAATATAATTACCAAACATATAATTTAAAAATACAATTAACATTCGAAGTTTTAAACAAATCATAACCCTGTCTGAGTTTTCACAATATAATTACCAAACATATAATTTAAAAATACAATTAACATTCGAAGTTTTAAACAAATCATAACCCTGTCTGAGTTTTCACAATATAATTACCAAACATATAATTTAAAAATACAATTAACATTCGAAGTTTTAAACAAATCATAACCCTGTCTGAGTTTTCACAATATAATTACCAAACATATAATTTAAAAATACAATTAACATTCGAAGTTTTAAACAAATCATAACCCTGTCTGAATTTTCACAATATAATTACCAAACATATAATTTAAAAATACAATTAACATTCGAAGTTTTAAACAAATCATAACCCTGTCTGAGTTTTCACAATATAATTACCAAACATATAATTTAAAAATACAATTAACATTCAAAACTTTAAATCACTTATAACGCTGTTTCACAACATAAATAAAAACAAAGTTTAAAAAAACAATTAGTGGCGGGTATAACAACACAATTGTGTGTATTCCTCGCGGTTAAACACATAAATATTTCAATTTAAAAAATTAAAGTATAATTTAATTAGAAAGTACAATTCTTAGGAACAGGGAGAAGGCAATGTTGAGGACAACAGAACTAAGTCCTGAAAAGAGACTTAGAAGAAGCAGAAAATACAATTTAATAATGATTTATTTGTTATTTACTTTCGTCATATTAACGACATTAAACGAAACTTGAACTGAAATAGCATTATCGAAGGAAAAGCTATGCTGCACAAGAATCTGCATAGAGAACAATAACCCACACCGTCGGTATCAGCAGAACGTAAAAATGTTTTTGTTGATCTTATGTTTTTATAAAGTAGATATATTTGTTTTCATCTATAATTAAATTCCAAGAAATAGTCCTGCACGTTTCGCTCCCCCTCCCTCCAACCTACCCTCGCTGTTTTCCGGGAAAACAAGACCGGGAAAGCTCAGCTCAGTTCGCGGAAAACCTTACCAGAAATTACGGTAACAGTTCCTGGAAAATTCGGCCTGCCCGTGTGTTATTGATTCCGGGTGGAAGGAGGAAGAACGAATATAACAAAATATTGTTGATAAGTTTTACTTTATCGTTATGTATATACGATGTATGGTAATCCTGAGAAAATGGATTTTGGTAAATTATTATTGCTAAATAAGCTAATAAAGTGGCCGTCGTTGTAAGACCCAGTCCCAAGACCTTGAAATGAGCATCGATCCTGACCTCCAATTGCTTACGAATTGCAACAAATAACATGTGGATCACAAGGCTAAGACCCTATAAACTTAGTTAATATCACTATATTACACAAAGCTCGCTCATGTTGGATGCACAGCAGTTTCAGGATTGGATTTACTGCACCACATAAAGGTAGTTTCTTGATTCTTTCTTCCATCCTTAATGATTATACCTAACCTCCGTGTAAGGGTTGTAATAACTAAGTCAATTACTCCACCCCGCACAACACTACCCTTGAAATGCTGCTATGAAGGAAAACCCTCCATTACAAGTTATTGCTTCATTTATTTAAAGCTTAGTCATTTTTATTGTTCAATGATCGTAGGGCAATTTTGGAAATTTTATATGTCCTGGAAAACTTTGTAAACATAATAATATGTCATGGGCACTATAGAAACTTCTTAATTTGTTCTGAAAACATGTTTGTAAACGTTTTAATTTCTATATATCTAATATGTAGTAACATGTCCTTAAAAAAGACATGTACTTACAATTTTTTCTAAAATGTTTAGTTACTTTTCAGTAATTAAAAACTTTAGTTACATTTTCAGGGTAAACTGTTTTCTTGTTTTAAGTCTATATTTCGTGTTCGCGTGTGTGTGTGTGTGTGTTGTGATGTTTGTGTTGGGGTATTTGTGTTGTTGTTTTTGTGTTTACATTTGATATTTATTGTGGTATTGTAGTATTTTGTTGTGGTCTTTGTGTTCTTATTATGGTGTTTATGTTCGTATTGATGTGTGTCTGTAGGTGTATGTGTTTTGTTAATGTTCGGGTTTGTGTTGTGGTATTTGTGTTTGTATTGTGGTGCTTTTGGTGTAGTATTTGTGTTCGTATTGTGGTGTTTGGGTTCATATTGTGATGTTTGTGATTGTATTGTGGTATTTGTGTTCATGTTGTAGTGTTTTTATTGCAGTCTTTATGATCGTGCTGTGGTGTTTGTGTTCGGTTCGTATGTGGTGTGTACAATGTGGTGAGTGTGTGTGTTGTGCTGTTTGTGTTGGGGTATTTGTGTTCGTATTGTGGTGTGTGTATGTTTTATGATGTTTGTGTTGTGGTATTTGTGTTTGTATTGTGGTGCTTTTGTTGTGGTGATTGTGTTAGTGTTGTAGTGTTTTTGTTGCGGTCTTTATGTTCTTGTTGTGGTGTTTGTATTCGTGTTGTAGTGTTAATATTGATGTGTGATCATAATGTGGTATTTGTGTTCATGTTGTAATGTCTTTGTGGTGGTTTTTGTGTTCGTATTGTGGTATTTTTGTTGTGGTTTTTGTGTTCATATTGTGGCTTTTGTGTTCGTATTGTGGTGTGTAGTGGGGCGTTGGCACTTTAGTGTTTGCAATTTATACTAAAAATACTTAATTTATGCAGATTTTGATGGAAAAAATAGATTTTAAAATAAATTGTAGTGAAAAAAAATTGTTATGCGATCTAATACGCTTCTAATACGGAGCTGCGTGCCGCGTTGTATTTCTATTTCAATTAATAATAGACCTATGTTAGTATTGCAGTAATAATAATAATAACTCACAAATAATAAAACGATGTTCTGTATATAACAAAACAGCTATAACAATACCGGCTTATTTACAACTGTACCAAACTTCTTAATTACCAGTCTCACAAAATTACATTCAAACTTGGAAAGAAAATGGCGTCTGATAAATAAGAATTTAATTTGATAAATTAGACGGAGAAATGACAAGTCCAACGGACAATAAAAGTATTAAGTTGATTAAGGGATGAAAATTAAAGGATGCAGTTGATTGTGTAACTTTGAGTGAATACAAAGGATGACTTTGATGAATTATTTTACAGATGGGAACAAATACGAGTTTAAGGAAACAAACATGACAAGTGTCCTCAAAGTTGTATCATTGATATGATGAAAGCTAATTTGTAAAACGTGTACGAGTATTTTTAGTCTTCGATTTAAAAAAATCTGATTTGAGTATCATGATATAAGTTAAAATCAGCATAAATTATTATATAAATTTTTAAATTATGCTTAAACTACGAAATGAACGCAGTCCGCGGTTAGATTTAGTTTCACGGTTCTGTTCTGAACCTAGCGTCAAGAAAACAGAAAATTCAGCCTAATTTTTCAAAACCGATACACAAGACTTTACTGAAATTTTGGTAATATTTGAAAAATCTTATCTTAAATTATTGTAATTAATTTAAAATAAAACAACTTCGCAGTTCGGCAATAAAACTACGGCGGTGGGGGATTATTTTCGTTTTGAACACTTTCTGGTTATATTTTGCTAAAACCGTGTGAACCAATTTTAAGGAAAACAAATTTTAACAGTTTTGTTTTCAAACAAAATGTATAAAAAACGTTTTTTAGATTGAAAAAAATATCCCGAGATAAGAGAATTATTAATTGGGAATTTAGCGGAGTCAACATGCCACATTTTGTCAAAATCGGTTTATTAGCAATGTGCACTGAAGTTAAATTGGTAAATGCAGTTAAAGTATAATCTAGTTGAGCCTACAGCTGCACACAGTAAATATTAGGCCACTAACACTATAATTTACATACCTTGTAATTAATGTTAATAAATGTAACATCTCCCAGAATAAGGTAATAAAAAAAGCCATAAAATTTCTAAAAGAACACAAATTGCACGTTTTTTAATTGGTTTTAATTTCCTCTCCGGCATAAACACAAGGGTGAACTAATACCCGAGTTTATTGCCGTAATCTCTACAAAATAACATGTTAAGTTGGCTGCCCTGCGCACAATAATGGTTAAATTCAAGTTGTTCCGTAAAAATAATTTTTAATGAGAAATATTTCAAAATTGTAGGTGTCAGATTTGCCAATAATGTAATTACTAAAAATTTAATTTTGCATTTGAAGAAATTATTGAAGTGACTACTTCTTTTGGAAGGGGAAAACCTTCGTTTTGCAGATATGCCAGAATCTTATATATGTGGACTTGAAGTGACTACTTCTAAACAGCTGATTTCGTATAACAGCTGTTGCTTCAATATTATTTCAACTGAGATTATGTTTATTTGTTTATATAATTTACATTTCGAATATAGGGCTTATATATTGTGCATGTGCATATATATATATATCCCCCAAGGTGCAGACTATTGAGAGGATTTAGACGTCCCTCGCGGTACCCGAGTCTAGCACATACTTACACTTACAACTTTAACACTTTACTCTCACACTTACATTTAGGGAAGCGATAATAGCCACAATGTGCTTTTCGCCTTAAAATACACACACGCGAGCGCGCACACACACTCACGCATGCACACACATGAATAGGGGAAATAAAAATTTAAGTCAAATGTTAATAGTTTTATATTTTTATTAATTTTAAAAATTATAGTGTAATTTTAAATATTAGCCTAAATTTGTGTAGCTAAATTATTTAATGAATTTAACTATGACAATTTTTGAATCTCAAAATCACAAATATTATATTTATTATTATACTTAGACTATTAAACCGCTCTCTGTATGCATCTTAACTTTTTTTAAAATAATTTAATCATAATAGTGAAAAAGTACACAGTCAGGCATGCCAAAAGCAGTAGTCACTTTTGTCGACCAGTCTCGCAACTGCCTAAAAAAAAATATTGGAATTATTTCTATGCATTACAACTTAAAAAAACAAGGAAATTGTTGTTTCATTTTAAAAAAATGTCACTGTGGCTTATAGAATTATGTTCACACATTAAAAACGTTTAATGAGAATAATCTTTAAATAAAACGCCTACGTTCGAAAAATTAAAATTTCCATTTAGGGAATATTCTCTTTAAATATTGTCAATATAAGGAAATTTTGTTAAAGAATTATTCTTTTTAAATGTTTCATATCTAAAGACATTTTGTTTAATTATCATACTCTTTATTGTTAAATAAGATTTCCTTCATTTGTTAGTATTTAAAGTAACTAGTCACTAAATGAAATATCATTGTTTATAGATGGTAGTGATTAAAGTAAACGTCTTTAAATAATTTGTACATAAAATTTTCTAAATTGTTGCTTAAAAATATTTACATTTTAGCAACATTTACAGAGACAGAACTTAAAACAGCGCTGGAGCACTGGAGTAGAAAAAATAATTTTCAAGAAATCCTAATAATTAGTAAACATAAACAAACATTAAACCAAACATAAAAATACTTATTGTAAGTTAGCAAGATTGAATGAATATTTGGAAAAATGTTTCGGAAATATTCCGTGACAGTTTTGACTTAATGTAAGTAAACAGTGTAAAAATATTAGCGTAATATAACCATACATAACCATATTTTTGTTTGAACGTACAATATCGAAGTTATTTTTAACGTACCTCGGAGATTAAATTTTTATAAACTTTAAACTTGCATTAATGGCCTTACATTTTCTCCAACCAAGAAATATTAATTCTGTATCACTAATCTTACTCCATGTTATTACAAACTCAAATTTTACTGACAAAGGAACATTAAATAAATACAAGATTGCCGGGACATTTACGTTGTTAATGTTGGCTATACTGGGACTAAATTCTCCTTAGATTTCATTTTGACCGAGTCGTTACAGTTAACGATACCGTAACGGTTTCATCATCTTAGTACTTTAAGACTGTAACTGAGGTTACGAGGAAATTTCATATAGCGGTTCACGCTAAGAAATGTTATGGCAAGCACAAAATTAATGTTAAATAGTGCAAGAGTATCGCGTAACTAAACTTCAGGGACAATCATCTGTGCCTTGCCGTTCTTCATTTATCTACTGTTGGGTTAGATCACTTCATTACAAGCCAAGCCAAGACGGAACAAGTACGGGCTTGTACTTATACGTCCAGACTTAATCTAGCCTTACGTATGCTTGGGGGTCTCTGTACGGGTGAGATTTGTATGGTTGGAAACAAACTTTCAAAGCCCAGAAACCTTAGATATTTGGCTAAAGTACACCGACAGAGTTAAAAATAGCGTAGGTTGAAACTGCGCCGCAACTAACTCCGAGCAACCCATGAGCAGACTGTAATAACGCTAGGCCCCTAAGCAATCTGCAGAGGAAGACGTGAGAGATGGGTCTTGTCCCAAATCAGACTTTGTAGATGTACGTTTATCGGGAGCGCAAAAGCGGAAGCTGAAAAGAGAGGTGGCAGCAGCAAAGGGGGTTCTAATTAAACCTAAAAGCAGAAGACCTCACCGAGATCAGAAGACCTTCAGCCTTTACTGAGTCTGAGGATGAACATGAACTAGATAGGAATATACTAGAAAGAAAACTTGTGTAGGTTGTGCAGGAAAGAAGAGGAAATTGCAGGCCACATAACATACGATTGTGAGACTGTTGCCAGTCTCCAGGGTGATCCTGAGGACCTTCACCAGAATGACATAATCAGTAGCCTGCTAAAACCCATTAGGACGCAAATCTGCAGAACTAGAATCCAAGAAGCCTGGTCCTTTGATTGCGGTGGCAGGTTCCCCAAAAATCCCATTACAATAAAAAAAACTTACTGTTTAATATATAACAGAAAATTAAGAGAACATCTACCTTATGTTTTATCTTTAAAAAGTTACTATTTTATTAAGCATATAATTAATTAACTCGTAACACTTACAAGCAGTATATAATGATTCATTATAATGCAAACAACTATTATGATATGAACTATATATATATATATATATATATATATATATATATATATATATATATATATATACTATGAAATATGTAATCTACATTTTGACATAACATATATCACCAAATGTATATATATATATATATATATATATATATATATATATATATATATTGTCCTCTCAGAAAGTGTTCTAGAGGTCAGGTCGGTACTCCAGCGCTCGCAAATTTTGGTAGGATTAAATTGATTTTAACGGTACGAATATTGACTGGGCTACCCATAAAGATCTATCAATCCGTTTAAAATAATTTTTTTCACAAAGTACGAAAATGATCCTAAAGGGCGTTTAGGTTAAAAACCCACCATTTTGAAATGGACTGTTCAATGTAGCTTACTGAAATATGTACTTGGTTCCAATATTTGAATCATCAACTGAGTATTCCATATTCCAATATTCCATATACTAAATATTCCAATATTTGGTTCCAATTGAATATTGATCGCGGAACATCTGCGTGCCGTGATTATTGCGAAATTAGATTTTTTAAATCAACGCCATTGTACTTACAGAAGGGGAAACAAGTCACCAGCTCTATCTTACAACTAGAATGCTCTACTTTAAAAGTAAAATATCGGGGGAAACACTTTTCCGGAAGTAATGTGGTTAAAAGGATTTTTCGGCACATGTTTGTCCACTTCCATTCTTGATGGATGACGTGTAAAGTTGGTACTCGATATATCAGGCACTGACAGCGGTGATTTAAATATTATAACAGCCTGCCTGACGTCACTTTCCAACTTACTTTAACGTTTTTTGTTTCCAGTTCACATCAATGCCTGGTCTGTTCAAATTAATTTATCTGTCAACAATAGGGGTACGCAGCTGATCCGCAGACTTCAAGAAAGGAAAGTTCCAAAAAACTAAAATTTTTGTATAACATTACTTGACGAACCAAATTTAATACGTGAATATTTTCGTTTTATTCAGTAAAAAAAAAACAAAAAATGAAAACTGACTGCCTTAATATTTACGCGTATATTACTCTTTTGCAATTGATTTACTATCGTACGCTCTGCACCAGTTATATTAGTATTAAAATTTTTCAAAGTGCATTGAATATACGAAAATTAATCCTGACCGCCGTCAAGTCCATTTTCGTATTTTCAATGCGTCTCAATATTTAAACATGTTACTTCATAAAAACGTGACAGTGAGTGAAATGGTAATATCAGACTTTCAAAACGTTTAAGATAGAAAAGTTATAAGATTCTGAATAGCCACCATTTTGAGCGAGAGGGCATAGACCGATAGATAGAATAGATCGTGTGTGTGTGTGTGTGTGTGTGTGTGTGTGTGTGTGTGTGTGTGCGCGCGCGCGTGCGTGCATGCGTGCGTGCGTGCGTGCGCGCGTGCGTGCGTGTGTTTGTGTTTTAGACCCTAGTGTTTTCAGTCCGCTTTGATTAAACTTGGAACAAAAATAGCTTGAACGAATTCGTTATCCAGCAAAAACAGTTGGACAATTTCAAAATGGCGGTTAACCAAAAAGTAAAAAAAAACATGAATTCTTTATTTTACACTTTTCAAGAAACCCGCTGATTTCAAGCAAGTAGTTATCATGAAACTCTGAACAAACTAGTCGTGTAGATTTTAAAATTCAAATCGAAATAAGAAAATAAACTTGACAGCGGTCTGGGTTCATTTTTGTATTTTAATTCATAATTTACGAAAATATAATGTGGGAATACGATGGTGAGATGCTTGCAGAAAATCAAAAGTTAAAGAAATGTTTGTTATGTGATACGAGTCCGAGTTACGTTTTGGAAATTCTATTCCATCACGTCAGCGAAACACCTGAGCACCGCTACTGCGCTCCAGCGATTTCAAAAAGATTTCGAAGCACTGTTTCATTCAATTTTAATGTATTTGTCTTACGACATCGTTCACTAATTGTTACTTACTTGAAAGTGGGAAAGTCTGTGCGTTTTTATTAGGCAATATTCATCCACCTTATTTATTCTACATGTTAATTACGAAATAGGCAATGCATAACGACGCAACCATTTTACAAAACTCTGATCAACCCACAGAAAGGGAAATAACCGTGCCAGCGGGGGCAATAAATATCTCTTGGCAACGGAAACACGGTATAAAAGGGAAAGCAGGAATGCCAACATTTAACCTCACCTTTTGACACCCGGGGTTGGGGTGAGGGCATATTTCTTGCGGAACTTTTCAGCTCAAGATACCGTATTCCGGTCGAGGTGCTGAAGAGTTTTTAATGCTTTATTTGAACATGCTGCACGAATTTAAAACACTGCGAAATAGGCATTTCACAGACTTCGTTTAAATTACAGTGTTTCAAAAATTAATAACTGTTACTTTGCAAAGTTTGAGGTAACCTTACACAGACTATCACTATTAATTATCTCCCTCCTCCTTAGTTACCGAACTGCAAAGTCAACCGAATTTCTTAAAATCATTTCATCAATAATTACTAAAATTTTGTTCATTCAAGTACAATAAACATAATCATAATTCAAGGCAAATAAACCCGACATGCGGCTCTCTATATTATAAAATTACTTATAATATTTAAATATATATATATATAAACCCCTCAGGGGTGCTGACTAGCTGCAGCTATTGAGAGGATTTAGACATCCCTCGCGGTACCCGAGTCTATCACACACTTACACCTACAACACAACAAACACTTACGACTTTAACACTTTACACTCACACTTACATTTAGGGAGGCGATAATAGCCTCAATGTGCTTTTCGCCTTAAAATTTAAAAAATGTTGCCTAGTTGTTAATGAAATTAAAATAAGTTATTCTTGTTCTTTAAAATTTCAATTTTTCAACTTTTGTATTCCTCACCCCCAAACACGTTTAACCTGGTTAGCTCAAATATATTGGGCTAGATATATACTAGGAAACAATGCCAATCTAGCAAAACACATTGCATATTAATGGTTACAGATTGCTGGACTTATTTACGTGTGATTAGTTACCTGTGCTCGTACAAAGCTCCAGAGGCTTCATCCTTGTGTCCCGCCATAGATATTTCAATGTTCATGTGTGATTAGTAACCTGTGCTCGTAAAAAGCTCCAAAGGCTTCGCCTTGTGTTTCACCAGTATTGTCCAACAGATGGGATATTTCAATGCTCACATGTTATTAGTAATCGCTATTACTATTACTATTACTAATTACTATTACAGGTAATTCACTATTACTATTACCTGTGCTCGTACAAAGCTCCAGAGGCTTTGAACAAATGGGATATTTCAATGTTCACTTACAGCAAAAGCCGAAACAAAAATATTTTCAACTGACCGTAATTTTTAAGCAAATACATCTACAGGGTGAGGAACTTGTCCAGGTCGCTTAAGTTAAGACATTTTCCTTTAGGCAGCGATACAGCTGCGTGCCGCGATGTGTGTTTTAATTACTCGAGCCAAAGTTAACTGCAAGTACTGTACGACTTTATATTCTGTACGTGACGATCACGCACGACATAACACGAAGTTACCCGAGTGCCTGTCACCGACATATGTCTGCTTGTGACAACGTTGCCAAGTTTGTTTCACGCTATATAACCTGACAACAGTGTATAAAGCTTCACGACCTTAGCAGACAACTAACATTTTAAAATTGCTCTAAAGAAGGAAAGGCTACTTTATTTTTATGAAACGTTTTAAGAAAATCTATATTTTTTTTGTTATGGAACAATTTTTTTTAAAAAAAAACAACAAAAATCAAGTTCAAACTCGTCATCATTGCAAAAGTGTTACAAAAGAAATTTATGGTTTCACTATAATCGAAAAAAAACATATTTTTCGATTTACTTTTATAATCGAATTTTTTAAAGTTTATATTCGCTATAATGGATTCGGTTATAAGTCTTCTACAGATATAGAAAACATAACCGCACCTGGTAAATAAATTTTGAGAATTTAAGCCAATTTTCTTAATTTTTATCGTTTAACCAGATTTTTGGGTAAGTAATTGTATCTGAGAAAGTTTTCTTAATGTTTTTTAACTATAATTTTTTTTGCTTATCGAAATTTCCGATGTTTAAATTTCACTACTCAACGTTAAAGCTTTTGTTATTAACATTACCATCGCTATCACCATTACTGTTATATCACGTGTCCACAGTCTGTGAAGCCTGTGATAGGAGACATCCTGTCTTTATCTGGTGATGCAGAGACCAACACTCTGAGTGGAGAGGGAGATGGGCATAGTGCTGTTTCCCGGAATATCTGCATAAGTGCAACTTCATGCGGAGGCTGTCACCGCGATGACGTAATGAACACTTTCTTACATTGGAGAAGGTGAAAGGAAGAAAAAGGTAAACTGGAAGCCAAGTCCGAACAGTGTTCTGAGAAAGCATAATAACCATAAACAAAATGTTACAGTACGAAAACATTCATTTTAAATCTTTTTGTGAAAATAATATTCTTAAGTGAAAAAAAAATTGTTAGCGTTCTGAATTAACCATATTGCAGGAGTAAGACCTTATCTGTAAAAATATCAATGATCCCGGAGAAGAAATTCCTGTCTGGAGAAAGGGTATGTGCCCTTAGCAACATCGAGGGGAGTTGTACAGCTCAGTGAGTCATGCATTGCCCTTCCCTGTAATAAAAAATACAACACTATTACTAATGTTTCAACTACCATTACTATTACTATTTTTACTACACTACTATTATTATTACTACTGGTATTATCATTACCATTAATATTACCAAAACTATTACTGCTGTTTTTACTACCATTACTTTTATTACACTACTCTTACTATTGCTATTAGTATTATTATTAATATTACTATTACTATTACATTACTATTACTATTACTATTACTATTACTATTACTATTACTATTACTATTACTATTACTATTACTATTACTATTACTATTACTATTACTATTACTATTACTATTACTATTAATATTAATATTAATATTAATATTAATATTAATATTAATATTAATATTAATATTACTATTAATATTACTATTACTATTACTATTACTATTACTATTACTATTACTATTGCTATTGCTATTGCTATTGCTATTGCTATTGCTATTGCTATTGCTATTGCTATTGCTATTGCTATTGCTATTGCTATTGCTATTGCTATTGCTATTGCTATTGCTATTGCTATTGCTATTGCTATTGCTATTGCTATTGCTATTGCTATTGCTATTGCTATTGCCATTACCATTGCCATTACCATTTACCATTACCATTACCATTACCATTACCATTACCATTACCATTACCATTACCATTACCATTACCATTACCATTACCATTACCATTACCATTGCCATTGCCATTGCCATTGCCATTACCATTACCATTGCCATTACCATTACCATTGCCATTACCATTACCATTATTGCTATTATTATTATTATTACTATTGCTATTGCTATTACTATTACTATTACTATTACTATTACTATTACTATTACTATTTACTATTACTATTACTATTACTATTACTATTTATTAATATTAATATTACTATTATATTAATATTATATTACTATTACTATTACTATTACTATTATTACTATTACTATTACTATTACTATTACTATTACTATTACTATTACTATTACTATTACTATTACTATTACTATTACTATTACTATTACTATTACTATTACTATTACTATTACTATTACTATTAATATTAATATTAATATTAATATTAATATTAATATTAATATTACTATTACTATTACTATTACTATTACTATTACTATTACTATTGCTATTATTACTATTACTATTACTATTACTATTACTATTACTATTACTATTAATATTACTATTACTATTACTTTACTATTGTTACTATTACTATTGCTATTGCTATTATTATTACTATTACTATTGCTATTGCTATTATTACTATTACTATTGCTATTACTATTACTATTGCTATTACTATTATATGCTATTCTACTATTGCTATTACTATTACTATTTATTACTATTACTATTACTACTTACTATTGCTATTGCTATTATTACTATTGCTATTACTATTATTGCTATTTACTATTGCTATTACTATTGCTATTGCTATTACTATTGCTATTGCTATTGCTATTGCTATTGCTATTGCTATTGCTATTTATTGCTATTATTGCTATTGCTATTATTGCTATTGCTATTGCTATTGCTATTACTATTGCTATTGCTATTGCTATTGCTATTGCTATTGCTATTGCTATTGCTATTGCTATTGCTATTGCTATTGCTATTGCTATTGCTATTGCTATTGCTATTGCTATTGCTATTGCTATTTATTACTATTACTTACTATTACTATTACTATTACTATTACTATTACTATTACTATTACTATTACTATTACTATTACTATTACTATTACTATTACTATTACTATTACTATTACTATTACATTACCATTACCATTACCATTACCATTACCATTACCATTACCATTACCATTACCATTACCATTACCATTACCACCATTACCATTACCATTACTATTACCATTACCATTACCATTACCATTACCATTGCTATTACCATTACCATTTACTATTACTATTGCTATTGCTATTGCTATTGCTATTGCTATTGCTATTGCTATTGCTATTGCTATTGCTATTGCTATTGCTATTGCTATTGCTATTGCTATTGCTATTGCTATTGCTATTGCTATTGCTATTGCTATTGCTATTGCTATTGCTATTGCTTTATTGCTATTGCTATTGCTATTGCTATTGCTATTGCTATTGCTATTGCTATTGCTATTGCTATTGCTATTGCTATTGCTATTGCTATTGCTATTACTATTACTATTACCATTACCATTACCATTACCATTACCATTACCATTACCATTACCATTACCATTACCATTACCATTACCATTACCATTACCATTACCATTACCATTACCATTACCATTACCATTACCATTACCATTACTATTACTATTACTATTACTATTACTATTACTATTACTATTACTATTACTATTAATATTACTATTACTATTACTATTACTATTAGTAATATTATTACTATTACTATCGCTGTCGCTATCACTATCATTATCACTGTCACTGTTGCAATCGCTATCGCTGCCGCTATCACTATCACTATTACTATTGCTATTACTATCGCTATCGCTGTCGCTATCACTATCACTATCACTATCACTATCACTATCACTATCACTATTACTATTACTATTACTATTACTATTACTATTACTATTACTATTACTATTACTATTACTATTACTATTACTATTACTATTACTATTACTATTACTATTACTATTACTATTACTATTACTATTACTATTACTATTACTATTTTTACTACACTACTATTATTATTACTACTGGTATTATCATTACCATTAATATTACCAAAACTATTACTGCTGTTTTTACTACCATTACTTTTATTACACTACTCTTACTATTGCTATTAGTATTATTATTACTATTACTATTACTATTACTATTACTATTACTATTACTATTACTATTACTATTACTATTACTATTACTATTACTATTACTATTACTATTACTATTACTATTACTATTACTATTACTATTACTATTACTATTACTATTACTATTACTATTAATATTACTATTACTATTACTATTACTATTAATATTACTATTACTATTGCTATTACTATTACTAATATTATTACTATTACTATCGCTGTCGCTATCACTATCATTATCACTGTCACTGTTGCAATCGCTATCGCTGCCGCTATCACTATCACTATTACTATTGCTATTACTATTACTAATATTATTACTATTACTATCGCTGTCGCTATCACTATCATTATCACTGTCACTGTTGCAATCGCTATCGCTGCCGCTATCACTATCACTATTACTATTGCTATTACTATTACTAATATTATTACTATTACTATCGCTGTCGCTATCACTATCATTATCACTGTCACTGTTGCAATCGCTATCGCTGCCGCTATCACTATCACTATTACTATTGCTATTACTATCGCTATCGCTGTCGCTATCACTATCACTATCACTGTCACGGTTGCAATCGCTATCGCTGCCGCTATCACTATCACTATTACTATTGCTATTACTATCGCTATCGCTGTCGCTATCACTATCACTATCACTTACTATCGCTATCGCTGCCGCTATCACTATCACTATTACTATTGCTATTATCGCTATCGCTGTCGCTATCACTATCACTATCACTGTCACGGTTGCAATCGCTATCGCTGCCGCTATCACTATCACTATTACTATTGCTATTACTATCGCTATCGCTGTCGCTATCACTATCACTATCACTGTCACGGTTGCAATCGCTATCGCTGCCGCTATCACTATCACTATTACTATTGCTATTACTATCGCTATCGCTGCCGCTATCACTATCACTATTACTATCACGGTTGCAATCGCTATCGCTGTCGCTTTCACTATCACTAACGCTATCGCTGTCGCTGTCGTTATCACTATCACTGTCACTATCACTATCACTATCACTATCGCTTTCACTATCACTATCGCTATCGCAATCACTATTACTATTACTATCGCTATCGTTGTCACTGTCACTGTCGCAATTGCTATCACTGTCACTATCAATATCACTATCACTATTACTATTACCATTACCATTACTATTGTTATTACTATTACCGTTACTATTGCTATTGCTCTCACAAATACCATTTATGTTACTAATTTATCCAGGTACCAACACAAAACTCCGTAAATATTAACGATAGTTGCGAATACAGTGCAGGCAACATTGACAAAATTAAACCATAAAACGCATTAAGAAAATAATGTATCCAGACATCTCGACACCGGGACTGCGTGATTAAAAGTATGAACTTATTATACGTGTGAAGTCGTTAAGAATAACTACTGCAAACATTGACGAAATTAAACTATAAAACCATTTCATGACAATATCAGCGCTGCCAACATTCACATAAAACTGTAAACGTATTTGGAAATAATATCTACCTACATTTACGTACATAGCATGACGAAATCAACTTTTTTTACAATTACTGTTTAATGACAATGTTAGTTGCACAAAAACAAAATATAAGCGTAGCTACATTTTTTTAATTCCACTTCGCCGTATCAAGTAAAAACCGAAAATCGGTTGATTGTTCGCACCCTTGAGTCATGTTACGAGCATCAATCATGACCTCTAAAACAGATCTCATGTTCATCACGTGAGCGAGACAGCTGCGTTTCTCAACACGTAACTTGTATTGTAGCATAAAAAACTCCGAATCATAAACAATTAAAATTGCATGAATGCTTTTGTTAAAAATATAAAATAGAGGCTTTGAAATACCTGTATAGAATAATTTACACATATTTAACGACTCATAAAATATGTTTAAAGATTAGGATCGGTACACATTTCACAGTACTGCCGCAATAGCTGCTCCAATATAAATTCCCTAGTAATGAAAGGGTCATGCCTTATATCGATGACAAGCAATCAATATTTCTCTGACTTCGGGGCGTTTTTATTTATTTATTAGTTCGGTTTCAGCCTAACAGCCACCTCTGGTGATTTAGCGTTCAGTAAATCTTGTACCAATGATAGCTTTTACCTTCAAAACAAACTAACCCTCTCCAAACATAGCAAATACAGGATGTGCTGAAAAAGCGTGGCTGGTTATAGCCACACATGCACAAACACATACGCACACGAATACACATACACACACACACCCCAACACACACACACACACACACAACACACACACACACACACACACACACACACACACACACACACACACACACACACACACACACACACACACACACACACACACACACACACACACACACACACACACACACACACACACACACCAAAACACACACATACCCACACACCAGTTCAGCTTCATTTGGTGATAAAAATGTTAAAGTTATAAGTGTAGTGTTGTAAGTGTGTGTGTTAAGACTTTGGTACCGCGAGGAACGTCTAAATCCTCTCAATAAGTGCAGCTAGTCTGCACTCCCCTCTGAGGGGTTTAATGTTTTTATATTTATATATATATATATATATATATATATATATATATATATATATATATATATATATATATATATATATATATATATATATATATATATATATATATATATATATATATATATAGCGTATATACACACGAAAATTTGAGAAGAATCTAATGAAACGATTTTGAGAAAACATCGTTTATCCGGGAAAATAATTGAATGTGATCTAAGGCATCAATGTATCTAATGTGTTTATACTAGTTATATAAAACAAAACCAATTTTAAAAGTCGTCTTAGAAGAATGTTTATTTTTACGCTGCTTTGATCTAAACGTAAACATGGGAAAATACAAAATGTAATCAAAATTTACCGCAAAGTAATAAAAAAAAAAACATTTCTATGGTTTCAAAGGACGAAAACGGAAATACCGTGTCAACGTGAAAGCAAAATTGACAACAGCCAATCCTGCGTTACCCAATTACCTGGAGGGCTTCCTATTGTATCCACCTTTCACGCATATGCTTTCCACAATGTCACACAAATTTCCATTGTTATAAGTTGTGTCACTGAAAACTTGTTAACGAAATACTTATAACCGCACAGAAAATCCATTTAATACACAACGTCACATCCGTAAGATAAGATATGAATGTACAGGCAGTTAGACACTGTAATTTTCCTTTTAGTGTGTTCAGGATCCTGATTTAATGGTACACTTTGTGGGATCGTTTATATATATATATATATATATATATATATATATATATATATATATGTGTGTGTGTGTGTGTGTGTGTGTGTGTGTGTGTGTGTGTGTGTGTGTGTGTGTGTGTGTGTGTGTGTGTGTGTGTGTGTGTGTGTATGTATCTATCTATATATATATATATATATATATATATATATATATATATATATATATATATATATATATATATTATAACATAAAATATGTTATAAAAAGTTATATTCATAACTTGATCTTTAATTTTAAATTGCTAAACTGTACCATTTTGGGCGTTTCAATTTATTACGTAAAATTGATGTTTATGAGTAAAATAATTTACACAGTAACAAAGATTGGCCTTTGATGATAACTAAATTTTATTCATTTAACTGAACACAAAACAAAACATAACTTTAAATACAGTTCTCTTTATGTTGGCTGAGATCTTTACAAATTATTAATACCTGCTTTAATATTATACTACTATCTGTATAAATAGATTTTATAAATTATTACCAACTTGTTCAAATTTGTAATTTTTTTTATATTTACTTGAAATTTTTTAAATTTTAAAATTTTTGTTCAATAATTTTAATGCTCGGGATCTTTAAATACAGTTATAAGGTACTTAGGGTTCTTCAAATTTTCCTTAGCCGCCTCGGTGGTCTTGTGGACAGCGTACTAGGCTTTCACCCCGAGGACCCGGGTTCGATTCCCGGCCAGGTCCATAACATTTTCATACGCTATAAATCATGCTATCGTCTGCATTAGCCCATGTGTGCACAATAATCGGACGTTAAACACAAAACAAAATTCAAATTTTCCTCTAGTTACTTTACTTCTGTTAATCTTATTTGTATCATGCTATTGTCTTTCTATGTAATGTAGTTGGACACTAGAGTTGATCTGCGATTGTTGCTGAAGGATCGCATTGGAGATCCTTATACTCGCAAGTGATTGATGATTAAAAAAATACACTTCCAATGGCGACAATTCACACAAAAATAAAAATAAACAATTTTAGCCCTTCACTGAATTCTAATTTTAACGAAGCACTTTTGCTCTATAGAAATATTAATTAATTTTTATCGACAACTTTTAATGAAACTCAAGACTTGAATAAAGTATCAGTCTAAAGTACTTTTCTTGCAGTGACCTCCACGCAGACCTCATGGTGCACACGATTTCTCTCCCGGCTGACTACGTGGTGTGAAATACCCCAATTCCACGGACTCACTCCTTTTTATCAATTTTTCAGTGACCCAATACTATTATATTATGACCAATAGTACAAGTGTGTGGTTAAAAACCACCAGTTAGAGCGCAGCCTTCTTTTTTTTACTTCATGGTGCGAAAAACCTGGACGTCTCTGAATCACTCCCTTTATTACTTTCTCAATGACACGATACCATTAAGTAATGACCAATAGCAAGCGTGTCGTTCAAAACCACCAATCATAACGCACCTTTGGAACCTAATCACCACCAACGGTTGCAAGAAAACTGTTAAATTCCTGACATTGTTACTTGGCATTGTTCATGCCGATAAAGAATCTTTACGTGACTTGTAATTTCGAATTTAAGTGCATGCCATTCCTATTGTACGATAATTCGCACCTATCTCTAGGCACACTCTAATATTTTACAGTTAGTATTTTAGTATTTTATTTAATATTAATATTTTAAAGTTTTAAATACTAACTTTCTAAGCATGATAAAGAAAATATTTATACACACGCGCGCGCAAATTTTCAAAACCCGTTAAAAATTAAAAAATATTTTCAGAGCGGTTAGGGTTCATTTTTGTTTTTTAAATGTAATTTTAAATGTTTAAGTCCTAATATATGCAGATATTAATGCTGATATATATATATATATATATATATATATATATATATATATATGTGTGTGTGTGTGTGTGTGTGTGTGTGTGTGTGTGTGTGTGCGCGCGCGCGCGCGTGTGTGATGTGACTCTGTCATTCGCAATTTTATAGTCATATTTAATTCAACACAAAATCGTTTTGATATTTTAAAATTGACAAATTTTTTGCCCAGCCAGATCTTTCCAGCAGTTTTAAAATGACGCTCATTCCTAGCCTTAACGAATTAAAAACTTATTTGGCTTATACATTTTTTGAGACATAATCAAAAACACGCGATTGAATAAGAAGAAGTAATTCGTGAACATTAAAAATGTGAGCAGAAAACTCAATCTAAGGTCCCATTAACTGCAGAATCCTTGTAGGACTGCGCATGCGTTACCACTAAGACTGGATACCGTAAATATAAGAATCCAAGTAATAGAATCAGTTCTGAAAATAAGGCATTAGCAGAACGGTAAATTTTATTACTTATGCTACACCCTCTATTGGAGGACCAGTCCGGTAATACAGATATTAATTTTGAACAGTCAAAATTCTATAGACGTACCTGGCAAAATGTCCTGGATGTCCTTGCGTACTGCACAGTATCCAGTGTTTGTTCGCTGCGGTCAGGAAGATCACTGCCACTAAACTACAGATTTTTACTGTTATCACTAATAGACCGTAAAAAAGGAAGTGTTTTAATTTTAGAAATACAAAAACTGATGTCAATGGAAAGTCTCTCTCTAGCCTCTGCAGTGAAAACTACAGACAGCGGTTCCGGAAAGTTTCCGAAAAAAGCACTAACGCGGTGAAATTCACTTTTGTACTAGTTGTCGCTTGCTGTGCTAGTTGAGAAGTGTCAGGCGGTCAGTACAGGTAGGTCCTTAGAACCGACCTGACTGCTTTACATGTTTAATCTTGAATGTTTGTTTAAGAAACAATTAAGTTACGTAACAACTATCCAACAAGTAAAAAACGTTTGTTCTATCTCGCATTCAAGCGAAGTGTCAGTTTCTCCTGGAATATACAGCACACATCTCACGTCCCACCCTGTACACAAAAACAAAACGTTTCTTCCAGTCAGCGTAAACACCAACATAAAGTACTGCAACTTCTCGATATGTTGTCGTCGTCGATTAATTTCGTAAATCTCGAGTCCATTAAATTGATTGTATTTTGTTTTTACTACAATGTCTCTTGTTCTGTTGAAATGAAATTACCTACTTTGTCAGTTTGTTTATGTTTCCTGCAAAGCCCTATAGCTTCTAAACGGAAGGTCGAATGATTAGCAGCAAGTTTTAGTCTACAAACTTGTTGAATTTATTATGTTATATGTAATTGTAAATCCATTACGAAAAGAATTAACGGATTACAAGTAATGAATTTGGCCTAGACATTACCACAATGACTTTTAAATCTAAGATGTCAAACATACACTCACGCGCGCGCGCGCGAATTTTCAAAAAACTGTTAAAAATTAAGAAATGTTTTCAGGGCGGTCAAGGTTCAATTTCTTATTTTCAATGTATTTTTAAAAGTTTAAAATCCTAATATATGCAATATTAATCCTGATTATATTCGGAAATTAGTATTTCTATAAGGGTAAGATAAAGCAAAAATACTTTTTAAAACTCGCTTCTATCGCGTCAGCAAGAAAGGTGCTTGTAGAAATAATTTTAAATGTTCCGTAAAAACGATCTGTGTCACAAATATCGGATTCAGACAATTTTGTGTTAAAAATGTATGTATGTAGATGTCTGAACACGGATGTGTATGTGTGTTCGTGTGTGGGGGCGTACATGTTAACCGTTTCAAAATGGCGGCCATTTAAAATTTACAAAATTAACGTTTCCATCATATTAGCTTTTTAAAATGCCAAATTTCTTTAAATACGAAAATAAATCTTGACATGGTATTAAAAATGGATCGGAAGTGGTGAAGGTGTTTTCCGAATTTTCATTCATATTTGAAAAATCAAAAAACTGATTTATGCGTTGATCACAATAGTGAATTAAGTTTTACAACAAATATTGTAAAACGTTTATAAATTTTACAGAGGTCAGGATTCACTTTCAAATGTTCCATTGCAAAATAAGTTTTACGAAATATTATACAATGTTCTTAAGTTGTTTTCTTTTTTTGGAAATCAGCTTGTGTCACGTGAACGAGATTGCTGCGTGCCGCGAATTTGTACATTTCGTTAATTAGAACAATATTAACCGTAGTTTTTTCCGTAACCATAGAAACAAATGTTTTACTATTCATTGCGTTAGTTTTCAAAATTTCAAGTTTATTACAAAAATAATTGAAGGTAACTTAATAAAATCTAGCAAATACAAATTTAAAAATCTAATTTAACTTTCACGTTAAGTATTTCAATATTTCACTAGTGCTCAATTTTTCAAATCGTATAAGAAAATTCAAAAAAATACTACGTATTACTATTATACAGATTTATCAAACAGCGTTAAAATCTTTAAAAATTAGCAATTATAATTTCTACATTAAATTGAAAAAAAAATGAAAAAACCCTGATTTCCCATCAAGAACAATTTCCGTATTTTCCACCGAGTTCAAAATGTTTGATGACTTGAAATGTTTGCCATTTTGAGATTGTTGGACAGGTAACGGTAACGAACCTTTTACAAGCTACTAAGTTTGAATCGAATCGAATTACATTTGTGGGCCCGGGTGTTACCACGATGGCCTCCTCAATGGAAATTCGTTAACAAACTTTACCACCTCTACTCGGTTCATTACACCGTTACATCAATAACAACAAATATTAATCGAATGTTAATTATTTTTTTACAAAAAGCACCAGTTAATTACACTGCACCAATTAATCACGCAAACCTATCCCATTCGCTCTGCTGGAACAATAAGTACCTTACTCAAAGTGTCCGGTACCATGGGAAGCACATTAAGTAGATCACGGCTGTTATTAGATAGTTTTCTGTCTAAGATGGGGTCAGTGTTGTAGCTTCGAGGCAAAACTACGGTTTTTTTTGGCATGGACCTGTAAGTAAATTTGTACAAGTTGTTGCAAAGTAGCAGTTAGGGAGCCGCGGCTAATCGTGTTTCCATTCCGTCAAAATGGAAGTTACGTTAATTCGAATAGAGTAAAAGAGAATGTGTGTGTGTGTGTGTGTGTGTGTGTGTGTGTGTGTGTGTGTTCCACCAATTGTTCTGTAACATGTGGACGACTTCAACCAGAACTTGGTATAATAGCCTATATATTACTAAGAAAAAAATATATAGAATAAGAAAAAAAATATAAGGAATGCTGTTTGGGTAAGGCAACTACAGCATTCCATAGGAGAAGAAGATGAATAAACATTTCCTAATTTTTATTCTAAGTTTAGTAATGGGGAAGAGAGGTTCAGTAAGACCGAAAATAAAATGACAATTTCCAAAACAAGTTGGAGGCATTAATGCCTGATGCTCTTAACTTTAAGGCATTAACAATTTCAGTTGATACCTCAATCGCGATGAACATGTCACAACAGGTCACAGGAGTAGAGGAGACTTCCTACTAGGTGTGTTTATATCGCCAAATGTTGCTTGCCCCTGAAGAGGAAACAAGAAGGTTGGGTAATCGTAGCGCGATCACTGTAAAGGTTCAATCTTTAGCTTACAAATGTATTTCATGACACTGACGGATTAATGCAATTTTGTGAGTTGGACGATTCAATTTAAAAGAGGGCTGCCTAGGGGGTGACAATTTTTGAAATAATACCTTCAAAAACTAGCACTATTAAGCTGTTCTGAGATTTAAAACTCATATAAAATAAGTGTAAATATTTACTCCATTTTAGACAAAAAAGTCACTTAGTTTTCCTAGATTTCTAATTTTTAAAACTTTTGTCTGCTCCATTTACATAACGTCCCCTCTTCTCAATATACCTATCTGTAATGTTTTATATATAATTTCAGTTACTCCAGTTTCTTTACCCTTACCGTTAACGCTGATCCCTCGTCCTCATTAGCCTAAGCCAGTTAAGCGCCACAACAGTTCCTCAACCAAGTTTTGATCAATTTTAGAGTCGAAAAAGACCTTTCTGTTGTTGCAGCTAACACATGAAAAGAAGAGAGAACCAACATAAAGTATCTAATTGATTAACCCCGTTCTCACCCTCAGTGCACTGACATACACATATAACCTACATACGGACAAAACTTCATGTACATAAAAAGTTGAGATCGGGATAACGTGACGAGTTTCGGAACCCTCAGAGGCCTTTGACTCTTTTCTTCGAAGCTGCGATACTTCCACTTTCAGGAAGTTTTTTACATTTTTTTTCGGGAGGGGCGGTCTTCCCTTTGCCCCCTTTAATCCGTCCTTGCTTCTAAAAAAATATTCGTCGAACATGTTAGCCGCTTTTCTACACG
Organism: Callitettix versicolor; assembly: GCA_022606455.1. Classification (NCBI taxonomy): domain Eukaryota; kingdom Metazoa; phylum Arthropoda; class Insecta; order Hemiptera; family Cercopidae; genus Callitettix; species Callitettix versicolor. The sequence continues at coordinate 71,288,707 of CM040187.1, read as the reverse complement.
CAACCTTGGGTTTTACGATCATCATGAACTTAAGTTATTTACAAAAAAGCCTTCACTCGACGTTGTGCAAAATTTTAAAATAAAGGAAAATTACGGATCGAGAGAAAATTTTTAAAAAACTCGACGGCTGACGAGGTTAAGTTTTGATTATTTTTTATTCTCTCCTGAAGCGCAAAAACTCTTCAATTTTGCAACGCCGACTAATGAAACGGTTTTGAAAAAATAGGCCGGTTTTCGGTTTTTGGATATCTTCTGAAATGGCCTGCTTTTGGGAGGGGGGTTAATAACTGAAGTAAGACATGTTGTTCCTAAAATTTTGCAACCGGTAAGGTGACAATTCACTAATAAATAAATGTTGTTCAAAACAGTTACCTTCCATCATGCCTGCTGAAATAACCTCTTCGTTCTATGGTAGAAGCCACGACAGAGTGAACTTGCCGAGGTCTGCTAGAGGCACTAGAAGCTCTGCCGCACGTCAGAGTATCGAACTGGTGAGTAAATACGGAAAAGTTTATGTGTGTTGCGTACATTTACTTGGCAGTGTTAACTCAAAGTAATGCAGCAGCAGCTGACTTTCGCTGACTTCTATAAAAGAAAAAGTAACAAAAAACGAACACTTTAATATGCAATGTGTGCTTTTATAAACACACACGCACGCGCGTTTTCGTCCTGGCTTTATACGAGGTACCTCCGTACCAAATTTCAAAACAAAAAGTAAACGTGTGGAACTCGGGGAGCTACCGACAGAAGCGAAGCTTTTGTTAATTATACCTTTGCTGAATATATAATTAGTTTGAAGATATGTTTACAAATATCTTGTATTGCCTAAATAAATACTTGAACCTAGCTTAGATATTATTTACTGTAGTTATAGTAAAAGATCAGTTGTTTTAATTCGTAACGATCAGGATCAGCTGATTTCATTGAACAGCTGACAGGCTATAATAAGTTTCATGTTATGTTGTTATAAACTAGCACTATTAATAACAATTATTATAAACGTTTATATTAATTTCGAATGTATTATAAACGCGTGTACTGTTATCGAAAAGCAGGAAAAAACAGAAATAAAGATAATTCTTTTGCTCATTCGTTCCACATTTCCGTTACATTCTTCCGTTCTGCAGATTTTTTTCTATTCACTTCTCTCTCCAAGGCTAACTTTAAAAGCTTCGCTTCAAAAACCAACCGTAAAACTTACAACTTTTTGTATTTTTTTAAAATCTGATTTAACAATCGTAATCACTGTTAGAGTCTTCATAAGATAGCATTCATAGTTTAAAATCGCATTGAAAATAGAAAATTAACCCTTGACCATCGTCATTTTTCTACAATGTGTTATAAATATTTACCGTTTTCTTTGTTTATAGCTCACAAAAGTCAGATTTTTGGAAAGATAACGATTCTTACGGTTTTTCACATATCTACTGAATTTCAGAAAAATTTTGTCAAAATAGTTAAAGAATATTTTTAGAAAATTTTCTAGTTGTTAATTTGAAAGTTTTTTTTACAAAAAAAATGGATTTAAAACAAATATTTTTGAATTTAGAAAAAATGTTTCCGATAAATGGGCAAATATTTTTTTTGCGGCGAAAACCCGTTAAGGTTATCATCGCCGTCACGCAAAATAAAAGTATAACAAAAATTTACTTAAATAAGAAAAAAAACAACAAACTATAATAGTAAAAATAAATTAAACAAAAATTTAAATAACAGGTATAACTATATTAAAATAACGAATACTTAAGAACTAAATAACAATGAATAATGAATAAAATTTAATAACAATTAGTAAAAGTATATATAAACATAACAAAGATAAAGTTATTTAGAGAAAATAAATAAATAAAATAACACAAGCAATAACAAATATATAAATTAAATTTTATTTTAAAAATCAGGATGAAGGAAGTTTAGGACCCGAGGCACTATCTCCCAAAATGGGCAAATAAACTTAGACCTACAAGATAATATTTAGAAATCGATCACTTAGTTTAACACACACTAACGGACAGGTACCCAAGTAAATAACATTCTTGACTCAGTGGTTCTGCAAACAGATAGGCCTATACCTATAAAAATCTCAAAATTTATATTTGAACTACCGTCATACTTTCCATATAATTCGTATAGTGAAAAAACAAACAAGCACATGGACAGTGTTTAGAATCAACGCCAGCCGTCAGCCAGTTTCACACGTACTATAGAACTCTGTTCCAATTCGCCAATCTTTACCCTATCATTAACTAGAGGGCTTTATTCACCACTTCTCACAAATATTTATTCCAAATTGACAAACAAACTTTTGCAATTAACTCCCGCTTTTAGTTTTTCATTTCGCTAATTAACTTAATTCATCTCCGTCCGTCCGTCACTTCATAACGCATTTATCATTTTAACTCTTACTAATTAGACGCCATTTTGTTTTTAACATTTCTTTACTAATTCAATAAGTCCGAGACTGAGTTGATTTAGCCATTGCAATATTTAACGTATTTTCATATAAAGTTTCATTAAAAGTTTCATTTTCGTATAAGTTCCTTCAAGAGGACGCCAAGCGAGTCTAATATGGTAAACCCTAGTCTAGTAAATGGGTAAAGGTTCTTTTTATATTCTTCTTCTTTTCTGCTAGAATTATTGTCACTATGTTCAGTATAATAATATGCCTTCCCTAGCTTCGTCAATTCTACTTTCGTTGACGCGTTTCTGAGAACCTCCATCCTCAAAAACTATATCTATACTTACTTGAGTATAAAACAGATAATTATACTTATAGATTATTATACTGAACATAGTACTAGTGTTCCTTTCAGGAAATATAGTAAGGTCTAATAAGTTTAGTAAAATTAAAAAAAAAACATAGTAAGACGATGTTTAAAGTTTAGTAAAACAGCTCTAGTAAGACAGTAGTAAGTCTAGTAAAATTTAATAGGAGTACTTTTAAAATGTCTATTAATAACACTACTAGTAACAGCAGTAAATCCTAATAAAACTAGTGAGATGACCTCCATAATGCTTAGTAAAAGGTTCTACAACAAAACCTAGAAAGAGGGCTCTAGTACGTCTAAGAAGGGGCTCCTGGAAAACCCAATAAAATCTAGTAAAATAACTATATATAGAAAGTCTAGTTGCGAGTTTAGTAAGTCTAGTAAGGGGCCCCTGAAAAATCCAATAAAACCTAGTAAAGGAACTATAGTAAGTCTAGTAATGTAAAACCCAATAAAATCTTGTGATAACTCTAGTAAGTCTAATAAGGGGCCCCTGGAAAACCCAATAAAATCTTGAGATAATTCTAATAAGCTTTTGGGAGGCGCCTGAAAAAACAAATAAAATCTAAGAAGATCTATTAAATCTAATACAACGCAGTAAAACCTATTAAAAGTGTACAAGTAAACTAAGCTGCAATAAAACTAAGAGCTCTTCTGTTTTCATATTCTAATAAGATAACAGTGCACAAGCCAGCTTTAGTAAGCTAAGTCAAAAGATGCTAGTTACTTTAGTAAAAAATAGATTATTAGGTGTTAACCCAGAATCGCCTAGTAAGATTATCATCAATAAGCTTAGTAAGCCAAGTACGAGGACTTTAGTTATTTTAGTAAAGTTTTACGTAGGTGTAAACTACTCCTTATAAGTCAATTAAAAAAAACTCAATTAAGAGGAGAATTAATTAAGAGGGCCAATTAAGAGGAGAACAGAAAGAATGCTGTTGGCTACTGAGATGGACTTTTGGAGAAGAGCGGCAGGAAGATCAAGAAAAGAGAGAGTGAGAAATGAAAGTATACGGAGGATAATGGACGTAAGGCATACATTGTAGAGGACATAAGAACAAAACAACTGGTTTGGTACGGGCATGTACAAAGAATGCTGGATGAGCGAATTCCCAAAAAAATCATGCAATGGCGAACACCTGGAAGAAGAAAACGAGGAAGGCCGAGACTGAGCTGGAGAGAGGGAATCGAAAAGGAAATAAAAAAAAGGGATCTAACAGAAGACCTGTGGTGGGACCGCGATCGGTGGAGGTTGGAGATCGGAAGACGGCGTAGAACGTTGTAGACCGAATTATAGATAGAGAAAAAAAACTCATAAGCTTTGTAAGAAGACTTGTAAAGAATCTTGTACAGCTTAGAGCTAAATGAGCCGTAATAAGCCTTGTAAGGAGGCACCAAGTGTGTTTAGTAAGACGCTACATGTTAAATGTCTAATAAGATCTACTTAAAACATACAAGGATTTCGTTTCAGATTCACATACGAGATGAGAGACCAGGCACTCAGCACAATGTAAGAGGTAAACAATCATTACTTCAACTTTCTCAGTGCAACACGTAATGTCTAATATAAAATCATTTATCTAGCGTAAATATTTAAGTATTATACTTAATAATTACATCTGTACCGTCAGTCCGGCCATGTTTTTTTTCAAAATTCAAAAATATTAAACATACAATATTACGGTCAAAGAGAGCACGAAATTTGCAAATTATGTCCTCCATGCCTCCCACCTTTACCTGACTTTTGATATTTGGTTCCAGTAAATTCCAGTAAATTCTTGGTGAAACACTTTACAACATTCCAATCACAACAAGTTATTAAATTTAATTACTTTTTCCACCAAAATTGAACTGTATTCAACTAAATTTCAATTCAATTCATACAGTCTTCAAATCAGTACGGCGAGGCGACACAAATCGACACGTTTCTCTCCGTTTTACCAAATAATCCGCTACAGCCTGCACTTAAATAATGTTACCAATGTTTGAATAACCAAAAACTTTCTGTTCTAAAGCTGCAACAGAAAACAAGAAAATCAGTTCACATTTATCGATGCATATAAGTCACTATAAAAGCTTTGAAACAAAATTACTATTTAGTTTAAAAGTAGATGAGGAAGCAAAGCAAACCCATACGGTGGCCAGGATTCAATTTTTGATTTGACAAAATTTATGACTAATAATTGAACAAATTTGATTAATTTGGCCAATTTTTCTATTTTTTTAAATTTTAATTAGAATTTTCGGGATTTGTGAGTTAAAATCAGCTAAAATTAACTTTTAAATTCTATTGAATATTAATCTGCAGGTGGTCAGGGTTCATTTCTGTATTTAAAAATACGTCATTTAAAAACTTATTGTAGAATCAGGTAAAAAATTATTATTGTATTGTTACTTTTTTGGAAATTTGCTTTCATTACGAAAGCGAGACAGTTGCATGCCGCGAAGTAAGTGAATCTTTATGTGTCGCATTTCAAAACTATTTAGTAAACATTTAATTTTTGCAGGCAACACAACAGCAAACAGAGCCAGTACGTATGTTCAAAAACGTTCAAGAACCGTCTCGCCTAACAGACGAATAACGGTTCCCAAAGAAACGAACGTGGAAACAGCACGCGACAAAAAAGACGCAGTTAAAAACACGAATCTAAGGGAACGGCCTAAATCATCCGGCCCGAAAAAAGATAGAAATAAAACTAAAAAGAAATCAAACGAGAAATGCATCGCTTTGATAGAAGAAGTTAGTAAAAAGATACTAGAAGTAAACGATCAGTTGAACGCAAGAGACGTTAAAGTGTTGATAGATTTGTTGAAAGAGAGATTGATGACAGGAGCGAACTGTGTAAACGAAACAGAACTGTACAGAGAAGATAGTGATTACAGGCTAATAAAAAGCGAACATCAACATCAAAAAGTGATGTTGCATTGCGGGATGAAGAAAAGAGATAAAGAACAAGGTAAATCTAAATGGACAAAGAATGCCTACGATGATATTAAAAGTAAACACGGAGACACTGATTACATAAAATACAGCGGGAATATGGATGCGTGGGATCCGGTAGCAGAAGCCGATAAAGTATTGAAAAAATATAAAAGCGTATGTAACAACGGGGAAATATCGAAAGTATCGAAGGCGTTGAGTAAAAAAAGGGTACCGTCAGTGAAGTTTGGCGACGATAAACAAAACGCGGACGAGGATTTAATGTCGCTGGAGGATCTTAACACGTGGAATAAACTTCCGGACGCTGTCGATAAGTTGATGACCTACTTTGATGGTTTCACGACGGAAAACAGGACTGAAAAACCGCAGAAAGAGGTAAAACGGTACAGCGATGTAAGCGACAGAAGGGAGAAGATCAAGTTGTGGGATATGCAGAGAAGATTGACGTTGGGGTTGAAGCTGGAAACCCGCGCTTTGCAGACCAAACCTGTAGACAGCGAAGGAGAGTTTTTGGTAGAAACGACTTCGACAAAAATATATTAGTTCGGTGAATCATGTTTTTTTTTGGAATTAACTGTTAACCCCGTATAACGTTTTGTTGATTTCCGTTTTTATTTGTATATGTTTATCGTCCTGAGCAAAAACTAAGAACCTGTTTGGTTCAAAATTTATAAATAAATATTTTCAAACTCTTTCTGAAGACATTTTTGAATTAGCCTAGCCTATCAAACGTAACTGTAAAGGTTTCAGCGCTAACGAGTTTTTTTATAAAATTCTTCCAAGGCCGGGTGGCACCAAATGCGGAGCTGCATTGAGCCGAGCGCAGTAAAGACGAACGGAAGCGTAGTTAAGTCAGTTTAAAGAATGCGTTTGTATCTTTTAAAACTTAATATTTAGGCCTACTCTAACTGATTCTGGGAAACTATGTATAAAACAAAAACCTAGGCAACGGTAACCTAAGCAACGAGAAATAGTAAGTTTGGAGGCGTGGTGGGGGAAGCGAAGTCAGCTTCAAAACCGATAGAGTCGAAGCTTCGTGGAGCGCCTGGGCTCAACTCCGTTGCGCTTTTAGTAGCCGAATACATTAAAAACAATAGATTAGGTTTTGAATGCGTGGTCCTCTTCTCATCTGGTGCCACCCTGCCTAAGAATGTAGGTAACCGTTATGAACCAAAGAACCAAATGTTGTACAGAACATTGAAATACAAGCAGCCTAATGCCATAAACATTGACAAATTTTGGAAAAAACACCACTGTTAAAAAAACAAAATAAATTGTTTCAAAATATTTCACCAACTCCGTAACGTACAGTGCACAAAATAGGCGTACCAAAGCTGCCCATAAAAAACCCGGAAACTCAGCAATAACTTTAACTCTTCCAATATAATTTCTCTTCTGTCAAATTTCGAACACAGAGTCGAGATATTAATTTCATACTTAAAAGAATTTGAGCAAAATATCTGTTGAAGCGACTTTCATAAATCAGTTTGATTAGCGGTTTATCGGCCAAAACAACAGAAAAGGTTTTTTGGGGGGGAAATAACTAATGTTTCTGCAAACTTTATTCAAATACTTTTTTGATACTTTTAAAACATTGCCTACATTACTGTAACTTATAAACGATGAAAGAGTATGTTTCTCTCTTATTACGTTCATGCCACCCCGACGGTCAATCCAGTACTGAAAATTGAGAACTCAGAGAGCATTAACCTAGTGAAACATCGGCGTCATTTGCAAGTGCTGCTCTAGTGCTCTAGTGGCGCAATACTCAACTAACCAGTACTTTCAACTTTTACCTTCAAACACTAACTAGTGGTACAAAAATATTACACAAACTTCGATACTTTAAATGTTTTCTCAAAAAAAAAAATCCAGTTCTGAAGCTATCTATCAAAAAACCCTGACCGCTGTCAGTTTCATTTTTGTATTTTCAGTGAAATTAGTTTAACTCTGATTTACACGTAAAACTGTTTTTCAAAAAAGTATAATAAAACATTTTTTTTTGAAAGATCTTTAAACGGGTTTCGTTGCGTAGCGAACATAACCAAGCTGTTACGTAAAAATTAGTATTTATATCAAGTTTTAATGAACAGGCCAAATTACACACACACACACACACACACACACACACGCACGCGCGCGCACACACACACACACATATACATATATATATATATATATATATATATATATATATATATATATATATATATATGGTTACGATATTTCTGAACCAACAAAAACAAAGTTTTCTCAAATATACTCTAGTCATTTAGATTAAATTTAGTTAAATTCAACTCAGTACCCAAACAGAGCATCGCTAAAATATCCAGTTCTTGGGCAGTTATCGAAAATAACCGAAAGAACGGCCTGATTTCACAAAATCGGCTGAACCGATTAAGTCAAGTATATATTACTAGGGTATTATACATATATATACACACACACACACACACACACACATATATATATATATATATATATATATATATATATATATATATATAACCATGATAATCGTTTCGATAGCTCTTTTATAATTGAAATTTGCTAATGAGACAGAGCAACTTCTGATAATCTTGCATGAAAATACATGAAAATAATTTAGAAACAGAGTAGCATTCAAACATGGCCGAAGCCACCCGAAGCCGTCCCACGCTCTAAAGGTGCTGACTAAACATACTCGAACGGTTCAGATTCTGGAAACACCCCTCCCAAGACACTTCTAATTTTGAGTTGAGAGGGTTGAATGCATGAAACCGTTTACATTTGAAACCATGCATAACATTTTATAGCTAGCTTTACCAATAGATCTTTAATTAGAAGTAAAGATCCCGTAAGTTACGTAGACGCTACTCGCAGCTACTTGAGCAGTTTGGGTCAGATAGTTGAGAAGCTCCCGATAAAAATTAAACTCTAGAAAGAAAGTGCTGAAAGCTGCTGCGTAAGGGATCAGTTGTTTGGAATAAACGCCGTCGTTGGTGGCGAATAAACCTGTACAAAAAATCGACGATGAATTGGTAATGTATTTAAAGCCAGAGTGTAAAAGAAAGTTACAGAGTGTTTCTAGGATCTCATTAAACGAAAATAATCACGATACACACACGCAATGTTCGTGACCACTGCGACACAACCTGCAGCTTCATTGCGTGTAACCAAATTGCCTACCTAGCGCCTGATGTGATTTGTGTTAGCACATTCATTCTATTTTACTAGTAGTAGTAGTTCGTAGAACAGTAGACCTCCCAAGTATTTAATTAATTGTCTGTCCACTACTAAACGACGGTGCATTGACGAGTTCGTAACCTTTTCCGCCAATTTAACCGTTAAGGGGCATCCTACACTATCACGATATATGTCAAATATTGGTTAAATGATTGATGAAACTTTGACCATATATCTTGTACAAATATTTCTCAAAGTTGTATCAAAGAAAGCTTATTACATTCGTCAAATTTTTTTTGATCAGCTGGGATATTAACTACATGTATTTTGAGGTTATGTTTACTCAAGTGCATCAGTAACTGTAATGGATCGAATAATGCTGACTAATTATACTGCTGCATTAAGCGATTATCTTGCTATGACGCTACTAAAGAAAAAGAGAGGAAAAACGAGTATGGGTCCAACCCAAAGGAAGAAGATACTGGTTGTAAATGCCACTATTATTAAAGAGTTACATCGTGGTTCATATAGACGGATTTAGCAATTAGTGTATTTTAAATCTCTGTTTTTGTAAGCACTAATGTGAATAATACACAAACACTCTTTTTTCATATTGTAGAATTAAATTGTTTACTGCTTCAAAAGCTCGACAATTTCGCCATAGTTTTAAATTGTATGCAATGAAAATAACGGAAGGAATAATGTGACACAAACACGAAATGACAAAATTCTGAGGTTATATCTACGTATTTTGAAAATCTTTGTCAAAGATTACAACATGTCACTAAAGATTACAACAAGAATCACTAAAGTTTGATAAAGAAACTGTAATCATTAAGGGTTAGTTCATAAAGAAACTGTGATCAAAGATTTTTTGAGGTTTCTATTATAGTGTAAAATGCCCCTATTCGTTAATATTTACGTAGAATGTTTCTGAACCAATTTATTACAAATGTTATACTATTTTTCTATGAAGCATTCAAAACTGTGTAGGACAAGCAGTTTAGCCAGTAATACAGGAAATAACCAGAACTCGCAAATCGTTAAATCAGACACCGCCATCTTGAAACGGAAGTGAATTAAAACAAACTTACATATACGTCTTTCGGCATTTATACACAAAGTACCTTCATACCAAACTACAAAACAATCAATCAATGCGTTTGACCAAAACTACGTAACTCACACAGGAACCAATTACCGAACTGTCGAGTTGAAACAGAGACCTCGCTTCGATCGATCAATTAACATTATTAGTTTTGTTTATTTATTACCTTGACTAACGTGGTATTGTAATTTCTCGCAAATAAAAAATAACGGCAAAAAAATTGCACAAACTTTCACACATTTTATTACTTACAAACAAGAATTCAGTTTACAAACTACCAACATGATACCGGAAAAATCGGTCTATTTTTTTCAAATTCTGGTCGTATACGGAAAATTAAGACTTCTTGGTACAAAGTTAGTGGACCAAATTTGAAACGAGAGATATTAAGGTTCTAGGCCTCAATCGAAACCCGAAGTCGATCAAGGTTTATTTTCACATTCTTTTCGATTTACTCCTGAACAGTAAATTTTATTTATTTAAACAAAATTATAACCTAAACTGAGTTATAAATCTTCATCTTGAGGAAAATCTTGATTTGCCAGAGTTTTGGTACAATAATTCAATGTTTTTGCACAATTTCTTTTCAATATCGCGATCTAATACAGTAAGTACCATGTAACAGCATTATTGTATTGTACAGATCCCCGACGTGCTGTGTGTACACAAATTGCCTATCTTGCGCCTGACCAACTTTAAAAGCATTGGTAATACCGACTACTGTACTGTAACTGTACAGATAGTTTCGTGCATTTTAATTTTATTAATACAGTATTTATCAATGAAAGTTTGTCTTGATCAATATTTTATTTAACTTTCTCACACAAAAAAAAAGTTCTACGTATAGAGAGGAAGTATTCAACACGTATAAGAAACAATTACTGTACAGTATTTTGAAACTCCTGAAAATAAAAATTAATAATTTTTTATCCGAACGGCTGACCGTACGCGCCTACACAAGATTCAGCGTATTATTTTAACACAACCCCTCCCCCCAAAATATCTTGAACCAACAAAAACAAATTTTCTCAAATATACTCTAGTCATTTAGATTAAATTTAGTTAAACTCAACTCAGTACCCAAACAGAACATTGCCAAAATATCCAGTTTTGGGGCAGCTGTAGAAAATAACCGAGAGAACGGCCTGAGTTCGCAAAATTGGTTGAACCGATTAAGTCAAGTATAAAATGTAAATCAAAGTCAGTGTAGTAAAATAGACACATAATAAATTCCATTTTGGCAGTTGATAATAAAAATAAAATCAACAAAATGAACCTTAACCATTGTCGCGTTTGGTTTGTTTATTATTTTTTCTGTTCTCTTGTGCGCAT